>JAUMHI010000069.1:14563420-14584352 GCA_032359435.1 Enteromius unitaeniatus
ATTGCATGTTTGAGCTGTCTCAGATGAAAATATCTTGCTCTGACATATCATAAAACATGTCAGTGTCATTGTTCTGTGTTAAGATGCACATCTGTAATATTTTCTTACAAGGCATTTTTGTAAAAGTTGCTTAAATATCTTAATTTAACCAATGCCTAATCCTGGCTTAAGCTAAGCCCCGTTTGTGAAACCGGGCCTATGAGTTTTAAAAGTTTTTTTTGCAGCAGTCCTATAAAATAACCATTTTGGGTTCCACAAAAAACTCTTTTTAATAATCTGAAGAACCTTTTCCCATTATAAGAAATCTATTGTGCAAGACGAGTTCATCTAAGGTTATTCATCTGACCAAATATGGCAATAAGTTTACAAATTAACTTCTATCTTTTTTTTTGGCTTTACAATGCATACCATATAGAGTCATCAGCAATGTTCTCATCAAACTCATTGTAGAAACGTTCCATTACTAGGTCTCCATTGCTGTCACGGGCTGATCCGTAGTTAGTGACGACTCTGCATGGGATTCCCAGAGCTCTGGTCACTGGAACACGAATGAAACACACTGACAAAAAATATCTGGTTCTATCAAATCTGAGGTAATATGTAAAAATGTCTGGGAACAGTTTACATAATTGGGTAAAAATTCCTTTTCAGGAACTCGAGCTGCGTCGACGAGACGCTATGGGAACGCCCTCAGCATGACGACTCTGAATCGTGTGTTGAATCAGCCAATGAAGAATTGGGTTGTCATAGGCGGGTGACGTCACTGGCCAGGAAGCATATAAGCATGTGTAATGCTGCCGGCAAACTAGCTTTCTGTCATTCAGTGAATCACTCTGTGTTGAACGTGTGTTTGTTTCTAGTTAAAAGTGTCTCTGTCTTTAAAAAGAATAAAGAAAAAAGAATGTAAAAGCAAAAACAAAAGCAAAGTAGGGGTGAGAGCAGCTCACAATATAGTGTGTGTGCACCTCCATGCAAACGTTATATCCTCCCAAAGGACACACACACTCTTTGTGTTGCCTGCATGGGAGCGAGATACGCAGAAGCAGCTCTGCTGAGCAACAACATCTGCACTGGTGGGCAGGGGGTACTCGGCAGCAGGTCAGGCTAGTGAATGTCTGCACACGATGGGCGTGTTACAGAAGTACTAAGCCGAACTGCTGCGTGAGTTGGATGAGTGCGAGCAAGTGAGCTATTAGAACATCAAAGAGACATTGCGCTACATGCCACCAAAGGGACCGCCCGTGCCATCGGCAGATCTATGGCAGCTTTGGTGGCCATAGAGAGGCATCTATGGCTGACTCTGTCCGATGTTAAAGAAAAAGACAGAGTCTGCCTGATGGACGCCCCACTGGCTCCCCAGGGCCTTTTCGGTGAAGCAGTAAATTTAGTAGTCAACAGGCACCAGGAAGCTAGGCGCCAAGCAGCGACGTTTCAGCGGTATCTCCCTCGCCACTCTGCAACTCGTGGGACTGCCTGGTGGGAGCAGTCTCACGCGAGTACCTGCTCCTCATACAGAGGCATGCAGAAACAGAGCGTTTCTGCGAGAGCTCCTCCTCAACATCAGGGTGGTTGGTAGCATTCTGTTGCGGGGCCGACCAAAAAGAGAAAAGACCTGAGGGTTGTTCTTAAAGAAAAGAGGAAGGCCCCGCAGAAACAGAAAAAGAAGTCCTGACTTGAGTGCTCCAGGGCTTCAGAGGGCAGCCCCTGACAGCGAGTATCACCGCAGCACACGGTGCTCGATCAAATCCGGTGCCCTCAGGAGACCTCAACAACCCTGTTAGCAAAACAGTCTCTGGCGAACACCTCTCTCAGTTTCCCCAGCCCTACATCTTAGCGGGGCTTAGAAGTTCACCACCAGGCTCTCAGGAGGAACAGGTCCCAGCTTCCCATTCTGCCTGTTCCTCCAATAACACCAGAGGCCAGACTCGAGAGGAGCTAGTTTGCCGGCAGCATTACACATGCTAATATGCTTCCTGGCCAGTGACGTCACCCGCCTATGACATCCCAATTCTTCATTTGCTGATTCAACACATGATTCAGAGCCGTCACGCTGAGGGCGTATCCATAGCGTCTCGTTAACACGGCGTCTCGTTCCTTCAAGGAACTGGGGTTATATTCATAACCTTGAGACGTTTTCCATGCTGTTGAAAAATTTATGTCTGCTATTTGGTTGAATGACTGTTAATTGACTTAGGATAATTATTGCAGGAGTAAATTAATTACCTGTGCAAGCAACAGCTGCAAACACCCAGCACTGCCCATAACGCACCGCTCTGTAGCCATTATTACTCCACTGACGAAGGATGGAGCAGCTGTCCTTCCACACGGTGGGCTTCACGCCGTCATCATAGACACCTGACCAGTTACCCACCAGCACTCCTTTATCACCTAGACTGTTGATCTGGACGGTACAAAACAACATGGTGGTGAGTTTCACTAGAAGTAAACTCTCTTCAATGCATGAAAAATAATGTTATTATGCTGATAGATGAATGCATAACTTGATTATTATTAACTTGATATAAGTGCCCCTATTATGTTTTTTTGCTACTAAAAATCTAGTTTTCTTTTCAGCCAAAATATCAAAAAATATGTTCATCTTTTCACATTGGTCTGAACGAAAATGCAAATTCATTTCAGAGCGTTGAAAGTTTACAAACTCTGCTTTAAATGAAATTGACCATCACCAGAGAGGTTTGGGGAAAAAAAGTTATAGTTTTTTTTTTTTTTTAAATCTAAACAAAAAAATAAATATGCTTAAATGTGTTTGAAATACATTTATTTCATGCTAAGTATACTATACATACATTTTTATATTTATCTACTTAATAAAATGTTTTGCATTTGTATTTTGAGTATATTAAACTGGGTAACTAATTTTGGACTTAATGTTCTTTATTTAAGTAGTGTTATGTGTAACAAGTAGTGCTGAAGTTCAATTAAAGTTATACTCTGTATATTTTAGTATATTTTACTAGTGTAGATTTAAATCTAAACATCAACATTTAGATTTTAATTGTTTTTATTTATTCAACTGAAAAATATTTAAGCTGGTGATAAACAAACGAAACACTTATAACTTCTAAGTTAGTTCTTCAGTATTTCAATATTTGAAGGCTGTAACTAACCATGGCGCTGATGACTCGAGTCACATAAACAGGGTTCCTCCTCTCAGAACAGTCCAGTGCTGCATCACTTATATAGTTTGGACTTTCATCTAAAATCTGCAGACAGATGTCCATTATGCCAGACTCAAACTGTGGAAATGGAAACCAAACATGTCAGTGAAGCATAAATGCTTTGGGCATTCATCCTGTTTAAATGTTTCATTGGCTGCTTGGGTAATTAAAAAATATTGTTTTAAAAGTTGGGAAAATTAATTTATGAACTCAAGAAAGTTTCTGATAAACATATTGCTACTGTGAAGTAGTTATAGAGATGTTTTGAGGTGCAGAACCTGTCCAAAAGTCCATGGTAAGACTGTGATGCGTTTGGGTATACCACGGTAGATCAGCCCGTCCTGAGAGAGAACGTATTCCTCCCTTTCAGCTTCACTCGCCAGATACACAGAGTCCTCTGAAAATAGATTCATTCTGAACATTTTCTTACTGTTACATTTCATTAGAATCAAGTTGACATTATAATTTTTAAAAATGTGGTCAGATTTATACAGCTCTGATTATTTGCCAAAAGTCCTGATATTACCTAATTTAAGTTTTTATTTTATTTTACAAAATAAGAATGGTGCTTTTTTTCAAATTGTATACATGTATCAGTTTTGTATATATCAACCAAACCAAAGCAACCAAATCTCAATTTTTTTTAAATGTTCAAAGACTTAATTTATTGTCAAATACAGCAACTTCACAAAATAAGCAAATTATAATTATAAAAAAAAAAAAATGAAATATGATGAAACGATTTGATATGATATGAAGATTTTTTGAATCTGCACCCCAACATTAGTAAAGAAACTGGTGTTTCATTTCATTCACCAAATATGATGATCGTTGATGATCATTGTTTGATCTGGTTAATTTAAAGGCATAGTTCAGACAAAAATGAAAATTAGGGTGACATGGGGGAAGAACTAAATGGTTTTTGTTTTTTTTTGTTTTTTAATTTCTGCTCAAATTATTCTCATAGCTTCATAAAAGACAATGTCTTTTCTTGAACATTTCAGTTGTGTTGCTGTCTATTTAGGGCATGGATTTCACCAAAACAATATCTTAATAATTAGTGTTCCAAAGATAAACAAAGGTCTACAGGTTTGGGATGACTTGAAGGTCAGTTATTAATGACATAAATTTCATTTTTGATGAGCTATCCCTTTTTTTTCTTTCCATTACTGGTCACCAATGACAAAATAGCTTACGTTTGCACCAGGGGTTAAAGAGCAGGACAAACTCTCCCAGGCCGACTCCTTCTCCCTGATCCAGGATCAGCTTGTAGACTCCGATAGGAGCGTTTGGGTGCGAGCAGACAGTCAGAGAGACAGTGCTATCAGATGTCTCTGCTGTGGCGCTCCAGCTCGATCGGGAGATCAGTCTGCTCAGTCTGAATCTAGCTTTGGTTTGTGCTTCCACTGAAGGGATGGGACCTAAACTCACACAGAAACATATGAATGGATAACATGAGTATCTCAAATGTGACGTGTACATTTCAAAGCCTGCATCATGTTTCTAATAATAGACTTGTGAATGATCTGATAACTGTGTGCAGCGTTATTGCCGTTCCTCTCAGCACTGTAAATCCTCTAAATACAGCAGGAACTTCACTGTCATGGGACGTCTCATAATTAAACCAGCCCTGATCAACTGTAAGTATTTGAACAAAGTCAATGACTCAGTGCCCTGCATGCATGTTTTTTTATCACTGGCTTTATAACATTTAATTAATGTATTTTATTTTTTTTTATCTGAATTCTCCAAGCCTGTTAATCTAAATATATAAGGAATATAATAATATAAATATATAAACGTATATACTGTACATGTAACAGCTTTCAAATACTGTATGTGTGTGTATTTATATATACATAATAAAGAAACACAGTACACATACACATTATGTAAACAAAAACCTATTTTGGATGCAATTAATTGCGATTAATCATTTGACAGCACCTAATTAATATAACTAGGAGTATAATAACCTAACTTATACGCACACCCATAGAAATACAGCATTCTACAGATTAATGACAATAATATTTTAGTAGATGTAAATACTATCCGCTGCAACTGATGCGGCCAAATGTAATAAGCTGAGAATCTTTTTCGTTAAAACCAGCGGCAGCGAGAGTACAACGACACATGAAGACGATGAAACGGCCGGTAAGTTAACGTTAAGCTAGTTAGGAGCATTGCTAAACAACGATGTCTGCAAACCACCGCAAACTTTTTCTTGTACTGTTGCATCTCAGTGGGACAGACTAAAAATTCCTTGAATTTACATGATAGTGTCATTAGAAAGTTTAATACATTTTATATTAATCTTTATTTTATACATATAGCTTAATATATATTTGTATTTATTTTTTGTTGTTTTTTTTCCATTTCAAGGTTTGGATAAAATAAAGAAAATAAATTCTGATACTGTTAAACATTACATTGTGTTAACCGTTCAAATAAATCTTCACTGTGAAGCAACACTTAGGCTACTGTATTTGCACTGAATTGGAAATGACATTATTTTAATATAGTCAGTCGTGAACTAAAGTGGGCCGGTCTAAGACTTGGAACTCCAGGGCTGGAGACCATCCTCCACCTCATCAGGAGCTTGCCCAGGTGTTGTAGGGAGGTCATACAGGCACATGGAGGCCACACACACTACTTCTTTTAAGGACATAACATCAAAGTTGGATCAGCCTGTGGTGTGTTTTTCCACTTCAGTTTTGAGTGTGACTCCAAATCTACACCTTAATACATTTGATTTCCAATTATCATTTTTGTGTGATTTTTGTTGTCAGCATATTCAACTATGTAAAGAACAAAGTATTCAATAAGATTTGAATATAATGAATATTTCATTCATTCAGATCTAGGATGGTATTTTAGTGTTCCCTTTATTTTTTTGAGCAGTGTATATATCTATAGTGTGTGTGTGTGTGTGTGTGAGAGAGAGAAATATTGTAGGACATTTATTGACATATATATTTTTTACAGTGTATTTGCTGTCTTCTAATAATAAATGGTCAATATGTGGCTAGTTCTTAATGCCCATCAATGGAAAAGCTGTTTTAGTCCAGTAGGCACTAATTACTGAAGCTAACCTCCGACCCATGAACTCCCCTGACCAGGCAGATCATGTTAACTTCATTTCCCGCACTCTCATTGGTTGTTACAGCTAGCGCTAATTTGCTTAAAAGTGAAATCTGTCCAGCCTTGTTGCATTGCAAGGGGCTGCTTTTACTCGTGGTGTTAGGTTGCTTTGATACTCATATTTGGAGTGGCATGATATAAAGTCTAAGTAGGATGGAAGTGACTGTGGAACCTGTTTGGGCGATGAAGTTGATATTGTCCCCATTTTGAAAGTGAGATCCAGGTGTCAGGTGTAGTGTGATGGTGAATGGCTGTCCTCTCCTCACGATCAGTCTGTCCGCGTTGATCAGAAGCGTGTGGTGATCCGTGTTATTCACCTCACACCCTAGATCAATGCGCTCAATCTCTACCACTGTGAAGAGAAGACAGATAAAAACATGCAAGACAGAATTACTTAGAAAGAATGTGATTTTTTAATGATTTTTAAATGTTCAATGCAAAGCATTTAACACTTGCACAACCTGCTGCTGTTTAAGCATTTCTATTTTTGCCACATGACCCATAGATTCTTGACCAGCATAAGAGGCATCAGAATTGAATGGGTTTGCATGCTTTTCAATGCATAGGAATATACACAGCTAGAAACTAATGCAAAGGTGCTCAAAGTCATGCTTTAACACTATGACCTATGAAGCTATGCAGATATTTTAAACAGATAAATACCACAGTGATACTGCAAAATCAGCAATACAAATAATTGTAGAAGGAAAGCATTGAGAACTGAACAGTTTTCCAGCCTCGAGACAATTTTTTTTTAAGTTATTGCAATGCAATCTTTTTTGTGAAACAAGGGAACTGTTTTGCATACTTCACACATCAGATTTCTATAATGCTTTACATTTAAATACATATAGCATGCAAAGAATTGACCATGCTTTTGCATTTCCCATACATGCTTTCTCCTGCGTTTTTCCAATAAATATGCAAATGCACCAGAAAAACGTGCTTGTATTTGTTTCTGAAGCTGCCGTGAAGGCGATCCTACCTTTGTCCATCGTTTACGGTGGTAATGCTCAGTGTGTGGCTCGTGTTGGGTGACTTCAGCTGGTGCTGGGGTCACTGAAGAGATATTTCGGGCGGTGCGTCCTAATGTTACGGTGGTGTCAGGGGACATGCTGAAGTCTTTGAATCCAGGCTCTTATTTATGACAGTTACTGTCTTCAATGACTTACAGCATGTCATGTTACATGAGTCTATTTCTGACAAACAGTCTCTGTGGGGTTGTAAGCATATTCATTATGATCTTTATACATAAATACATCCCTGTACATGTGTGCTTAAAGCTGTTAATCAGAGAGTCACTTTCCCTCGAGGGATTTCTTCATGTGTTTGAGTTCTTATTGTTTGCAAAATATGTTCTGTAAAGAACTTTTTGGTAATGTGTCTGTTTTTGAAAGCTGTTGACAGTTTTGAAAGAGATTTTGAAAGTTTTACATTTTTTTTTTTTCATGCAAACTCAAAAATTAGGGAATGTTCCATTTTATCATACAAAAATTGTTTTTACTTTTACAGTGCCCTTTACTAATATTGGCCCCATCGGTAAATCTGAGCAATATATATATAGGAGGGAAATCAAAGCTCAAAATCATCAACAGAATGAGAAAAAAACAAATAATATATTTATTATGTTCAGCAAAAGATAATTGACATAACATAAAATGTTGGGAAGCTGCCTGGAAGAGGACGTGTGTCTCTATCATCCTAATACATGGCGAGGAGTAGAGTTTGAGTTGCTAGACTCTTCAAGGACCACAGCTGGAGAACTGCAGAATATAGTTGAGTCTCAGGGTCAGAAAACCTTTAAAAAAAAAAGAGTCAAACAGCCCCTACATCAACACAGCTTATCTCCAGTATGTTCAGTTGTCAGACAGGACAGGAACTACAAATATGACTGGCTTCTATGATCAGATGAAACTAAAAAAGAAGCTTTTTAGCAGCAATCACTCAAGATACGTTTGGTGAACACAGGGATAAAACGTACTCCATGTGTTTAATGAAATATACTGCTGTGTTTTTGATGTTTTGGGTCTATATTTCTGCTGGAGGTCCTGGACATCTTGTTTAGACACATGCCATCAGGGATTCTATCAAATACCAACAGATAACAAATCTAAAACTGACTGACTCTGTTAGAAATCTAATAATGAGCCATGGTTGGGTCTTCCACTGGGACAATAATCCAAACACAAACATCAAAATAAACACAAGAATTAGTCACTGAGCACAAGCTTTTTCCATGTCTGTCCCAGTCCTCTGACCTGAACCCTGAGTGAGGTGAACTAAAGAGGAGAACCAATTCTGGTATTCTGAAGGATCTGGAGAGATTCTGGATGAAGGAATGGTCTCTTTTCTCTTATCAGGTGTTCTACAAATTCTTAAGGTGTTACATAAGAAAACTCAGTGCTGTTATCTTGGGAAAAGGACATAGCAATAATTGAGTGCCCATAATTGTGTCTAACATGAATTGGACAAAAACATTTATTTCATCATGAGTTTTTCTCCCCATTTTCAATTGTTTTACTTCAATGATAGGTAAGAATTTAGAGTTTTGAATGAAAGATCAAAAGAATAATCAATGCAGATTTATTTTCACAGCCATCTTTGCACAGATTTACCAAAAGTGCTAATATTAGTGGAGGGCACTGTATATGTTCAGACACAAGTTCAAACATAAGTAAAAAAATGTTAAACGAATATCCAACTAAAAAAATTCATTGACTTCTTGCATTGGGTGAAACCTTTACTGTAATGAAGATAGTTTGTAATTCATATTGTTGTAGAATGTCTATAAACTTAATTTCATCAGGTAAAAAGCCACTTGGATAAGCTGGTGTTTACTAAAACTGTGCAATGTTGTATTAATGTTGCTATTGTCAACTAAAACAGAAATATATTTTAGTTGATATTTAAGTATAAGTTGAAGTACTTAAATTATTAAAAGTAAAACTTAAAAAAACTTTCATATAAATATTTTAAATATATTTTAAAACAAGGAAACAAAAAAAACTAATAGAAATGACAAGCATAATGAATGTGTTAAAAATATAAAAAACAAGCAATTTAAAAATAGTTATTAATGCTAAATACTATTATAGAAAACTAAAGTAAACAGGATTGTATTGCTGCTAATGCATGTTCATCTAACCGTCTATAAAAAGACAAAACAGTCTATAGTAAAAAATTATTTATTATTTATATATATTATTATTACATACAAAAATTAAAGTTGAATACACATAATTATATTTTATATAGCAAAAACACAAAAATGACAAGCACAACAAATTTACAAAAAAATATACTAAAATTTAAAAAGAAAATATAAAACTAATGAATTTAAATAATACTATGTATATTCATTTTTCTATATTTCTAACAAAGCTAATTAAAATGATCTTTTATTTATTAGAAATAAAAAATAAAAAAAGTGTTTTCTCTCCCAACTAAGGTACTGATATACTACAGTACACAAAATAAAGAGTCCAAAACATTTATACATGCTGTGTATAATTAATAATCAAAATGTATTTTCAAGCAAGTGTGTATATATTTTTTAAATTCCCTGAAACCCATAAACTATACCGTTTTTTTTTTTTAAAGCTGGATACATGTACAAAGCACAACATTTCATTTCATAGCAGGGAATTTGATAATTATGATCATCATAAAACATATATTTGGTTACTGGTCTATATCCAGGAGCTATAATGTTGAACATTGCATATGCATTGCATCTGATTTCAAAATACATTTTTACAGTTCATCAAGAAATATAGTCTCATGCTTAATAAATGCACAATAAAGCTTTTCCAGGAAAATGTTCTTGTAGGTCCTCACATATGTTTTTCTCAGATGATCAGTAGCGGAAGTAAAGAACTGGTCCACAGTCACAGATCTGGCCAATATCATCTTGTTTTATGTTATTCATGCTTTCCCACTGCATTTATTCAAACACAAAAACATAAAATTTGCTCTGTTGAGGTTTGTTCTTCATCAGGTGAATCCAAACAGTGGCATCTCATATGAGTTTCCGGGTTGAAGCCTCCAATGACCCGATGTGACTTCAGTGAACTGCTCCTGGAGAGATGTAAGCATGCCTGTGGAAATGATGCATCATTAGTACCATTCAGAAAATAGGTAATTCATCAATTGCATATATTTAATGTTCACACATACTTAATGATTCCATTCAGAAAGCAGCTGCTTGTCAAGTAAAATGTATTTATAGAACTTTAGAATGCACATTACACAAAGCAGCTATACAGAAAACCTTGATGTTTATAATATCTTAATTTCTTCATGACCTATAGTTGCATTTAGCAGATTGGAGCTGGAGCTAATATAATTACATCTTGCATACAAGCAATCAAGCAGTTTTGCTATATAGTATACAGTATATCACCCTACAAGAGTGTCCTACATGATTAATTTGGGCATACAGCTTTATCATTTGGATCTCTATTAATAAATTGTCTCTTAAAGAGCAGGTCATGTGGTATTTTAAAGTGTCCTAATATTGTGTTGGAGTCCCCTACAACATGTTTACATGCAAGGTAATTTTCTCAGAATAATTTCTCATTGAATCAATTCAGATCTTGTCTGTAAGCCCCTCCCTTCCATAAGCCAACTCTGCTCTGACTGGGCAGCTGGTCAAGTCTGTTTTGATTGGTCACCACATTTTTCACAAGGCTTTGACTTAGTTGAATAAATCAGCATTGCACATTTCAAAATTTCGTAAAACGCGCGGGTGTTTTTATAGCACTGTATTTCTGAAGGAAACTGACTGTCTTCGGGAAATTGTATCGGGAGGTTATTTTCATTTCATCTTGCATGTAATGTCTAATAAATCATTGTTTGCTAGCCGAGCACTGCTTTGTATATAGCTTTACCAGGGAAACCTAATCTCTACCACCACGACAGCGCCTCCTGCTGGTGGAGAATTAATTCACATATATGAATTTTAATCACTGATTCTTCACGTCATCCTCCTTAGGCAATAAATACAAAACACAGTTGCTCACAGCTTCTTCTCGACATGGTGTATAATAACTCACCTCTATCGCAGCTAAACTTCTGTTGATGCTTTGGAACGAATCGGCTCTTGAAATTGACACTAAGGTAGAAAAACAAAATTAACATTCATTCTGAACTCATTATTTTCCTTATGGAATATGACCAAACCCTAGTTTTGCTTCTTTTAAGTGTCAAAATAAACACCTAAAAGTGTATTTGGTAACAAACAGCCAGATATCTTTTTTAGAGTGTGGTACTGTATCTTTTAGGTCAGCATTGCTTTGCCTGGAAATGAAGCCTAAGCAGGCAGCTCCCTGGGTTTTGAACAGAGCCGACGTGTTTATTTCTCAACCTTGAGAGAGCCGTGAGCATCTGTTTGTGGACTGAGCTTTTTCCTGGACAGGGCAGGTGAGCCGTGGTGAAGAGCATGAGCCGGAGACTGACACAGTGAAGGTCTGGAGTACAGCAGTGAAGACACAGACGCTCTTCTTGTGGGGCAATTCTGATCGGCACAGCTAAATAAACCTGTGTTCTCAGTAGAAGAATCTATGGAGATTTTACAGGAGATTATTCAGACCTTTCCTTTATTGTACTGTACAAAGACTATTTATGTTCCAGTAAGAGTGTTTGTTACCGTATTTTCCTTGGAAAACGCTGGGTGACATGGAGCCCCGCCCAGACGAGGATGATGAGTGGCTGCCTGCGGTTGACGTACTGCTGCCAGAGCCAATCGAATCTGGACGTGGTAAAGCCACGCCCCTTCGAAGGCTGGACACCAAGGGATTGGGTCTTTTCAGGATTCCTACAACTTCTGTCCAAAGAAGAGTAAGGGAATATTCAGGTTATGACTGAAAAGGACTTATATGAATATGACTTTATTTATTGAATGAAATTAATGCACCTACAAAAGAGCAAGTTTTCAGGGGCGTAGCAACTATTATTATATACATTTAAAAAATAATCATCAGTCTGCATTTCAGAAAAGGCTGATTTTTATGAAAGCTTGTTTATAACAGGATTAAAAAACAAAAGAGACAGTTGTGACATTTATCTCACAATTCTGAGTTTATTAAAATTCAATTTTGATTTTTTTTTTAGTTTCTGAGTTTATATCTCACAGTTCTAAGTTTATATCGTACGATTTGGACTTTTTTGATTTGCAAGATGGAAACTCAAAACTTTGAGAAAGTCACTTTTGTGAGTTTATTATCCACATTTCTCACTTTTTTCTCAGAACTGTGAGTTCGGTATCTTTTATATTGAGCTTATATCTCGCAATTCTCTTAATTTGTATCAGTATCGAGAGAAAAGAAGTCAGCATTGTGAGATAAAAAGTCCTAAATACATTTTTATTCTGTGGCAGAAACAGGCTTCTTTCATAGGTTTATTTATTTATTTATTTTTGGCTGCAATGTGAATTAAATGAAATTGTGAAGTGTTACTGTTTAAAATGACAGCTTTAAAGAGATTGGCCACTCAAACATTTACTCATGATAATTGTTGGTAACCAAATGGGTCCCATTGACTATGTATGATTTTTCATTCTTATAAAGTAAGAAGTCAATGGGACCCAAAGTCATACAGTCATGAAGGTAAGTAAATGCCAGAATGTGTTTTTTTCTTTGGTGATCTGTCTCTTTAAAATCAAGCAGAAGCTTCTGTCAGCCTGGGATTGGGTAGAATAAATGCGCTAGGGTTAAGCAGTAACCATATTATAACTAGCATTTCAGCGAATTAGTTGCAGATTAGTTAGCGTAACATCCCAATATAATTGATATTCATGACCCAAGCCACACCTGGTAAAGTTTGTGTGCCAAGACTCTGACAGAAAATAAACTACCTGATGAGGAAAGACAACAGAAGAGAAGTCATCTGTGATAAAACTATGCATATTTTTATTCAGTGTTCTAATCCTATAACTGTGAATTTTTTTTAATGTAAATAACAAGAAAAATTGCACTTCAAGATGTTCTTTAAACCGTTCCTACGCCCTTGAGTTTATATAATTAAATCAGTTAAATACTTGCAAATTGTTAGACTGTGATTGGCTGATAAATACCTCTTCCTGTGACATCACCATTCATGGTGTGATTGCTAACGGCTGCGTTTCTAGGTTGAATGTCGGAAAAAGGTTTCCAACCCATTCCCATGAACAACCTCTCCTGTCTCCTCAGCTCTGAAACACAAACATCAACAAGTCCTGTACATCTACAAGGACAAGCACAAACAACATGTACAATGTCCTTTTACAGTTTGCCTATAGATGCCTAATTTTCTCTATATTGTGTTGTATTATGCTCTGACCTCTGCTCTTCAGTGCTTGTTCCCACAGTATGTGCTCCAGGTCTCTGGTCCAGGCCTCTTTGGCGTCCCGTGTCTCGGCCTGTAGGATGTAGGTGTCCTGAGAGCGTCTCCTCCTGAACCAGATCTCAAAACTCCTGCCGCTCACTCCACACGAGTGAGTCATGCCAATCTCACAGGTCTACAGAGAAACATTAAGCAACTGTGTCACATGATCCTTCAGAAATCTTTTTTTAACATACTGATTTACTGCTCAAGAAACATTTCTGATTATTATCAATGTTTAAAACAGTTGTGCTGCTTCTGATTCTTGTGAAAACTGTAATACATTTTATTTTTCAGAATGCTATGATGAATAGAAACATTAATATTCTCACACACATACCTTGATAGACATTTTGTAAACATATACATCATCTCCACGGTCGTTTTTTTTGGTCTTGGTGAAGAGGATGACATCTTGGAAGAGAAACACTCGTCGGAGGGAACGTTTCTTGCGGAAGATTACCCAGAATTCATCCTGCCGAATCAGTTGGCCCTGCTCATTCAGATTCAGCTGAAGAAGCATGATTACAAACATTAATTAAGTTTTGATATATATAGGGAATTTCAAACAGATTATTTAAAATCATGTTGAAGCTTCATGACTAACATCGCAGTCGCGGATGGCGTCCATAGTGAGTAGGTCGTTCCCATGCCGCAGCTGGAAGCGCACCACCTCTAGAGCTGCCTGGATCTCCTCTCGTTCTCCACTCTGATGCAGCACACATTCGTCCAGGATCTCCTGCAGCAGCAGACTGTATTTACTGATCCTCTGGACCGGCTTCAGCAGGTACGAGGAGAGATCCATGCTGTCGCCCAGCTCCATTTGTTTACGCTGAACAAAAAGTGGCTTGATTTCATTCCCGTTCACTCATGTGCAACTATTACAGAAGGTATAAATTCTCACGGATGCTCCACAAGGAAAAAACAGGCTTTAAGAGCCGGGGGTGAAAACATTTTGAATATGAGGATCAGGGCAATTTTTACTTATTTTGTTTTCTGAGAAACATTTATCTATCATTTACGGTCTCTGAAGGGCAGTACTCAATGAAAAGAAATATATGATATTTGGAGAAAAATGTACCCATCTCCATTCTGTTCCAAAAATTTAACAAAAATGCTGGAAAACCAAAGAATTTGTGGGAGCTGAGGGATTTTTCTGAAGAACAGCAAGCATTAAGAAGTATTAAGAATCAAGGGGATGTAAAGTTTTAAATGAGATCATATTTATAAATTCTATTATTTTGTAAACATCTTTTTTTTGTGAAATATATTACTCAGGTGATTATTAAATAAACAATAGCATGCTTTTTGTATGATGGCAAAATAATTAACATTTTAACAAAGAGGGATGTGAACTTTTGACCTCAATTATATATATTAAAGTATTATATATTCATTATATTATTACATTTTTATATATTACAAATTATTTTATATATTTATAGTTTGCTTGTATTATTTTTAAATGGCTATTAAAATATATATATATATATATATATATATATATAACTAACTCACCTTGAAGTATCTGTGATGCTGGATTAGAGCGTCAGACTGGGGTTTGTTCTTGCTGTAAAGGGCGTAAAGTCCAAAACTCTCCCTCTGTTTTAACAGACATTTGTACAAGGTTAAAATTATATTCTGTTTACAATGAAAGCATCTATGTTGAATGACCGTGTCGGCTCACGTGATCGAGGAAGCAGCGTCCGACTCGGAGCGGTTCTGTCTGACAGGCCTCCAGGTCCTGCTGGAAGTGCTGGCAGTGGAAGTCGTACAGTTTCTCCAGGTTCCCGAAGATGCGTCCTCGCTGACCGCGCAGATCCTGCGGGACGTCCGGCCGGGACAGCAGGGGGAAGTAGTGAGTCAAGATGTAGCCGAGAGAGCGGACGTACTCCACCTCCGTCAGCAGAAGCTCCTCCATGATGCGATGAAGCTTCCTGCAGAGAGTATTTCAAAAATAATTATAATCTATAATGAAATATCAGCTGTGACTGCCTTCACTTCAGAAAATTACCTTTTTTAATACATGGCACAGTGGAAATACTGTGATCTAAATTACAGAATTTATTAGAAAAATCCATTATTACGCTTCTCTTTTTTGAATATGTTTAGCATTGGTATTACAACTGTAGTTAATGAACATTCCGAAAACCACTACTTTAAAACATTACTGCCACCTTTAAAAATCCTTTTTTTTTTTTACTGTAACTTTACCTTTCTGACATCAGTGTAAGCTTTTGGACAGACAAAAAAATAGCATGGAAAATATAAAGACTCGTTGTCATACAGTTATGTTCAAAGGTCTGTAACATTTATTTTTGAAATAAATAAAAAATGTAGTATAATCTAAGACATTACTGTAAATAATCTTACAAAAGATTTCTATGTCAGGCTGTTCTTTAGAACGTTCTGTTTATCAAGTTTCCAAAAAAATAATAAATAAAAAATAAATAAATAATATATATATATATATAGCTGTTTTCAATACTGATAATAATAGGAAATGTTTATTGTGCAGAAAATATATGTTCAGTATATTAGAATGGTTTCTGTAGGATCATGTGACACTAAAGACTGGAGTAATGATGATGAATTTTCAGCTTTGATCACAGGAATAAATTACATTTTACAATATTGACACAGAAACACTTATTTTAAATTGTAATAATATTTCACTGTTTTACTGTATTTTTGATCAAATAAATGCAGTCTAACGAGCAGAAGATACTTCTTTCAAATACATTAATAAATCTTACTGACTCCAGATTTTGAGTGGTTATAGCTAGTCTTATAGCTAGACAGCAAAGTGCATCTTCAAGGTAAGTCTCAACTGACAGTGTTTCATCTTTATATGCGAGTCTGGAGCACAAAATCTCAATTTTGAAAAACTGACACTTAAGTATATGAAATATGTATCAAAAACAGGGAAAAGTGTTGGATTTTGATTAAAGACTGTAAAAGTAAACAGTTGTCTTTGAGAATAATGGCCACTTCTGAATCGTTCATAATAAAACCAGAAACCCTTTAAAGTGCATTAAAGAAATTTCAAGTTGTCTTTGAGTGTCTACAGTGGGCACAAGAACACAGGGTAACTCACATGGTTGTGTTTGGGCTGTCTGGGGTGGATGCTGTGTTTTCTCCATCAGTTCTCCAGCTGTCTGTAAACACCTCTGCCTTTCCTCGGGCCGTCTGAGAGCAGAAGCTGCCGCTGCGAGAGTTCAGGCATGACTGGGTCTGGCTGAAGACGGGTTCTGTGATGTGAAGCTCAGGTCCCTTGCTGCTGGTTCTGCTCGCTGTGTTCTGCCATGGAAACCACTGACAGCCCACCGTACTCGAGCCTGCCACGGGTGTCTGCTGCTGGGGTGCTCTTCTGCCAGCGTTTTTGCCTCTCTGGCTGCAGTCTGCAGGAGTTTCCTTCGCAGTCTGAACAGTTTTGGCCTCTTTGCTGGATTTGTGGTGGGATCTGAAGTTGAAGCAGGTGACGGTGCCATGAATGCTGTCCCTCGCCCGACTCGCCCTGCTTTCCAGCTTTCCTGACTCAGGCACAATCCCATGCTCCTCTTGTACTGGGGTGGGTGATATGTCAAAAATGTTATTTCACAATGCACTGCAACAAATTATTCTTAGTATTTTTTTCTTGTTTTCTATTACAAATAGACTTGCTGGAGAAGCAAATGAAGATATTAAGATATTGAGCCTTGTTTTGTTTTTTTTGATGATTTTAAATCAAGATAAGAATGTCAGAATTGTATGATGTAAACATAATTTGGAGAGTTATTATGAGTTTATAACTTGCAGTTCTGAGGAGAAATTTAGATTTGCATGATGTAAACCCACAATAAAAATCTAAATGAGAAAAAAATGAAATAAATGACAAAATTGTAATTTAATTTTAAAAAGAAATTAAGCTTCCATGTCATAACACAGTCTTGTACAGACTTGTGAATCCTGACCTGGAATGACCTCGGGCCAGTCAGAGTGAGGTCCAGCTGTAGTTTGAGCTCCTTCCAGAAGCCCCAGTCTCTCCTCCAGCTGTCTCCGGACCTCCTGGCAGTGGATCCAGGCAGCGTCCCACACCTGCAGAGCTCTGGAGCTGGAACAGGCCTGTGCTCTCACGTCCTGGAAGTGCTCGGGAGAAAACTCGTCTAATCTCTGCAGGTAAGTGTGAAGATGTGTCCAGCGCTCCTCGTCTGGAGATTTACAGTACTGCTCCTGCTCCAAAAACCGCCTGCAGTCGCTGGCCACGGCTGATGCCTGAGAACAATTATTATATTGTTCAATGTACATAGAGAGGATTATGTTAACAAAAATGTGTTTCCCAATTCTTGTACCTTTTGGTTCCATCTACGGAAGTCTATGTAATCAAAAAACGTTGAAGTTTAATATCTCTAAACTGCTCAGAATGCAGACAGAACCTCATCATTTAAAAAAAACAGTGTAATGTCAACACTTCCCTTATGAAAATTAAACCTTTTACTAAAAAAAAAGCCTACTATAGTTAAACCATGGTGACCACAAATAAACAATGTTTTAACTAAACTAACCATTGTTTAACCTTGACATTTGTAGAGAAACTGTGGTTATGTAAATGGTAATAAATATGCCAAAAAACGTGGTTACTACACCTTTCCCATAATAAAACAATGGTTAATTTTCTTAAAGATATCATGGAACTAATTTCAACAACTAATGTCTGTCTAGTATAAAAAATATCATAAATTAAACGTAGAGGAAAAGTAAGATCATTTCTTTTGAAAAGACCACATGTAATTATTAAAGGAAGGCAAATGTATACTATATTGACTAGTTATAGCATAACACTCCACTAGGTGGCAGCATGATTTCATGATTTATATTACCAGTTTGACAAATAAGGAGACTATAGTGTTGTTCAGATTGTAGAAAATCATTCAGATCTCTTAAAATGTTAAATACAGATTAATTTGTGCATAATTTTTTTTTTTTTTTTTTTTTTTACATTATTTTAGAAACCCTTAGTACTCCTTGAAACTATCACAATCACGTCAATATTGAACAGCTTTAAATATTTCAGCTGTATTTCTTTGCCTGCGAGTCTCATAAGAAAGGTAAAATCTCAGTGGGGTTTCTGAACACTTCCTGAGTTAGAGTGTGTCAATAATCACTCATTTTGTGAATTGGTGAATACAGGGGTCATAAATTGAGAAAATTCTGTTGATCGTTTGATATAAAAGGTCATTAAAGAATAAAAACATCCTGTAAGTTTCAGAACTCAAAACTTTGTTGTTAGCTTATGTTAAAGCCAGGCCAAAAGTTTGTGGAATTTTCTACTCTGATGTAATAGTGTAGATAAGCACCGCCTCGTCAGAATATCAACATCACTGCCTGTTTAGCCCTGCCCACTGATTCTACATCACTTCCTAGTTAGCCCTGCCTACCGATTCTACATCACTGCCTGTTTAACCCCCGCCTACTGATTCTACATCACTGCCTGTATAGCCCCGCCCACGATTCTACATCACTTCCTATTTAGCCCTGCCTACTGATTCCACATCACTGTCTGTTTAGCCCCGCCTACCGATTTTACATCACTGTCTGTTTAGCCTCGCCCATTGATTTTACATCACTGCCTGTTTAGCCCCGCCCACTGATTGACAAATATATATATATATATTGAGGTGAACACGCAGATCTACTTAGGAACCAAACGATAAAGATGCTCTGAAGACAAGAAGATGCTGAGCAGTGCCAAGCTGTAGAAAAACAGCGCTTGTGTTGCCTTACTTTGGATCATAATGTTAGGAAAGAATAGATGAACTTTATTTTTTAATGAAGATCCAGACAGTGTCAGTAAGAACTCGGCCCTTTGTTTACTTCATTTTACCACCAAAATACACATTTTACCACATTTAACATTAAAAGTTGACCACAGAGAACAATACAAAAAAAGACAGTTCCTGACCCCTAAAGTGTAAGCCATACCCTCTCACAGAAGTGACAAATGTAGACCATCATGCTCAGCTCTTCACAGCAGCGCTCGGCTCGCAACACAAAGTCAGTTAGACTGGATTTAAACACAGACACCATCCTGTGAAACACCTCCGTCTCGGGATAGTTTGGCCCCTGGACGCTCTCAGCATCTGACACCAGCATCATCGCCTGGTGCTTTCGCTCCTGACATGATACAAGAAAACATTTAGCACCAGTTTAAACACTACAGATTGTTTGCCACTTAATGATTTTGATGCCAAATTTGAGGTTTAATCTTTACATTTTTGAGGCAATCGTGTAGTAGTGGTGCACCATAAGTTTTCTTCACTTTGACTTACATTTGCTTCGGAGAGAAAAGCTTTGAAACCCTGCAGCGTTTGCTGGATTCGTTCACTGCAGTCCTCCACAGACTCAGCCTGCAGGAGCCGCGTTTCTCCTTCTGTGTCAAACCAGTCCTTGATCTACAGAGAGATGCGCTTAACTCAAGACCAGTGTACACTAGGGTTTAAAAGGGCTCAGATTTTGTTGTTGTTGTTGGAAATGCTTTTCTTCAGCTAAGACTCACGTAAGACAGTAAAGACTTTTGTAATGTTGGAAAGAAAAATAAGCAACAACAGTAATCTTTTCATGTATACAGTATATAATATATAAACTATAATATTATATAATAATAAATACTACAATGCTATTTTAAAATTTAATATAATATTATACCTTTAAATATATATGATTTTTTATTATTTATAAAAAATATGAATTAAAATATTATAATGATATATGGATATTTATAAAATGATAAATATATATTGCAATACAGGAATGGTGTAATACATTGATTAACAATGTCCGGAAATATTAAATTCAATTCAAGTGTATTTTTATAGCACTATTTTAACATACAAATAATTGCAAAAGCAGCTTAAAAAACATTTTTTCAATATAATATAGATACCATTAAAAAAATCCATAAAATTTATGTTAATAAAAACGGCAGCTGTGGTTGCTGGAATTTGACTAATTGGTTAACCATAACTTTCAAAGAAAAAACATCAAATTCAAACAGAATTTGAAACGCAATGCAGGGAATTCTGGGAATGTCAGGTTACATTTTAGTCTTGTAAATTTTACAGAAATTTACCATTAACCATTTAACAGGTTTTTACCATCCATGGTCATATTTTACAGTGTATACTGTATATATATATATATATATATATATATATATATATACTGTTATTTTCTATATAATATATACTGTTTCTGTTTCTATTTTTCAAAGA
>JAUMHI010000069.1:14603802-14621370 GCA_032359435.1 Enteromius unitaeniatus
ATTATGCAGATATGTTACTTCGTGACATGTGGCCGTAACAGAAAAAGATTTGAATTGCTGATGACTCGTTTAGGCGAATGTGAGCCGACTCTTATATTTGATAGACAATAACTTTATTTATCGTGCATTGTTGGCATCACAACTTGGCATATAGTTGATGTTCACATTCAGCTACATGACACACTGCATGAAAGATCATATTTGAAAAGGCATAATAGGTGCACTTTAAAGGCTTTCATGACTTTTTTTTAAAAAAGCAGCGTTGAGTGATTTCGATGCTTTGGTGTTGTGGGCAGAAGCTGAGAACAGCTCTGTTCAGCTTACAGCAGCAGCTCATTCAGAGATGATCACTGGTCCCACGCGCCTTAACATGACCTTACACACAGAAAACAATGAGTGCTGTTCCTCCTCTCTGTCTCTGCAGCTTGGACTCCTCTGGGGAGAAAGGACATGCTACAGCTCATCTCAGGAAGCTGATCCGTGGGTCAGAGTGAGCTGGGAGGCCCGGGGCGGGTGTCAGCGCTGCCGTGACTGTCCTTGGCCCCGTGACAAATTCACATTATGTAAGAATGTAAACTAAAGTGAATTGACAACAGCACTAAAGTTAGTCCCGCTGTAACCGGGGAGTCCAGACCTATCATCCGTCAGAGTAAGAGCGAGAAGCTCAATCGTTACTACCATGAACTTCAGTTCATTCACTTTTGACAGTGATTACATAAAGGGTATTACAGACAAGATTTTAGATTAGCATTTTTTTTTTCAATCATTGAAAAACTTTTTTTTTGTACAATAACATTTACAGGCAAACTAAAGTGCAAAAATGGGCTATTCGCACTGCAAAATAAAATAAATACATTCATTTCAGATCGCATTTCTTTTCTCCAGTACATATCTCTAAATATTCTTAAAGGGGTCATATGATGCAATTTTAAGTTTTACTTTCTCTTTGGGGAATTACAAGCTTTGTGTCGTTGTGAAGGTGAAACTACTTTGTTTGTGCTTCCAAAAGAGGACATTACTAGATGGTTAAATTGGTTAAATTAGGTTGACAACACTTCCAGAACAACAACAAAAAATTGGATATGGACAATATGGAACACAATATGGAAAAACAAAATACTGACCATGCAAATATGCTTGAAATAAGTGCAGAAATCATCATGGTTGTGATGCCTCATGCAAGTTATATTGTTCATTTCACTTGAAAAAAAATATATATAGACAAATCTCATCAGTTCTCATTTGCACACAATAGAAATGCCAAATAGAAGTAGTAAAATAGGCCGTTTAATTTGAAGGAAAAATATTAATTCAAGTGAACTTAGTTTCATCTGTTTAATTCATATTTTAAATTAGTTTTCATTTATATATTTTTAGTTTTAGTAATTTTTTTGTATTTAACTCATTATCTTAAATATATCTATATATCTTCCACAAATTTTATTTAAATTTAAATAATTTTAGTACATCAAGTTAAACTTAATGAAAAGAGAATATATATATATATATATATATTTGCAAGTTTTGTAAATATGTTTTATTTCAGTTAAAATATATATTTTTAAATGGTTTTTGTTTTGTTAACTACCTTGAAAAGATGCATTGTAAGTTTGTGTAGATGT
This sequence comes from Enteromius unitaeniatus, assembly GCA_032359435.1. NCBI lineage: Eukaryota > Metazoa > Chordata > Actinopteri > Cypriniformes > Cyprinidae > Enteromius > Enteromius unitaeniatus. Next base: position 14,605,425 of record JAUMHI010000069.1, read on the forward strand.
GTATAAGTACACATTTATATTTTAAAGGGTATTTGAATCAAAAAAGTAAGTGTTTGTTTCTTTAGAATCATGAAGAAGTTATATGGATGACTTTTATGGTAAATTTAGGGTAGTTTGGTAAGTTCAAGCCATTTTTTCTATTCACTTTTTTGTATGAAAAAGAGAAGCTTGAGCATTCTGCTAAATATCTTTTGTGTTTTACAAAAAAAGAAGACTCACAGGTTTAGAATGAAAGAGGGTGAGTAAATGAAGTTCAAAATCCTAATAATTTTTGGTGTTGAGAAAGACAAAGCCCTTTGTAAAGCTGGGTCATTCAGCTGCTTGTCATCTGATGCAGCAGGTGCAGAGTAACGCTCACAGTGGGTGTCTGGATGATAAACAGCATGATCGGTCTCAGTGCGAGCTAATCACAGTCACCACTGTAATTCCTGACCATTGATGAGTGCACGGATCTGAAATCACAATCCTCAGGGATGTTAATATTACATGCAGTAATGCGACACACGGCGGGAATGTTACAGTTACGCATCTGCCATTCGTTTGAGAGACGTGTGCTATTTTCACTCACGGTGAGCGGAGCTACTCGTCTATCAGAAAGCTTGGCCGCTTTTCACGTAATGAGATCCGCTACAACATCCGCATGTGTTTGTGTGGCACTCTGGGCTTTGGGTGTTCTCCTTTGAGGTTTAGTTTTGAAATAAATTAATTCATTCATTAAAATAAATTCCATTTTGCAATATAATTCCATAGAAAACAGTTACTTGCAATGCATAGCTATTCAAAACACTCCGCAAGGGCTGATTCAGGATTCGGAATAAAAATGCCTGTGAATTTAAATTGAATTAGCCTCAACCCACAGGCTGTTAAACTGGAACTGAATTTGGAATGACATGAGTAGGAGCATTTGTTTAATCTTTTGTCTTGACCAGCTTCACATTTTCTTTTAAAAGTAACAGTCTGTTGGAATTCCAATTCATTTCAAATTTCAGTTCCGCGTTCTATTGCTACCTCCATCAAAATTCTGAGCTGAACTGGAACTTAAAAGGCTGTCAGATTAATTTCTAGTCCAAATCTTATCCGTTTGCATGACAATTTCATTACTGTCCTGTATGATTACATTAGTTGTTCTGTCATGCATAATTTGCAGTGTTTGATCATAAGACTTGAGACGTTATGTTGTGAATTTTTAGAGTCTTTTAGACACATATTAAAGGGTTTTGTTTTCTTACTGTACAAAAAGTATTCATATCACTTCATAACATTGAGATTGAACCACTGAGAGCAGATGGACAATGTCTTTCACTCTTTTCTGGATCTGGACAGTGTTCACTTCTTGGCAGTGAGTGGGACAGTCACAAGCCTCCCGGTTTTTATCCAAAATATCTTAAATTGTGTCCAAAAGACAAACAAAGAATTTATGGGTTTGGAACATCATGGGGGTAAGTGATTAATGATCAAATTTTGTGGTGGAATAACCCTTTAATGTCATGTGTCATTCACTTAATATTTTACTTACTATTTCCTGACCTTGTCATCTAGCATGTTCCTGCTTCAAGAAACCAGCCTTTAGAATCAGAAAATGGTTGGAATTACTGCTGCCTGTGTTAGGATGTTTTTTTTTCTTTTCCTTTTTTATTCCGAATGCTTGATTCTCAAACCAAGACTAAAACAGAATATTTCCACAGATAGTGCAGATAATAAACTATCAGAGAGTCATGTGGAATAATGTATTAATATTTAAAAAAAAATAGACATTCGATCTTCTGCCGTCAAAAAGCAGCAGCATCAATGCTCTGCTGTGATCACAATGAACTTTCTTTTTATCCTGTTACATAATGAAGCCTCAGTATCATTTATTTACAGAAGATCTAACAGCCTCGAGGGCAACATTTTATTTCCTTCTCATTTCTTCTTGCTTTTTCAAGTCAAAACACTACACTGCCGTTTGAGTTAGTGTTGTGTTGTGATTCTTCACCTTATATAATTTCTAGTTAGGGATGTTTGTTTAAATCAAGCAGTTTGTTTTCTTGACAACGCATTACATGAATAATCAGTTTACAAGTAAATCGATATTTGTGCCTGATTGTTGCTGACGTTTTTGTGCCTCTACACTTCTTTTTTCCAGTACAGGACCCTCTTAGTATCAGGAAACATTCTGAATGTGATAAAATGGCCTCCTGATCAAGCTGTTTCCTCAGTAAGACCGTTTGTTTTTAAATCTTACCGTACCAGCCCAACACTTTTAAACAGTAGTGTACTGCATGCATTTCTTCACAGATTCAAAAGCTCTTGACGCCTTATTAAAGGTTCATTATTGGTTCTACAGTTCAGTGTTTTGGTTTCTTGGGTCATGCAGCACACTGACGCTTTTTCTTAAGGACTAAAAGGCTTTTTTTTAAGCTTTTGTCATCAGGCTATAAAGTTCCTGTTTTGGTTTTTATTGGAGTCTTTACATTTTTGGAGCATGTTGCTGGTATTTGTTTAGCTGCCTCTTTGTTTTACGAGTCACACAACCCGGCACCTGTTTGACAAAGACAAAGAGACTATGCTCAGAATCTCATGTTCAGAATTTCTGCAGTGTATATGAATATTGTGCAGTCCCCTTAACAGCAGGCTTTGAGTTTACATTTATATTAATTAAGAGTGTTTTTGACATACTTTTTCAAGTACATCTCAATATATAGTTTGAAATATGGTTATAGTGTACTGCTGACAAGCATTTAAGGTTATTTGAAATACAATTAAGCCACTTCTTTTTCTCAAGAAGTCACCGCCTGGATGCCGTTTGCTAAATTAAACTTAGTGAGATGTGATTGTGTGATAATAAAGCATGTGTACTACTATTTGGAATCATTACATAATGTGTACTCCTGGAAACAGTATTTTTAAAAATAGTATTTAGCATGGTGTGCAGTATGCTGGAGGCTAGTATTGCGTTCCGATCGTAGCTGAGAGCGAGAGGAAAAACGCAAGAGGTTTTGCTGACGTGAAATGAGTAAAAGAAGGCTCACAAGAGCAATCAATCGTCATTATCCGGACAGAAGCGCTCTCTCTCTCTGGGAAAGCAGACGAGGCTCTGAAGACACATTAGTGTGTAATGTACCTTCACTGTGTCATAAACAAACAAGCCTCCTCAGACAAACACACAAGGCATTTTCTTGTTTTACTGACTACAGCAAACCATCGTAATGAAGCTTTAAACTCTCATTGCAGAAGCACTGGAGCGTTTGAGCGCTTTAACCCTGCAGAGCCCGACGTATGAAATAATAGTCTGAAAATTCCCTATTTTAACAGAAACTTAACAGTGATGCACCCTAAAAAAGAAATGGTGCTATACGGTACACCTTAACCTCTCCAAAGATTTTTAGTGTACATATAAAAAGGCATGCGTTTTTTTGAATGTCGTATGTGATACATGAGGCTTTTATGGCTCATTATATGATATAACGAGAATGTCTTTAAAACAAAATATAGTTGTCACTCTGTATCTCCCAATAATATATCTTAGATTTATGATTAATACAATTAATGAATAAGAGAGGAAAAAATATACATTCATCTTAAAATATTACTAACAATATAAAAGTTGTTCTTACATTTCCTTTGTAAGCGTCAGTAGATTTCACAGCAAAAAAACCCCAAAACGTTTTAAGTAGGTGGGCATTTGTACAATTATAAAAGGTCTTTTATTTGGTAAGCTACCAAAGTCTAAACTATCAATCAGAAGACATGTATATTGTGTGCGACCGGTTTTTAAAAATGTATTAAATGTGGTACAGCAGGCTTTAAATGGCTAAACTCACGTCTGCTCTTTTAGGAGGCTTCATTCTGGGATCCTTTATTACAAATAATAATTTTAATTATATAATTACAAAGGATTTGACAGCCTGATAAGAGAACTAGCCATCTCATTTCTAATGAAAGCCATCCATGAACTCTTGTCTCAACAGACCTAAAAATGCTGATCCGAGGAACCCAAGAACCATACAATCAACTAAGCATCTCTAGTGGAGCCAAAACATATTTGTATTCTTACAAATATATAGCTTTTCACTTCACTAGCTGTATTGACTGGAGTGGTGTGGATTATTGTGATGTTTTAGTCAGCTGTTTGGACTCCCTGACGTCACCCATTCACTTGACTGTAATTTTTGGGTGAACTGTTGCATTCAACGCCTTTTTGCATTGCATCATTTATGTTGTTACAATTGCATTGTTTATATTATAAGATGTTATATTATAATGCAAAATATCTACATTTTGTTCACAGGGCAGAATGTTTTGTTATCATGAAGATTTCTGCCCCAGAAATGAACCTACTTCTGACAAATCTGTGTAAACATGCTCAGCAGATCTTTAAAGAGCATGTATAAACCTTCAAAACACAAGCCATAACCCAGTAAACATTACTACAACAGGTGAAGCATTCAAGCAATAAAAGCCCTAGCTGTAACCAGTGCTCCAGATCCAGGAGTGAGCTGACGTTCAGCTGATGTTTCTTAGCACCTGTGCTGCTCATGTCAAAGCACCGCTATTTTTGACCCTTCACTTCAGGACTCTTTTACTCCTCCTGTCAGTACCTCCTAGAGCTCAAAATCACTGCCACAAACATTTGTGTGCCAAATATCATTTGTGAGATAGCATCACAGTTTAATTTACTTTTTATCTGTCACTCGGTTGGCAAACAGTGGTGTGACTGCCAGCATTCACTCATTTAGAGTTGAACAGACTGTTAGAATGTGACAATGACCTAAAGCATGTGAGAAAACATGAACATTACCAAACTCAAACTGCAGAAGAAGACTAGTAAACATGTTTAGAATTTTTCACCAACAGCTTTGATGACATTCATATCAACTGGCACAATATTTTCTGTAATTTAGACAACTCAGCTTTGAGTTTCAACTTCAGTAAGTAAATGAAAGGCTGAAGAACTGCAATAAATAGTGCATTGAATATCTGTACCGATATGATTCGACTGAAAACTTTAAGGGAGGAATAAAACGTTAAAGTTGGGTAATTAGTAATTCTTGTGACCAATTTACTTTCACAAACAATAGTGCGTGACGCTTAAGGACGCTTTGTCTTGTTCGTGCACATACAAAAAAAGTTTGAATTTCAAACATTGGAATCTGGATATTTGGAGTCAAATGCGCATCATGATTAATCTTGTCAGATGTTTGCGAAGTTACTTTAACGCGGGAATTATATTTCGATTTATCCACCAGCGTTAAGTGGTTCTAACATCATAAGTTATAGAACACTTTTAAAGACAGTCATAAATGAAATGCAACAAACGCTTGAATAATTTCAGCTCGTGCGTTCGCGCGTCTTACCGGAGACGCCGGGTTCCCTCCGCGCTCTGCGTGTCTTAATCTCTCGTGGGGTGAGACGGAGAGTCAGTCAGAGGTGTGAGAATGTGAAAGCGAAGCCCGTGACTCTGAAGTGCTCATCAATAATGATGTGGCTGACAGCAGCTGCAGTTCGGCTCCGGGTCTGTGCCAATCACCGCGGTGCCGAGGCGTCTCCAAACCCTCCCGAGCGCCACCGGGTCACCAGTAGCTCCAGCGGCGTCCTAAAATAACTCCTGCAGTGCTCTACGAACTCTAAAAAATCGCGGCTATATATATATATGGCCAATAAAGTCATTCAGTATTATAATATAAAAAATAGGTGTACTCTCCATAGGTGTAATGGTGTTTCTACTGTAAAGACTGTATGTGGTATTGTCCTACACTGACCCTACACCTAAACCTACCCCTTAAACGATGTGCATTTTTAGATTTTCAAAAAAACACCATTTAGAATGCTTTGTAAGCCTTTTGAATTATGGGGACACCGAAAATGTCCTCATAAATCACCTTCATATTGTAATATCTATGTCATACCCCTTTAATTTAATGTTTATGCATTTATGCTTATATTAATACAATAAATCCATTAATTCTCAGAATAATTGTAATAAATTCAAAATAATTTTAAATAAATTATAGATATTAGCTTCTATATTACAGGTATTTCATCCATTCATAAAATATAATGCATAGGCTAATTATTATAATTATAATATAATAGATTTTTACTGTATTAATATAACAGTATACATTAAAAGTTGTAACATTAATGTTGTTTAAAGTAGAATTATTGAATGTATTAATAACACTTGCATTATTAATAATTATATTTATAATGCTAATGTATTCTGTAACAAAGGCCGGCTGATAATACTCGCGCCCGCGCTTCCTTGCGAGCAGAGAGAACTCGGAGCCAGAGATGCAATCCAAACTTGACATTTAATGAACACAAAACAACAAAACAAGGAATCTGCAACAAGCTATGCAGAGCTGACAACCGACACATGCCTGCTGAGAGTTTGCTGTGAGTTTGTAGCGTGTGTTTGTAGCTCCGCAGCCTTGTTTTCCTGTCTATTACTAGCTGCTGTTTATAGTGATAAATATACAACCTAACTGCTTCAATATTTCCTATAGTATTTATCAAACCTATCTGTTTGTTGATCGCTCGTTAATTCTTAAAACCGCGAGTGCAGCTCATTAGCATTTATCTTCCGGTTAGCGTATCTTTTGCGTCCCTTGTGCTACATTCGCGGATATTACTACTGTTTTTCTAGCATCATCTCCTCTTACTTAATTACTTTTTCCAGCTCCATTTAAATTATGGTTTCATTTCTCGTTCGCTCCGTTTTTCACACACATATAGGAGGGAGGTGGCTTGGAGGCGGAAAAGTTCACATACAGGGGGTGGGATGGTGGGTGTCCAGGAGGCGTTTACGGGAACAGTCTCAGGTGGCCTCCCGGACAACAAAGAGTACATGAGCACTCTGGGCGGATCCTGCTCGCCCCAGAGTTCTAACAGAGGCACCCACCAGGGCAGATCAGGTGCCGGGATTGCCCACTTGGGCAGCGCAGAAAGGTGGAGCAGACGGCGGGGATGTCCACCTGGGCCAAAGAGGGGTGGACATACCCTCAGAAGCAGAACCATCAGCGATGGCGTCCTCCTAGACCAAACAGGCAACCATAATGCCCTCCGGGGCCAAACAGTCCTTAATAATGCCCTACGGGGCCGAGCAGGCTGTGACTGCGCCCTCCTAGACCAAACAGACTGACATTGCGCCCTCTGAGACCACACAGACAATAAACGCGCCCTCGGAGACTGAATAGACTGTGTTGGCGCCCCTTGGAACCGAACAGGCAGTGAGCGCTCCCTTTGCGGTTGGTTCGATTGTGGAAACACCCTACTGAACCATCTGGACCATGACCCAGATACCTCCATGGGTTGAGCAGCCACGAATGGGGCCTCTGGGGATTCTATGGCTGACACTGACATCTCTAGAGGTTGTGCAGTGGACACACAGGGGTTTCTGAGCCACCCACGGGCTCCGCAGGTTCTGGCCCTGGAACCTCATCGCTCCCATGGAGCTCAGGCGGTCGGTGTACCACCACTGGCTCTGGCGCTTCTGGGAATAGTCAATCTGGCTCACCAACCGGCTCGGGCGGATCCGGCCGCCATGGGTCTGGATCACAGACTGGGTCTGGCGGATCCGTCCACACTGAACCCAAATCGCAGTCCATCAACGCATCTGAACTCAGCTCCTCGTACCGTGTAACGGGAGTGGGACCTTCAGCAACTAACCGGGACTGACAGGGTTAAACACGGCCCCTCTTGCCGTGATGCGGGATTAAAACCCGCTTCTTGTGGTTCTGAGACCGCAGGGGAAGAATTCAGCTCTCCTGGCTGAGATACTGACATTGACTGAGCACCACACTGCTGGAATCCACCACTAGTGGACCAGGAATCGCTTGGGTGAGTGACAGTTCCCCTGGCTGTGATACCAGAATGACTGGACGACACAAGGCCCCTGTCGCCGTGAAACAGGGAAAAAAAAACCTTAGTTGCAGGTCACGAACAACTGAAATGAATGACCATTCTCCTGGCTGTGAAACCGGCACTGATGGGGTTAAACACGGCGCTCCAGGCCGCGAAAACTAAACTGAAATTTTATAGCATGGCTTTGCTGACCATGAAGGCGGACCAGAGTCCGCAGAGATGAGTGTGTGGGTGCTCGTGACATTATGGTGCTCGAGTGATTCGTGGTTCCCCAAGCCCGGAACGCCATGAGCGACAAGAACAGCGCCTGTCGCCAGGGAAGACCCCCGCCATCTCACTGGGTGGTTGGTTGTTCTGTAACAAAGGCCGGCTGATAATACTCACGCACGTGCTTCCTTGCGAGCAGAGAGAACTCGGAGCCAGAGATGCAATCCAAACTTGACATTTAATGAACACAAAACAACAAAACAAGGAATCTTTTCTAAATAAAATCATTTTTTGTTTTAAGCAAATTATTATCATTATGATCTTCAGTATTTAGCATGCTGAATATGTTTGCAGAAATCATTTCTCATAAGTTCAAAAGCATCCAACAAAAAGAGCACCATGCAATAAGTTATATGCAAAACTCCAGCCCTATTTTCCTCTAGTTTATTTGTAGGCCAGTTTTGTCTGAGGAATTTGTCCCACATATAAACTGAATTCCTAACGAGTGACACACAGTATCTCCCAGCAGCCCCAGCACATCTCTCTCATATGTCTGTTTTGTTTGTGTATAATGTAATTAGGACTAACAAGCTCTTCCGTCATGACTTATAATGAAAACAGCTCATGGATAATTCAAGAGCTTCTCGTGGGAAAAAGCCGAGCAAAGTGGGCTGTTTAGATCATGTATACATCACAAATGGATTCTTCTCTTTTATTTATTTGATTATTTTTAGTCTCCCAGCTATAAAGTGCAGGCTTTTTATTTTAGCATCCTTGAATCCTTGCATCCTTGTTATAGTTTTTTTTTACTATCATTATTGTTATTATTAATTATTATTATATTATTATAATATTAATTTATGTATATATATATATATATATATATATATGACGTTTATTTTATTTCAAGTAACATTAACAAATTTAAAAGCAGAATCTGTACAATTATTAATACAATTTCACTTTTTGTCAGCTTTCTTTATCATCTGTGATATTTAATATACCAGTAGGTGGCGCTGTGACGTCACACATTTGATCTGACTCCAATGTCGGTGTAATTATTATTCATAAGCGTCCTGTAAAGGTGTCAGTGCTGTGATTGCCCAGTGCTCTTTTCCATTGAAGCTGATTGGCAGAAGTTGTTCATTCTATAAATCTCCCTTCTTTCATTTATGTTTTCATGATATTTAATATGTGCAATTAATGCACTATATTATTAATAATAATTTAATAATAATTGCAAATACGTTAATTTTTGCATTAATTATAAATATTTACTAATGAATGTGATATACAATAAATGTGCAAATTGTAAATTATGAAACTGTACATTAGAAAATCTCAAACAATATATTTTTAATGTATATTTAATAATCTTATAAATACTATATTTGGAAATAAATTACAGGTAGTTATTACTTATATAAACAAGTAATGATATGGGCTAATTATTATAATTATTACTATATTTGTATAGTTACTATAGTAATATTATAATAGTATTATGTAGATTTATTGCAACTTTATATAGTTTATTATATAATTCTTTAATGAATAAATAATTATTTATAAGGCAATAAATACAATTATTTTATTATAAATTCACTAAATCTTTTAAATAAATTATTTGAAATAAAAATAGGAAATGATACATTTGAATAACTTTTTTTTGTTTCTTTAGAAAACTTTTTATGTAGCCTATTGGCTAATTTATCATTATAATTATTAACCAACATTTCTAGAATGGAATTTCTAGAATTTCAGCATTTACAAAATAAGAATATATTAACTATAAAAGACAGAAGAGTTTTCAGTAGCAGTTTGCATTAGCTGCTCAGTTTCAGTTTGTTTACGATCACACAAGAACATCCAGTTTAATTCTCTCTATATTCACAAAACCTCACAAGACAAGCGGTCATAAATCATCCCGGTGTAACGACAACACGTCTTGCTTTTACTGCATCCAGTCCTGAAATATAGATCCGTCGGGCCTGTGAAGGGAATGCTAAAATGGAGTTAGCTTTATCTTGATCAGTGTTTGAATCTATCAGCTTGCGACGCTCTGGTTCCTGAAGCTCAGATGACTGAATGAATCACTGATGATCAGATGCAGCTCTTTTAACCACAACACAGCTGATAACACGCAGCAGACATCTGTTTGGAACAAATCGAATCAAATATTTATAGTCAATCTGGGATTAAGAATAGTTTAGCTGGTCACTGAATCATGTTATATTTATTTACTTGAATAATAATACAAGAAGGTAACTCTATTACTACCCAGACTGAGACAGTAACGCATGTGTGCTACATTAATGTGAAATGGGATTGTGCACATGCAACATGTTGGAAAAGAAGTACTCAAGTATTAAACTATCCAAATAAATATTTTTGTCTTTTAGACCAGTGGTTTTCAATATTTTTGACTTCAGAATCCACTGTTATTAAGGACAGTATTTCAGGTCCCTAAAAATGTTATGCTATAATGACGAAGCTTTCTAAAAAATGATTAAAAAGGTTATACTTTTTAAGGTGCCCTTTTTACAGTGTAATCATACATTTAATACTGAGTAATATTAATTAAGTACATGTACTTTATGGTTAGGGTTTACTTTAGTGTTGCTGCATGTAATTATGCATGATTTATTGTTATTATAATATTAGGTTTATGTAACATATAGCAAGGAGACCTTAAATTAAAATGTAACATTTAAAAAAAAAATTTAAACAGTTTGTTAAACAGTTTTTCCTCTCACAAATAAATTGATAATTTCTGCTTGATCAAATATCACACACATGGCTTCCAGACGCTCAAAAACCAGTGTGGGAGGGGGAACAGGAATTAGCACAGGGGAGGGGTGAGGGGTTGAGTCTTTGTCGAACAGACAAGGGTGACCTCCATGGTGAAACTACAAATAGGACTGGCTTCTATGATCAGATGAAACAAAAAAAAATAGCTTTTTAGCAACAGTCAAGATGGGTTTGGTGAAAACAAGGATAAAAAGTACTCCATTTGTACAATAAAGTATGCCACTGTGTTTTTGTTGTGGGTCTATACTGTATTTCACCTGGAGGTCCTGGACATCTTGTTTAGACACATGGCATTATGGATTCTATCAAATACCAACAGATAACAAATCTAAAACTGACCATTATAAGAAATCTTATAATGGGCCATGGTTGGGTCTTCCCCACTGGGACAATAATCCAAAACACAAGCATCAAAATAAACACAAGAATTAGTCACAAGCTCAAAATGAAGCTTTTGCAATGGCTGGCCCAGTCCTCTGACCTGAACCCTGCAGAAAAGTATTGAGGTGAACTAAAGAGGAGAAGCACCATCACGGAGCTGGTATTATGAAGGATCTGGAGAAATTCTGCATGAAGAGGTGTTCTCCAAACTCTTCAGGCGTTACATAAGAAAACTCAGTGCTGTTATCTTGGGAAAGGGACGTAGCAATAATTGGGTGCCAATAATTGTGGCTAACATGTATTGAAGAGCAAAAAAAAATTCATCATGAGTTTTTCTCCCCATTTTCAATTGCTTTACTTTAATGATAGATTGTAATTTTGGAATGTTTTGAATGAAAGATCAAAAGGATAAACAATGCAGATTTTTTTATTTATTTATTTATTTATTTTTTTGCTCAGATTTACCAAGGGTGCCAATATTAGCGGAGGGCACTGTATGTATATATATATATATATATATTGTACTCACACACATACACCCACACATATAAACTGTACACACACCCATACTGTACACACACACACACATGTTGGTTTTTGTGACTTACGGGGTCTTTCCGTAGGCGTAATAGTTTTTATACTCTACAGACTGTATGTGGTACTGTCCTACACTGACCCTACACCTTAACCCTTACAGGAAACTCTGTGCATTTTTAGATTTACAAAAAAACACCATTTAGTATGTTTTTTAAGCCTTTTGAATTACGGGGACACTGAAAATGTCCTCATAAATCACCTACATATTGTAATACCTATGGCATACCCATGTCATTATACAAATTTGTGTCCTCATGAACCACATAAACCCGCACACACATACATACATGATTTTCATTATAAAAATGTGTTTTAATGTTTCACTTAAATTTATAATTTAGAATGTATTATACAAGATTAGAGCTGTTCTTTAAACACCTGTTCTTCACCAGAGCTTCTTTAATCTTTCATATGTATGTATGTAATTATTTAAACAGTCCCATAGAAGTGTTCTGAGGCTCTCTTGTGGCTCCAGGCCCCTGGTTGATAGATTAAGACTAAAAACAACAAAAAACAGTCTGAAACTCCCAGAGACTTGGTTTAAAGGAGTGACCCACATGTCATATTTAGGCTGATCTTTATATCTGCCGCTTTGAACAGTAAATCCAGCAGTAAATCTGGCTTACTTTCACAAAGCATGCGGTAAACAAACATAGTGCCACATTACAATTAGCTAACAGGGCGTTCATATTGGGTTCAAAATATCCTCTGAAATTATATCCATAAACCCCCCGCTAATCCACACAAAAGCCTCGATGGGAAAAGTGGCAAGCTGTCCTACTTCAGACCTGGATATCATCCACCTTGTTAGACTTTAGACAAACATGTGCGTTCATGACCCTCCGACAGAGCGCCTTCCCAGCAGCCCTTGAGGTGGAGCTGCTAAAAGGTGAAGCTGCCTGCGATGTGTTTTTCACCGTGTTTATGCGATCAGATTTAATTTAGCACAATGTGGCAAGTTCCTGCCAACTCTCTGATGCCCATCTGTGTGTGTGTGTGTGAGCTGAAGGCTGGATTACGTTACTGATGGAGTGCATGCGTGCCGGTCCTGGCACACGCCGTATGCATCCATGTGAGCCAAGTCCACTGGGAAGCTCTAGTTCTGGTATGTGGGAACGGGTCCGGTTGCGCTTCACGGAGGGATATTCATGTAATTGATTTCTGTGGAAATGGTTGTCATGTAAACTATACAGCAAAACACAAATAAGTGCACTGCATGTATGTATAATATTCAGGAGGATCTATAGATAGAAACGCAATATAATATATGTAACGTTTTTAGAGAAGTACAAAGACCATACACATTAAACTGTTTATATTAGCGCATATTTATATGCGATTAAAATGCGATACATTTCGATTAATTAATTACAAAGCCTCTAATTAATTAGATAAAAAATTTTAATCGAGTCCCGGCCATATTAATAACATCAACTAACAAACTTAAAAACACAAAAATCAATAACCAATCACAGTAATCCAATAAGCATATCAAAAGTGCGTGCGTGAATGAATGTGTGTAATGGCAGCGCACGGGTACTGACCAAGTTTGCAGTCATCACCAGACATCGTTCACAGGAAGCAATAGTTTGACAAGCACTGTCTTCTCCACTTTGATAATGATAATCAAAACAATGACTCCCGTTACTGTTTGACATTTTACACAGGTTTTTACGTGACATTTGACATCAGACCACATGCCAGGACAAATGCTACTTCCTGGAGTCGTTTGTACGTTTTGTAAATCCCTCCATGGCCACTAAGAGGACTGGTACATACACACGGTAGTGCAACTGGTTATTTGGGAGATATGTTTTATAATATAATTGGTCCTCAACGACTTTGTATTTGTCCACAAGAGTTTAACTGTTTTCTTCCATGTGGTGGACTTGCAATTGGCACACTAGCATTGCCTGGTTGAAAGGGATACTCTTTTTCAGGAGAAAACTTCCACTGACAAAGATAAAATCTAACCCTAGGACTACATCATGGGCAAGAGCTTGAGATGTCAGAACTGCAGCAGGCATAGTGAAAGTTTGGTCCTGGAGTTGTATGGTGGTATTTATCCATTCTAATGGAATCTCTGCTTTGGACCCATGGGTGGAGCTGAGTGGATGATGGAAACAGTTTCATGAGACTTTCATGAATAAGTGTGAAACTTGCACCAGTATCCACGATGGCTTTTCCATTCAAGGCAGCAAAACTGATGGGAACAACCATTTGCTGAGGTACTGTCATTGGTGCGTTAGGGCCTGTGGGTGTTGTGGTTTTCTTAGAGGTAGAAGGAGGCTTCTCCATTCTTGTGGCAGTGACAGACATGTTAGAAGATTGACCCCTTGTCTGATGAGAGGAATATGGATGCTTGCTGCTGGTGACAAGGTGTCCAGCTAACTTCAGGGACTGTGGAGGTATATAGTGTGGACACTTCCCTGGCGAATGCTGTCCTCTGCATCTCCAACATTGAACTGGGAAAAAAGTCAATTTTTTAAATTCCATGTAAAAACATTTCCATTTGGGTGACACATTGCTGGAGTTCTCTGGTAAAGTGCTTGTGGCTCATTTGAAATGAGTTTTGAACAGCTTTGATGTCCTGCTGAACTTCTGACTGAAGTTGGTCCACCATTAAAATGTTTGTAGAAATCGCATCACCTATGTCACGTTTCCGTTCGCAGATTCGCGTCCATGACTATTTATAAATTGTTCATAGAAAAGAAAGAAAAGAAACATAGAATAAACATTGTTAATTAATTAATAACATCAGCTAACAAACTTAAAAACACAATAATCAATAACCAATCACACTAATCCAATAAGCATATCAGAAGTGCATGCATGCATGAATGTGTGTAAAGGCAGAGCACGGGTACTGACCAAGTTTGCAGTCATAAAGGGAACTAAAGAGTGTTGTTGTCAGGCACAGGTTTGGTGGATGAATCGGTCATAACTTCTGAACAACTTCATTAAAACCAGATGATCTTGAGGTGCGATGCCTAAAAGTTGAATGAAACACCGCGATGCACCAGACATCGTTCACAGAAAGCAATAGTTCCACAAGCACTGTCTTCTCCACTTTTTACGATAATCCAAACAATCACTCCTAACTGCAAACCCTACTGATGATGCAAACCCCACTTTTAATAGCCTCCTTCCTTCCACCGTTACTTGAAATGCTCCACCCCAAACACGCAAAGTGAAAGTAAAATAAAATAAAAGTAAACAAAAACAAAGATGTGGCGTAAAGCTTTTTTCTATCGCAGCTAGACGGACCAGCATCAACCAGAAAAGGACCAACTTAAACCTTAAAGCAGCATTCCAGCTTCAAAAAATACACCGTCACACTCACCTGTTCCTGGATCAGCACCCACAGAAAGCACGCAATCACCAGCACCTGTCACTCGCTCACAATCACCAGACTATTAACACCTGAACACAATCAGTCACTCTCCATAAAGGATCGCTTAGCCATTCACTCAATGGCTGAGTTCAAGGTTGTATCGCTCTACAAACCTGCTCCCTGAAACTCACCTGTCTGATCTCCTACCTGAGCATGTTCGCTGAACTTCTGGAACCTGGAAAGGACTGCTAAAGCTATCTATAGACTGAGTATACACACCTCTTCCTTACCTGTGGATTGATTCTACGCTCCTGTGAACTATACTAACCTGAGATACTTACCAGCAGAGAACCTGTTTGATTTCAAAGACTGTTTTACTCACCTCCACCTTGATTTACCTGCTGAAGAGAACTTTCTGTTTGCTTTTATCCCGTTGTTCTGTCATATGGAGCAAGAACATATGGAGCAAGAGGAAAAAAAAGAACATATGGAGCAAGAGGAAGCCGCGGCGAGTCCAGAACCATATTTTGCCTTTCTCCAACTTCTACTCCAATGCTTGTTATACTTCGAGGTGCAACCCAATAACTTCCAGATCGATCATAGCAAGATAGCGCTCATCACCTCACCTTACCTCGTTACAACTGTTCCTTCAGCAGTTTCGACTAGTCTTCGGGCAGCCCACTTCCTCCTTAACAGCTCAGGAGGAATTGCTTCAACTCCAACAAGGAAAACTTCCTATACATGAGTATGTGCTCCTTTTTTGTGCTTGTC
>JAUMHI010000069.1:14621470-14634351 GCA_032359435.1 Enteromius unitaeniatus
GAGTGTACCCGCACCATTATCCACCGCAACTGAGGAGCCCATGCAAACTGATACTTACCATTTAACCCCTCAAGAACGTACGAGAAGGATTCTAGGAGGCTTATGCTTGTATTGCGGTGCTCCGTCTCACATCCTGCAGAATTGCCCGACCAGTGGTGAGTGTTGGACACTTACTTCACAATATTTATACCATACCACTCATTGATGCTATGTTAATAACTGAAACTAACCTCTTTTCAGTGAAAGTATTAGTCCATTCAGGGGCAGCAGGTAATTTCATTTCTTTACATTGTTTTGAGACGTTGCAAACGCCTAAGTTCAAAAGTATTACTCCTTATCGTATCATCGCTATTCAAGGGAAGCCCCTGGATAACCGTCCTATTAACACTTGTACCGGCCCTATCACACTCCAAATAGGATGTCTTCACAGGGAGTCTATCACCTTCTTCATTCTGCCCGAAGCCTCAGTAGACATTCTTCTAGGAAGACCCTGGCTGGAGGGACATAATCCTTTAACCCGTTGGAGTACAGATGAAATCTTAAAATGGAGTCAGTTCTGTCATAATCATTGTCTGCCAACTCTTCCTCAGCGTTCAGATATCCCCTGTTTCTCCACTTCTGTCAAAAGTCCTGAAGGACATCAGGAATGTCATATTCCTCCTGAAT
Organism: Enteromius unitaeniatus; assembly: GCA_032359435.1. Classification (NCBI taxonomy): domain Eukaryota; kingdom Metazoa; phylum Chordata; class Actinopteri; order Cypriniformes; family Cyprinidae; genus Enteromius; species Enteromius unitaeniatus. Next base: position 14,622,137 of record JAUMHI010000069.1, read on the forward strand.
ACCAGGAATTTAAGGATGTTTTCAGTAAGGGGGCAGCCACTCAGCTTCCTCCACACAGGCAATGGGACTGTTCAAATGATTCAATACCTCAAGCCACTTTACCTAAGGGAAAGGTATATCCACTGTCATTGCCGGAACGTGAGGCAATGGAGAGTTATATCACTGAGGCTCTGGAACAAGGTTTCATACAGCCCTCCACATCACCAGCGGCGTCCAGTTTTTTTCTTTGTGTCTAAGAAGGAGAGGGGGCTCAGACCTTGTATCAATTACCGTGCTCTAAATGATCAGACCATCAAATTTGCATACCCTCTTCCTCTCATTCCATCTACCCTAGCCAACTACGCCAAGCCAAAATATTCAGTAAGTTAGACCTTCGTAGTGCTTACAATTTAATTCGGATTAAGAGCGGGGATGAATGGAAAACCACCTTTGTCACCCCTAGTGGTCACTACGAGTATCACGTTATGCCGTACGGGCTTGCCAACTCGCCTTCCATTTTTCAAAACTTTATGAATGAGGTGTTTCGGGACATGTTGCATCAGTTTGTTGTGATTGTTATGACAACATTCTTATATACTCCAATGATCTGTCTTCTCACATGTTCCATGTCAAACAGGTTATCCAACGTCTCCTTGATCATCAGCTCTACCTAAAAGGAGAAAAGTGTGAATTCCACCTGACCAGAGTGCAGTTCCTGGGTTGTTACATCACCCCGGAGGGTATTGAAATGGACTCACAGAAAGTAGCTGCCGTCCAGGACTGGCCAATACCTACCACGGTCAAGGAATTACAGTGCTTTCTTGGGTTTGCTAACTTCTTCTATTGACGGTTCATTAAAAACTACAGTCAAATGACCTCTGTTCTCACCTCTCTTAAAAGGGGCCAAGAAGTCCATCGCCTGGAACCCGGGCGCACAAGATGCTTTCTCTCAGCTCAAAACTGCATTCTGCACAGCTCCTATCTTAAGACATCCAAATCCAGATCTACCATTCATTGTGGAAGTCGACGCAGCTACTACAGGAGTAGGAGCAATCTCAGTGGCATGGTGAACCAGCTAAGTTACATCCTTGTGCCTATTTTTCTAAGAAATTAACTGCTGCTGAACATGTGCCATTGGCTCGAGGGTGCACAATTCCCATTCACAGTACTAACAGACCACAAAAATTTGCAATATTTACGTGATGCCCGCCGTGTAAACTCCCGTCAGGCCAGATGGGCTCTGTTTTTCACCAGGTTTAATTTTAAGATCGCTTACCTACCGGGTACCAAGAACACCAAGGCGGATGCCCTTTCACGTTTACACCAGCCCGATCCAGTCACTGAGCACCCCGAGCCCATCCTGCCTCAATCAACCTTCCTAGCTCCAATCCAATGGTCCATAAATGATCAGATTCAACAAGCCACGGTTCAGGAACCAGCACCACCAGGAGAGCTGGCAGACAAACGGTATGTACCTGTTGCTCTACGTCAAGAAATCTTAGAGTCTGTACATACCTCTGCAGGGTCCTGGCATCCAGGAGTTAAGCATACTCTTTCACTGCTCCAAAACCAATACTGGTGGCCGGAGATGGCCAGGGATGTTGCTCGATATATCCAGGGATGCTCTGTCTGTGCTATATCTACCACCCCACGTCGCCTCCCCGAGGGTAAGCTGATTCCCTTATCTATTCCTGAGCGCCTTCTAGGAGTCTCAATCAGCTTATCCTCGGGGTACCATACGCAGACGAGCGGCCAGACAGAGCGGAAAATACCCTGCTACCTCCGGTCGTACTGCTACAATCACCAGGAATCCTGGAGCCAATATCTGCCGTGGGCTGAGTATGCCCAAAATACCCTGAGGCAAGAAACCACAGGTTTAACCCCCTTTCAATGTGTCTTAGGTTATCAACCGCCCCTTTTCCTGTGGAATGATGAACCCTCCTCAGTCACAGCAGTTGACTACTGGTTCAGAGAGAGCGAGAGGGTGTGAAATTCTGCACATATACATCTGCAACAGGCTGTAAGGAGACACTTTAGATGGGAAGACGCTCGTCAATCCCCAACACCAGCCTACCAACCTGTCAAGTGGACAAGTCTGGTTGTCCACCCGTGATATCAACCTCCGGACTCCCTGTTGTAAGCTAAGTCCAAAATTCATTGGACCGTCGGGTAGGACGGAGGAGGGGGTAATCTCACACCGTCACACTCGCCTGTTACTGGATCAGCACCCACGGAAAGCACGCAATCACCAGCACCTGTCATTCGCTCCCAATCACCAGACTATTAACACCTGAACACAATCAGTCACTCTCCATAAAGGATCGCTGAGCCATTCACTCAATGGTTGAGCTCAAGGTTGTATCGCTCTACTAACCTGCTCCCTGAAACTCACCTGTCTGATCTCCTGCCTGAGCACGTTCGCTGAACTTCTGGAACCTGGAAAGGACTGCTAAAGCTATCTATAGACTGAGAATACACACCTCTTCCTTACCTGTGGATTCATTCAGCCTCTTGACTCCGCTCCTGTGAACTATACTAACCTGAGATACTTACCAGCAGAGAACCTGTTTGATTTCAAAGACTGTTTTACTTACCTCCACCTTGATTTACCTTCTGAAGAGAACTTTCTGTTTGAACACTAATTAAAACTCACCTGTTTGCTTCTTTCCTGTTGTTCTGTCATCTCTGAGCGTGGCAATACCTAACCACCATATGCTGTTTTTTTTTCAGCAGCCAGCAAAAATTACCCAATAGTATTTTGACACCCTGGGTTGCCAGTTTGCTGGAAAATGCAGCAGGTTGCGGCCATGGAATCAGGCCCAGCTCTGGAATTAAATCCCTGAAGGTGCTTCTTAAATTAGTGAGGGTGGTTTAACCTTAATATATAAGCTATATATATGTTTTAATGCTGTCCAGTGCTTGTTGTAATGAGATGGTTCTAACTGAACACAACACCTGCAAAAACGCTGGCGATTTTGAGCGATGAGTGGGTTCTTAGATGCCTCTGATTGACTGTTGCGTTCAGCAGCTATGCCTGTGATTTGGCTATTGCTCTATGCTACCAGACACATTGAGATAGAATCGGTCTCCAAAGCACAAATAATACCACATAATGGAAAATCTGCAAAGAAATGCCATTATTACTGCCCTAACTGAGGGTACTGTTGATTTCATTTGAGAGTGTTTAGCCCCCACCTTAACTGGCTCAGAGATTGCAGATTCTACCCGACCTAAAAAGTGACGGCATCCGTCTAAAAAGCTCTATGGCCAGTGACATATTAAAACATTGATATATCAACTCATCAGCTTAAAGGATTTGAGGGTTGCCAGGTCTGTGAAACAAATCCAGCACAAACTGTTCTCATTCACCGCCCCACACACATTTTTCCCCTCCAACATGGGTCTGATCTATCAAAATGGGATGTTTTTAACTTAAGGGGGAAAAAGGCAACAGTGTAAAAGCAGAAAAATTTTACGGTAAAACCTTTTGCAACCAGTGAGTGTAAGGCTCCTTGTACTCCATTGTCAGTTCTGCACCTTTCTGATGCATAACCTCAATCTGGCAACCGGCATGAAAAGTATCCATTTCAACCGCTAGATAGTGCAACTTTAACCTCTGCAGGCGTGTATACTACCTTTTTTTTATTTATTTTTTACATTTCAACATGGACCGTTCTGTACATGGATGTTGAACGTTCTCATGATTAAATTTAATGTAATGTAAATGTTTAAGCATGTTGTTTGGGGTTCTGAGTTGTTGCTATGAGGTTTCTTTTGTGATCTATGTGGGGGTTTTAATGCATTGCAATGTAATTGATTAAATTATTTTATTGGTCCCCCCACAAATTTGTACAATAGTCTACTGTATGCTGAATATATAAAAGACTTACCTGAACCATTACAGTTAGTGTTAACAGGCTCTCTGTGAAGCACCAGGACTTGGGTGCTTTTTTCAGGACCAGATCTTTTGAAGAACCTTCTCTGTATGGCTGCGTTCAGATGCAGTCAAGTGGAAGCTTCAGTTCAGAGATACACACAGACCTCAGTTACATGATGACAGCAGCGTTCAGCCGCCTGGTAAATAACACTGATGGATAAATGGACTATAATGTGCTACATTTACCTAGCTGGGGCAGATTTACTCCGGTCACTCCTAAAGATCACGCTGCACTCTCTCCAGCCTCTCCTACAGGTCTGTATCATTTAATTCCGGCCCATTAGAGCCACACTCTTAATAATGGTGCAATGGGCAGTTTGCTTAGATTAAAAGCTTGCCTCTCAATAAGGTCGTAATAACAGAAGCACAGCCTGGCTCTCCAGACCGGCCGAGTGCAGTCTGTGTGTCTCTCTCTCTCGACGCTTGCATAATGATCTGCTCACTGTACTGGTGCGGTGTCTTTCTCTATAATTCACTCATTTACTCAGCTTCGTGCCCTTTGCAGGGAATGCCATTATTATTATTATAATATTCATAATAGCCACATTGTATTATATAATTGGGTCTTCGTACAATGAGTTCCACAATAATTTGTCATATTCTTGGTTAAATCATTTTCTTGTTTAAATGTTGTTTTTCTAAACAGAAAATGGTGTTACTTTCCACTCAACCTCCCGAAAATGAGATTCAATTACTGAAGCAGCAAAAAGTAAACATTTTGCTTCTTGAGTAAATTTATTTACATGTTTATTTATATATTTACATAAGTACGTTTAAATATTTTTGCTTTAAAAAAATTTAATCATTATTAAAAATATTTTAATAAGAATATAAGGAATAAGAACATGAGACTAATTACAAGCAATAGGACAAAAACTACAATAAATTTATAAGTAACGCCCCCACACTGTGTTTGTTGTCATTTCCCCATGTGCTCTCTGTGACCTAGTTTCTGTCTTAGTTGATTATGTCCAGGTGTGTCTTGTTAATTAGCGTCATTGTCTGCCCTCTATAAGTTACATTCAGTTTAGTTCATGTTGTCCTGTCATTAATGTTATTCAGCATCTGTTTATGTGGATTCCCTGCCTGTCTGTGTCTTTGCCACTTGGATGATTAAAAGTATTGGAAATACTGGAACCTGGAACCCCGGAGTATGACGTAAGAGGGAACCTGCGATGATTCAAAGATCAAGCAAAGCAAAATGACAGTGAACAAAAATAATAAATTAGTCAATACGCGTCATGATCAATACAGCAGCATCTTGGAGATCTCTAATCAGTTAAATATTCCTCCACCACATGCATGTGACCTCATTAACCATGGCCCTACTGTATGTTGTTGAACTAATGTGATTCAAATGATGGAGATGCGACCATGTTCGGGAAACAGTTGTGTGTAGTTAGTTTGTTTCAAAAACAATGTGTAGTACTATGATGGTTAATCAGCGAATTACATAGTTTTTTGGGAAACGCACCCCTGGTTGCCATGCAGTTGCTATTATGTTATGTGGTTACTATGCAGTTGCCAGGGTGATCTATTTGGGTTTTCTGTAATGCATTGTTTTGCAGATGACAACATGGATTCTAGCCGTCCGTTTTTTGGAATGGTCAACTTGATGTCATTCACCATAACAATCACTGAATATTCAAAAGATGCAACAATAACAGCTAATCAACTCTTTGTGAACCTACAGTATGGTGAAAGATGTTAAGTTGGCCGTTCCAAGATGGTGGAATGCATCTAGAAGGTTGACAAGGTTTCTAGTTGGTTTTCTATGAGGTTGTTATGCAGTCACTATCTGGTTGGTATGATATTGCTAAGGTGATCTATAAGGCTTTGTTGTTGTTGTTGTTTTTTCTTTTTTAGTTGACAAGGTGTTCTACAACCCAAATTCTGGAAATGCAGTGACATTTTTTGAATAAAATGAAGACTAAAAGAATTTCAAATCACATGAGCCAATGTTTTATTCATAACACAAAATAAATAGCATAGCAATTTTATGCACAAAATGAGCTCATTTCAAATGTGATGCTTGCTACAGGTCTCAGAATAGGTGGAACAGGGGCATGTTTACCATGATGTAGCATCCCCTCTTCTTTTCAAAGCAGTTTGAAAACGTCTGGGCATCGGGGCTATGAGTTTCTGGAATTTTTGGTGTTGGAATTTGGTCCCATTCTTGCCTGATGTAGGTCTCCAGGTGCTGATGGGGATTCGTAGTCGTCTTTGATGCATTCCATTTAAAGATGTGCCAAATGTCCTCCATCTGGATTGCAGGCCAATTCAGCACCAGACTCTTCTACTGCAAAATCATGCTCTTGTAATATGTGTATGTGGTTTTGAATTGTCCTTCTGAAATACGCTTCCTTCCCTGAAGTAGACGTCATCTGGAGGGGAGCATCTGAAACCTTAATATACCTTTCTACATTCATAGTGCCTTTCAAAACAAGCAAGCTGCCAACAGTGTATGCACGTCTTTAGTCTCTTTAGCCCTGAGAACATGCAGTCCATGATTTCCAAACAAAAATGTAAAATTTGGACTTGTGTGACTATAGAACCCTTTTCCACTTTAAAACAGTCCATTTTATATGAGGGTTGGCCCACAGGACATTAAGATTCTTCTAGACCATGTTTACACATTACTTCCTTTTTGCATGATAGAGCTTTAGCATGGTGATTGTGTTTACTGACAGTGGTTTCTGGAAGTATTCCTGGGCCCATTTATTGATGAATCATGCTGATGAGTGCATGCAGAGTCGTCTGAAGGTCTGTGGCTTTGGCCTAGTCCTGTACGCACAGAGATTTCTCCAGTTTCTCTAAATCTTTTGATGATGTTATGCACTGTATATGATGAGATTTGCAAAGCCTTTGAAGTTTGAGGTTGAGGAAATGTTGTTTAAGCATTCAACAATCTTTTTGCGTACTCTGCCCATCTTTCTCAGAGACTCTGTTTCTCTACGACATCCCTTTTGCCAAAGCTAATCATGTCACAAAATTTCTCTGTTTAAACATTTGTTATTTTCTCTATTTTATTGTGAATAAAATATTGGCTCAGTTGATCCAAATATGTTTTTATTTTATTTAAAAACGTCCCAACATTTCCGGAATTGGGGTTGTAGGTGCTGCTATGAGGTCACTACACAGTATGTGGTTGCTATGAGGTTGCCGTGGAGATCTCTGTGGGGTTTATTCCGAATTGCTTTTAAGTTGACAAGGTGTTTTAGAGACATTGCTATGTGGTTGCTATGCAGTTTTTTCAGGTTTTTTTCTTTTTTAATTGCAAAGGTGTTGTATTCCGCATCACGTGAAATGTCAATAGGACCCATGATTTGCATCAAGGTTCTGCTGAGTTATGCGCAAAAATTTAATGTACACACTGCCTCGAAGTAAAAGTTTAACAACTTAAATGCCCTGAAATAGAGCAAACGTAACACTCGCTGCAGGAGCCCAAACACGACTAACGGCTGGGGCATCACATGCCTGTGATGTCAGCACATTTCCACAGTCGCGATTGGCCGAGCTCAGCATGAGGGGGGCGGGGTGTCGCCGGGTGCCGTGAGGTCTTCCGACCCCTTTAGCTTATTTTAAGCCAAAAACACCTCTGCAAATAAACCTCCCCCACTGAGAGGAGTAATTGGTGTAGTATCTCCCAGCACTAGCATGAGCTCATGTCTGTGCAGTACTGCCAGTGCTCCACGGGACAGACCCATTTCCATGAGTCGGGCCACAGACTCCAATGTTAACGACCTACAGTTTCAAAATCATAAATGAGATGGATGCTCTCTTTTTGTTTGGGTCAAAGTTCACTTTGTGCTTGTCAGGATGCCTCTTGAAAAGGGATCTTGAATAATACATTTAAAACTGTATTAGGTGATTTTATGTTAAATGAATGCCAAAGCTGCACACTAAGTAAATGGTGTTATAGCTTACTGCCTTTCGCCAATATGCAGGTTGTGTGCAGATGACCTATTACATTTTCTGAAAGTACATGAAATACTTTATTGAAGAATGCACTTACGTTACATTTATTAATTTATCAGATGCTTTTAAAGCGGTTTACATATGAAGATTCACTATGTGCTATCTTTACGTTTGTAGTTTACAAAGTAACTGCATTAAGCTGTTGTGTTATTCTGTACGAAGCTAACATTCTTTTTTCAAATAGTTAGCACAATACATTGCTGATAAATCCATATTTATAAAAAGGATTTCATTCAAAAGGCATTTGTTTTTACAAATAATTTACACTGGCATTTGTTCTGCTTGTGTTTCATGAGCATTTATTTGACTGGACTGCAATTATTATATATATGCAACATAAAACAATAAAACCATTTTTGAGATTAAAAGGTATTAAAGGTATTTACTTATTTATTTTTAATAAAATGGGCAAACTTGAATTAAATGATTAATTAAAGCCATGACGTTTAACGTTTTCCCCTTTTTGTTTGATTTTACTATCAAATAAAACGTTTATTATAAAAATAACTTTTCTTAGAACAATAACTGTACTGCAAAAACAGTTTATTTGTGACTTTCCATGGCAAATATCTTATAATAATATAAATAAAATTCTTAAATCAACATAAATTTACATGTGAAGGAATTTATAGTTACCTTCAGTCTTGCTTTGTGAAAAATTAAGTGATTATATGCTTTTTAAAAAGGTCTGCTATTGGGGTAAGAAAAATACTATTGTTTTCTGTTTAAGTTAAGATCGATTTTCTTGTCTCACTGGCAGATTTGTTCCTTTGTTTAAACTTTAAAGCACGGACTCACTTATTTTGCATTATATATGATTATATATAATATATGAGATATATAATTAAAAAAAAATTAATTAAAAGTAAAGAAAGTTAGAAAAACAACAAAACAAAAATGCATTGTGATAATCCATGACAATTAACATAAAATGTAATTAAGTCATGTGACAATTGTTGAAATATGTTTACCATTTTACTGTTTGTATTATTCACTAAATAACCTTTTTTTTCTTGGAAATCTTCTAATTCATGTCCAAAATGTTACCATTACATAAATTGTTTTACAAAATGTTGGACAGCAAAAGAAAGTTTTACACACACACACACACACACACACACACAATCCTTTAAACTGCAAAGCAACCTCTTTTATTTTTTTATTCTTTCATTTTGAAAGAACTCTGTTTGAGGAGAGACAACTTCAACTTGAACTCGAGTTGAGATTAACTTATACTGTAGGTCATGTGACATAAGTGTAGTGTACCGGCACAATACAACCTACTGTATGCAACAGGAAATCATAGTGTAAGTGCAAATTATCCATTGCTGATATAGCCAAGATAAGCATAGACGAGCAGTTTTTGATCGATAATATTCGACCAGTGTGTTCACAGTGCGTTTTGACCCTTATGGGGCCAAAAATAAATACCACGGTAGAATTTCCAGTTGGTTTAGAGTGTGTTCAGAGCAGGACTGGGTCATGATTAATGCAGCAGCGGTCGTGATTCGAGTGGTTTGTGGTGAACAGAATGCCATTAACCTGTGACGAGCCTGTCTGTAGTTAATCTTTAATGCAAATCGTATTTCTGTAATTGTAGCGTGCTGATGTGACATGTCATGTTCCCTGAATCCTGCCATGTGTTTCATGAATAACTGAAGAGGTGAATGCTCGCTTACAACAAACGCTTGTCAATTGCCATTTCTGTACCTTTATCAGTTAATGTCACCCATTTCTACTGATCTCTGTGGACTTGGTTCCTTATTCAATGTGCATCTGTAGGTTTTTCACCCATTTATCATCAAGCAGGTGAAAAATGGAGCATCTGATCAATAAATGCACTGATTTGAGGATGGACCAGATATTCTGCAGGACAATTAATACTATAAGTATGAGCAGCAGTAATAAACACTTGTTTTCTTGACTATATGCCCATATGGAAAGCGTTTCTGTTCTCTTTCGGAGGTTTTGGGAGCTCAGAAAGGGTTGCAACATGCACTCCAGAGAAAATTTTGTGCTGTGAAGATAAAAATTGTTCTCAGTGGGGGTTTGAGATGAGTCACGTTCACAGAAGTCCTTTTTTAAAATCACATTTCCGTGGAACAAAAAACACATTTCCGTGGTTGCTTTCTGGTGGTATTTTATTTTAAAAGATACTTATTTAAATTTTAATCTGTTTTTTGTTAAATGTGCTCAACCTGACCTTTTATTACCAGTGTGAGTAATGAAGTTCAAGCAACAGCCATGACATTTAACATCTATTTTGTTCCATTATTTAATTAGACTGCTTAAAGTTAAGACGCTGTCTGCAAAATTCAACAACAAACGTCTTGTTTTCATCGTAATAACTGGACCCCACAGAGAAAGAATGTGAAATGTAATGAAGTCATGTGACAACAATTGAATTATGTTTACCAGGCCACTTTCTCTTTCAAAAAATATTGCAAATATTGTTGGATCTGTAACAAATTGCCTTTGTTTCACTTTGGAAAGAATCTGCTAAATGTGCAAATGTAAACATAAAAAAATAAGCTAGGACATTTATCATTTTATTCTGAACATAACTGAAATATTGATCTAAGAAAGTACTTGTTTGTTTTCCTGGATATCTTCCAGTTTTGTCCAAAATGTACCCATTACATTAAACATTATTCCACAAAAAGAGTTCAAAAAGGTATAATTATTACATAATTATTACATTGATGACATGCAGATTTTGTAAACATCCTTATTTTCTTTAGAATACCTTGCACTGATGGTCTTTTTTTTGGTTTGTTTTTTTTAGTTATTCATTAGTCATTTTATTGTTATTTTATTATTACTTGTAATAAACTAAAATAAACATTGACTGTAATGAAATAACATGGGAAAAAAGCAAACCTGTTTTTTATTACAGCTAGTTATATAGATGTATGGGAAATATATATGCAAAAACACATCAAAATTACTAAAATTGTAATTAAAGTTAAATTAAAATGAAAACAGACAATATAAAAACTCTCTCTCTCTCTCTATATATATATATATATATTTTTTTTTTCTGTATATTTTTGTTTCAGATCTTTAAAATGTACCTCTTTTATCATATAATTGTAGTATATAGTAGCTGCTTAAGGCTCTGCATTACAGTGATATTACCATAGTTTAGCTAGGGCTGCTTCATGTCATAACCCCCAACCACTGAAAAATTCTTAACCATGGTAAAAATCAGTGTAACATGGCCAGTGGCTTATTTATTTAATTAAGCCTATATGGACCTGAAAAAAGTAATTAGAAAGAGAGCATGGCCATGTAGAGCCAGTGTTATTATATTAGTATGTGAGCTTAGGCTGTATGAATGTGTGGCTGTGTTTATCCTCTCTGACTTGTAGCCATGGGCTAATTTTTCAGTCTGTTGTGGTTTGGGCTCTAAATGTCCGGCCGTGACATCACACTGCATTTGCCATAAGTTTCTCTCGATTTCAGTGAGCGCTAGGAATCATATTAACACACACTGATAATGAAGTGTCTCAGCTAGTCGCGTCATACGTCACCGATAAAGGCTTTCATTATGCTCTCACTTTGAGGAATCTGTACTGAGATGTTTGTGTCACTGTAACCATAATAAAAGCAAATATGATAAGAGCAGCAAAAGTAATATTCTCCATTTCATTTTATTACTTACTGAGCCAGACAGAAGCCAATATCTCTCACATACACTTCTGCTTTCAGATTCACAGTGCTGAAATTATGGATTTAACTGATGAATGATTCTGTTATTGTGTCTGAAATGCTTTTAGTGATGGCATTTTGAGAAATAATTAGTCTGATCATGTATTTTTCCTGTCCTGAGCTAACCTGAGTCACATTGGATTTTATCTTTTGACCAGAATGCCCCACCAATCGCATTGCAACGCACTAGCAAACACCTAAAAAGCTCCAGCAACCGCATAGCAATGCACTAGCAATAACCTAAAATGCTCCAGCAACCACATAGCAACGCACTAGCAATGCACTAGCAATCACCTAAAACGCTCCAGCAACCACATAGCAACGCACGTCCCAGCAACTGCATAGCAACGCACTAGCAAGCACCTAAAACGCTCCAGCAACCGCATAGCAATGCACTAGCAATAACCTAAAATGCTCCAGCAACCACATAGCAACGCACTAGCAATCACCTAAAACGCTCCAGCAACCGCATAGCAATGCACTAGCAATAACCGAAAATGCTCCAGCAACCGCATAGCAACGCACTAGCAATGCACTAGCAATCACCTAAAACGCTCCAGCAACCACATAGCAACGCACGTCCCAGCATCTGCATAGCAACGCACTAGCA
>JAUMHI010000069.1:14637096-14648758 GCA_032359435.1 Enteromius unitaeniatus
CCAGCAACCACATAGCAACGCACGTCCCAGCAACTGCATAGCAACGCACTAGCAATCACCTAAAACGCTCCAGCAACAACATAGCAATGCACTAGCAATCACCTAAAACGCTCCAGCAACCACATAGCAACGCACGACCCAGCAAATGCATAGCAACGCACTAGCAATCCCCTAAAATGCTCCAGCAACCGTATAGCAATGCACTAGCAATCACCTAAAACGCTCCAGCAATCACATAGCAACGCACGACCCAGCAAATGCATAGCAACGCACTAGCAAAAAAAAGTTGTGATCAACCCCCTGGCAAATTTCCAGCACATCCTATGACCTACATAACAACGTTCTATCAACCACTTAGATGCTAGGTTATCCTAGAACCTAGCAACACACTAGAAACCATCAGAACATGTTAGTGACTGCATAACAACACCCTAGTGACCAGCTATCAACCTAACAACCACCAAAAGATTCTAGAAAACAGCAAAAAAAAAACCTGGTAATCTCCTGGAACATAGCAGTGGTGAGTTTCAGACATTTCCAGTACAATCTAGTGTGTTATTTGGGTGTTTGGAGTCTCATAACCATAATCAGTGTCCAGCACCTCAATCTCTTGCTCTGATCTGACCTCTTTCCCAGCAGGCCGCTTTAATTGTCCATCTGTGGAAGAGACATGACTCTCTCTAAATGAGCAGATTTCTCCATCGCCCCACACAATAAAGACACTCTAAAGGAAAGCTACACTAATTTGCATACTCCACCCCTCTCGGCCGTATCCCATTAGCAGGTTTCTTTGGGAAAATTTTTTCCAATCCTCCTATTCCAAAAAGTTCTGATGTATTTTTCCCCCTCTCCGTTTCTCTTCATTCCTGGCTCCATTTGAGCGCGGTGGGGTTATTTATGAGGGCGCTGGAGGAGATTTCAATTACTGCAGATCCGTGGCTCAGGCCCTGACCTTCCTGTAAGACACTCTTCCTGGAATGAGGAATGGGGGCGGGTGAAGACTGGGATCGAAAGAGAGAATCCTGGCAAAATCATTCACACAGCCACATTTACAATGACGCAATTAATAATGGATAAGATGTGAATTGCTATTGAGCATGAAAACATCTTGATTTGCATTGAAATATCTGGGAAGATCATAAGCACACACATTGTTTACCGTATCTAATCCATTCAGTTTCCATGCTTAAACACTTAAATGGCTTGTTAAAGTTAAAAAGCTTTATGACAGCTCTTGTTTGGGATTCTCATCACTATTAAAAATACGAAAATTAAAAAAAATTTAAATAAAAAAAAATTTGAAGTAAAACTGAAATAAACAAATAAAAAGTAAAAACTAATACAGATGCTATAAAAATGAAATATTTGCTTGAATTTACTAAAACTTTCACTGAAATAAAAAATTAGATAAATAAAACAAATATAAAATAAAGATAAATACAAATATTAAATATAAAACCCCCACACAAAAGCACACAATACAATTAAAACTAAAATGAAAATAAAAATAAGTAAAAAAAGAACAAAAATTTCTAAAAACATTTGAAGAAAAACCACAAAATGACAAACATAAATAAAAGTAAAGAATAATTCTAAACAATAAAAAAACGTATAATTAAAAATGATGCATAACAATGGTGCATAACAAAATTACTAAAATACATAAAATAAAAATGTATAGAAATATAAAGAACACTAAAATTACTAAAACTAAAATTGAAATAAAATAAGTTAAAATAATAAAGATATTTGAGAAAAACAAAGACAATTACTTAATTTTTTATTTATTTTTCATGTAATAATAATTAAGTAACTTAATATTTATTTGGAGAAAAATAAGGAGAAAAAAGTACATAATAAAAATTACACCCTAAACTGATAAATTAAAAGCTGAAATAAAATCTATCAAATATAGACTCATTTAAATTTTACTATATATATATATATATATATATATATATATATATGTGTATGTACGTGTATATATGTATGTGTGTGTATATGTATACTAAAAGTCTTGAAATAAAATTCATGATAATAAAAAGACACTATAATTGTATATAAATAATACTGAATTAACACTGGGGATGAATTCTGTTGGCATTGGTGACCTCAGTGGATTTGGGTGTTCAGCAGATGACCAGTATTTCTGATAAACAGTTAATCCATGATCTCTGAGAGTTACTAACACATCATTAGTTTTTCCCGGCAGCTCTGAGTGATGCAAACCATGTCTGTAGTCCTCCAGACGTATCTGATAGTTTCATCATGTGCTTGAGAGGATTCTGGCTTTGCTTCGTTCTGATGATGGTGGAGCATTCAGGGGTTATTTAGAAAATAACAGTCTTGCCTCCTTACCATTGTGTCCTTGAGGAAAAACACTCCACCCTTGGTTTTTCTCTATAATTAGTGTACTGTAAGTCACTTTCCATAAAAAAGCATATGTTAAATTAGAAAATGCAATGTGTGCAGTCGTGACATTGACAGCTTAATAAAAGAAATAAAAATATGAGCATCCAGCAGCATGTTTATATATAGGGGCTCTAGAGTTAAAAATGACAAACGTTAAGACAAAAGGTCTTTTTATTTTATACAAATTTAAATAAACTATATTTTTATATAAGAGTTTTAATTTTAGAATATAATAGACCAAATAAGGAAAGACAGGAAGAGAGAGAATGAACCAGAACTAAACAGTGACAGACAGTAAACAATACACATGACATGTTACAACATGTAATATATACATGTGTGTGTATTTACAGTATATATACATAATAAATATACACACTGCTCACATACATTATGAAAACAAACAAACAAAAGGTTTATATTTATTTATATTTACATAGCTAATGTTGTAATTTAGTTTTTAAGGTTTATCTAGTTTTTATTGTTTCATTTCAGTTTAATTATTATTTAAGTTTCAATTTGAGTTATTTTAGTACATAGTATTTAAATGAGTAATGTTGCCTTGGATTCTTAATTTGTAAACATATACTATGTTGCTTTATACAGTAAATATATTTTATTTCAGTTAAAGTTTCATTTATGTCAATTAATGCCAGGTTTCTTATGGTTTTAGTCTTGCATTGTTCAGGTGAACTGGTATAAAATGCATAGGGACATATTTTATATAACAATGCACTGAGCAGAGTTTCTGAGACTGGAATCAGCTTTTTAGATCTTTTCGATCAATCAGCAGGATGTAATCTGATCTCAGATCAGTACGATAGGTGCAGAATGAACTCCAAAATCATCTAACCCTATTCTACCCTAACTAATCTAATCTAATCACATTGATCTTCAATCTTCAATTCACATTCAGTTAGTTTGGGTTCAGGTTAATGCAGATCTCTGCTGAGTGCTTGCTTGTTTGAACTGAAGCGTGCAGGTTTACTCTGGAGACCGGTTTACAGGTGCATGTGCTGAAGGGTTTCCAGCCTGTGCAGCAGATGAAGCTTGCAGGAGAAGCTGAACGAGAGAATCAGAGGCATATGGACTCAGCAGCTGAGAGTTTGTCCCTGCTGGTTTGAGCTCAGATCTGTGTCGAACTCAACTCTGAAGCTTTTTGATGTTGACCTAAATAACATCTAGATCTATAATCTAGATCATTTGAGCTACTTTTAAAGTTTGAAGGCTGAAAGTGGCCCGTTTGTGCAACTTATATTATAGATTTTGAGGAGTTTAGAAACATCTTTTCGCCAGCTGTGAAAATGTTCCACATGGTTTGACTTCAGGAGATTTCATTCAAGTATTCAAGTATAAGAGAACTATTATTGAATTAATGTGGGTAAAATTACTTAAGGTTGTAGCCATATAAAACAACTAAGATATACATAATATATCATATGCTCATCAGTGGATGGATGGGTGCCATCAGAATGAGAGTTCAAAAAACTGATGAAAACATTATAATAATCCATAATAATTTTTCCTCCAGTAAAAATATGTATCTCTTACATCAAACTCCACCCAGATGTTTGTTTAAAACAGTTTTAGACTCTTTTGGCTTGTAAACAGTGCTTGATCTGTGCATATCTCTCTCCTGATTCAGACAAGATGACTTTTAAATGGAGAAATTGATTATGGATATTTTAGCTGAGAGCAATGGTATGGTAAAAACAGTTTTCTCTCTGTTTTTGGTTCAGAAGATATTTTTGCTTCACTGGAATGGTATGACATTTTATTAGCTACGACAACACCCATTCACTCCAAAGGATAATTTTTTTTTTACATGGTTTCACAAAGATTAAGTGTGTAAATGACTTTTTTCAACATGCATGCATTAAGTAACAATCTTGTTTTTTACTTTGATATTTCACAATATAATGCACAAACAGCTCATTTTAAATGTCTTCAAGTCTTCACCGTACAGTGCATTTAAATCTATTCATTTAGCACATGCTTTTATCTAACCGCTTACACAGAGAGCAGAAGGTGGGCAAGCAGCGAGTCTATTTAGCAGTTATCTGATTTGACCTTCAGCTATCAAATTGAAACTTGCTCGTATAAATTCCAGCGTCTAGTTTCATCATTTCAAACTCATGACGTGGATTATTTACAAATGTTCTTGCCTTTCACTCGCCCTTTAGGTGCAGATGAACATTTGATGTGTGAGTGAAACATCTAGATCTGTGTGTGCGCGTGTGAAGCGGTTGAACCTTCTGCTCACCCCCTGCAGCGCCGATGATAACAGCGACAGCAGAAACATGATGTCCGCTCCAGTCAGCTGGGAATGAGAGTTCATCCTGGAGAAAGGAGGGGTCAAGACGTCAGAGCGGCTATTGCACTGCTTAATAAACGCTCTGTATGTGCACTTGCCCTTAAGCGCATGGACACGAATGAATGCATGTGTGCATTTACATGCAGCGTCCTCATATAGAGAGTCTCTGAAACACACTTCAAACATTAAACCTAGTCAAGTGCTCAAGCGCCTGCAGACGTGAAGGGCTCTTGCTAGCACAAGAGTGATCCGAGCTTGCATTCAGTGCTAAACCTCACTGCTCGACTGTGCATCCCAATCACTCGTTCATCAGTTCACACACGTCCGTTCTGCCCTTAATGCTGAGCCCGGGGACGTTTGTCTCCTTGAGCCGAGCTTAAATTCCATATGAAAGGAACGCAGGTAACCAGAATATGTCTGAACCCACGTTCCAACATCTTCATCATCAACATTTTACCCGGAGAGCTTTTCTGCACTTTTTAGTATCAGGACGTTTTTTTTTCGACTTCTGGAATGTCCATTTAGATTGCATTTGCGTAATATATGATATACTTGCAGAAATGTCTGCTATGGCAATGTTTCCATTAATCAATCAGTCAGTGTTTGGAAAGTGAATCAATGTAGGCATTTCTGAAAGTCTCAAGATGTTTCAGGAGAAGAGATTGTGCTTAGATTCATTGGGTTCTCTGCTGTTTCGTTTACAATAAGCAAGGTGTATTTTGTGAATTTCCTCATGCGTTGCTTTTGATCTTAAAGCAATCAGATTAGAAATATTTGAGACTTTTTAATGCAGAAATTGAAATCTTGGCAAACTGAAACAGCTTAAAACATTGTTGAGTCAATGCAATGCAATTGTGAGACATTCTTGAGATCTCTAGAGCCACGGTATGATTTGTAGTGGGGGTTGGGGGGGGGTTCCACCCCTTCCGGTAAATGCATCCATGTCTCTGCTGAATTATTTCTATGTTTCATAAAACGCAATATAAGTTTGGTTTTGAATCAAATGATTTGTGAAATCCGCTTTCCGAAGTTCAGTTTATTGGCGAAACACGCTTTGAAATCATGTTCTGAATCAAACGAGTCACGATACATAATGCGGTTGGAGAGCCTCGAATCGTTGACTTAAAGGCGGATTTTTCATGATAAACAGATCACATTAACATAAGGGTAAGCTATAAGCTTACACCTGGAGAGAAAAATACCCCCCTATTTTGAGCATAGGTCTTCAACCCTGTTCCTGGGGACCCACTGTCCTACAGAGTTTGGCTACAACCATAATCAAAGAAACCTGACGCAGCCAATCAAGTTCCTCAAGATTCCTGTTATTGCTCTTTATTTTATCTCAATGCTGTCTAGGAGATTGTTTGAGATGTTAAGGAGACATAATTTGTCATTTGAAGAATATTGAAGACTCAGGATTTTCAGTGCAAATTTTTTGACGCAATGCAAATGTAAACAGTATGAGACGTTGCGATATATGGAGGAGAAATAGTTGTGTTTATATCAGACTGATCTATGCCGATTTTCAAATCAATGCAACATTTGCACAGACGGAGACATTGTTAGAGACACGCAAGAGCATGGGGTTTTAAACAAGAAAAGAGCTCGAGCAGTGAAAATTTTCATTTCCACCATTTCTTTGAAAGCAATGCATTTATTTTAACAATATTACATGCCCTCACAGTAGTGCTGCCAGTATAGTATTCTAGAGCACTGTGGTAGACAGAGACATGTAACAATCACACAAACTGGTTGAAATTATAAAATGGACTATTTACCTTATCCTTACTGATGTGATGCACTTCTGTCTGAAAATGGATAGATTTTAATTACATTTTTTCTTTTTTCACATTCTTTTCTCTTTTTAGGCCACTGATGAAGAACAGGCAGTGCCTGGGATAAAAGGCTGGTCCAACAAAAGAAAAACCTTTACCCTGAACTGATGCAACAGTGGTTTTAAGGGAAGACAATGCCCTGGATAATGAAAAGATGTCACATGCCTTTGCTGTGCTGATGGAGCTTCTTAATATGCTAAAGAAATCATGAACATTGGCAGTGATGCATGATCAGTATTCATGAACTATGAAACAAACTGTAAGTGTATAATTTGTAAAAACAAAATGTTAACCACTTGTTCTGTGTTGTTCAGAAGAAATTTATGGTCACGTTCTTTCACATATGCTTCTGTTAAATGTCATAATATCCGTGTTAATATTGTGGTTTATTTGTGTTATGCCAGAATAGTTTGTAAAGAACTTAACTATTAACTAATTGTACAATTTTTGCGTAAAAGTGTTTTTATATATTTTATACAAAATATATAATTGACCAAAAAAGTTAAATTCGATCTTAAATGATATTTAATAAATGTTCAGTGCTTCATTTATAAACTCTGCAGCTGTTAATGCCATTCTAACATTCATGGTACTTCCCTGATAGCACACATACATCTATGAGACTACTGTACTATTTGACATCTGCATTTACATCTGCAAGACGTGTTATTTAGGTTGTTTCCTTATCTGCAACGCGTCTCCTTTTAGATGTCAAACAGACATCTATTAGATGTCTTGAAGAAGTTTATGATTTAGAATGACATCTAAGAGACGTCTGCCAGATGTTTGTATACAGCAGATGTTTCCCAGATCAAGAGATCTTTAACAGACGTCTAACCAAAATAACCCAAATTGGGTTGTTTTTAACCCAGCAGTTTTCAGAGCGTTTGGTGTTCAGATAAGACATGTTTGAGTTTGCACTGAAGGATCTGACTTTTTAAAACAATGCAAAACCGAGCACAATCTGAGACCTTGTGAACATATTTAGAGGAAACCTGAGATCACTGCGTCTTTTCAGAAGAACAATCTGAGAAGCACGAGTCCGTAATTGCTCTTTATTCACTCTCGTCGCTGTCTACGAGAATGGATTGAGATGTTGAGGAGATCTCACTGCTATTTTTTCTTTCCTCTGGGATGTCCAGTCATCGCTACACCCCCGTGTTTACCGTGTGGTGTAGACTGAGACTGAAGCGCTTCTCCCCACTCAAAGCTTCACGCTCGCATTCATCCAGTGGTTGGTGTGGGATCCGCGCGCGTCCTTCTCCCGCAGCATCATCATCATCATCATCCTCCTCATCAGCAGCGCTCGTCATGGAAACCCGTCTTCCTCATTCAGTGATGTGATGCGCGTTTGCCGTTTGTCATCATCAGTGTCGGCGGTGGCGGACGGACGGCAGCGGATTCTTCTCTAGAGGATGTACCGTGTTACCGGAGGGAAGCGGCGGAGACTCTTTCCGGGGGCCCTTCCGTGAGAAGCGAACGAGGACGGAGCGGATAGACGCGGATTTTTGACTCGATCTGTGCGGTGAGTGAACCTGACACCAAGGCTGACATGCTAAACATGCGCCAAAATGAATGACACACGCATGTATGCGCGAGAAAGCGCTGTCAAACACGCATGTAAATTTCTGCTGCATCGGGTCTGACGCATTTTGCAGTTGTCTGCGAGCCAGGGGCCAAAGCTGGAGCTCCATTCAGTCTCGGTGCTTAAGTTATTCATTTAGTATGCGTTTCATTATTTCTTTTAGCTTTCGGATTTATGCGAGATTTGCTTGGGCTTCTTTAATGGCATTTGTTTTTTACAAGGCTGTTTGTTCTTGAATGACATGTTAAAGTTGTTTCATTCCATTAATTGACTTCATCAATTGGCGCACATCTCAGGCATTACGGCACCATATTTAGGTAAATATGCAAACTTAGAGTCTTTTGGGGCTGTAGTTTGTCTGAAATGCATCACTGTTAACTCTTTAATGCCTGTTTAGTTACTGTACCAGATGCTGAGATGTTGGTTGACATGGTTTTAAAGTAAACTGTCAGTTTATGTTAAGATGTTTTGGATTTTGACACAAAATATTGCCTCTAATTGCTTTGGCTTCTTTGCGTTTCAGAGTTGGTGGCATTTCATTGAACGTATTCATATCTATTAGTCCACTTTCAAGATACAGATGTGTGCTGATTGTACGTGAACTGACCCTTAAAAATGGCCTTGGCTTACGTTTCCCAGGTTCTTTCAGACATGTAAATGTTTTACTTGAAAATTGACTTTTTGCATATTTATATGTAGACTGTCTTGCTGTAGGTGTTTAGTATTTGCCTGCATTGTCTGAAACGCATCATTAACTCTTTAAGTTAATTGTCTACAGAGAGACTGTAAGAGAGACTGTTGTCATGGTATCACGGTAAACAGACAGTTCCTTTCATAAGATGTTAATGAACTTATTTTGTTGATACTGTAATTGTAAGAGATACTGATATTTGGTTGTCATGGTATCAAGCTAAACATGTCCTTTGAGAAGGCATTCAGTGCATGGCAAGATATTGCTTGTCAAGGTACTTAAAGGTGTAGCTCACCCAAAAACCAAACACTGTCATCATTTACAGCACTTGCACTCAGACTTTTTCGGTGGACAACAAAGAATTTTTCTGCCACGATGCCCATCTGAAATGACAACATCTGTTAAGCTCCAAAAATGTATAAAAGTAGCCTATCATAAACACTCAAAATACTGAGGCCTAAACCTAAGATGTATGCATTTGAATAACATTAATATCTCCATTAGTTTGGATTGTGCTATTATATCATTAACAAACTAATGTTATGTGATGCATATTGTTCAGTAATGATATTTCTGTAGCAGCTAATGAACTGAACGTGTTTTAAATACAACAAAGTTGTATCTTCAGTGTATCATCAATAAATCCAATCCATTACTATTATAGTCCTCTTATGCCAGAGAAACCAGCAGGCAAAATTTTGTCTTTGAATTTTTTTGTCAGTTTCGGAAGATTTTAAAACAAGCAGTTCATTAACAAATTCTTACGACCTAACTTCCGCTGTAGAAATACAAATAGTAGAGTAGATGAAAGAAATGAGTGCCATTGTTGAAGGAAGGCAGTGCCACAAGTACAGCCTGATCTCATAAAAAATACATATTTTACAAGGTTTTTTTCTATATACATTGGGTCCCAAAATGGCGCACCTGAATGGCCTTGAAATTCGGTCTATTATGTTGAAAAATACTCATTTTGTTTAGGTTTTTAAGTTAAGGCTATATAAGATTAGGGTGAGCAAATAACGACATCTAAATAAAAAAAAAAGTGTTTTGGAACCATCCCTTTAACCATCATTACAGGCCTAGTCCTATTCTCTCGATCTCACAGACAAACAGAGCAATTTTGTCTCGTTTGAAACAGAATTCCAGACCTGTGTTTTAACTTGCCTTCAGGGCGTCTTTTACTGCTGGTTGAAGCTCGAGAGACACAATCCGCTGATAGATTCTCTTTTTGTCACTAAACTGTAAGCAAAAAGCAGTCAGCGATTGATCGTGGCGTCCCACAGCTGCCTGATTCAACACATATTTAGGGCTTTTCTCCCCCCCAGATGTTCCATCCTGGTGCTGGCGGGGCTCCAGTTGGCCCGGTGCGTGGCTGGGATTGGTTCTCTCCGCAGGTTTCTGACGGGGTGAGCGGCCGCAGTTGGGTGAGACCTTCCTTAATTAAAAGCCCGTTGTATCTGAGGGGGGTTTGATTGATTGTGCTTTTGGGTGTTGTGGCAATTCTAAAGACCACACGGAGGGTGTCGCTCAGCTCTGCGAAGGGCTTGCGAGAATACATCAGCATTTAAAACAAACACCGTGGTTCGTCTCAATTAGCGGAAGCGCGGTGGGTCATCGGCGCAGTTTAGATGAAGACGGCCTCGGATCTTAGCACCGGTGTCTCTCCGCCACACAACCATTAGATGACAGCCGCTTTTAATGAAACACTTTAAATGTGTGATGTCAACGGGGATTTATGCTTTGGCTGTGATGCAGGATATGCCTCACACAGTGCGATCAGCATCCGAAAGCAACCTTTTACACACCTGCCAAAGTCATGCGGATGGAGAAATGTGCTAGCTATGAAGAAGCATTATTTTGCTTTTTTCTTCAAAAAGATGTTTTGGGCTCTTGACTTTGGAGTTACTTGTAGTTTTCACTCACTAAAACTGCATGTTAGATAAAACAATACAGTAATAATGTAAAATATTATTATCATTTAAAATAGCTGTTTTACATGTAATATGATTTAGTCCTGAAAATAATATAAAATAATTTTTTGCATTACTAGCCTACTCCAGTCAAAAATCATTCTAATATGCTGATTAGCTGCTCAAGAAACATTTCTGATTCTCATCAATGCTAAAAACAGTTAAACCTTAATACATTTTTTCTTCCTGTTATGAAGGAAAGTTCAGAAGATCAGCGTTTGCATGAAATCATTTGTAACACTATAAATGTCTTTACTGTTACATTTGACCAGTTTAATGCATCTTTGCTGAACAAAATGATTTGTTTCTTTCAAAAACAACAACCTTTAACCTGCTGCATTTACATTTTTAGATAAAATCTTGATAATAACCCATCCACTTTGGTTAGAAGATGTGCTTTCTTCAGTAGATGGTTTGAATCGGTGAAGGTCAGACTGTCATCTTACAGTTCAGTTTAAGCCATATACAATGTTGCCAACTGGCTATTAGCTGTTTAATGTATTTGCCAAGGGCAGTTTTTACTCGTATTTTCCAGTTGGCAAGTGTTTATTTGGACGTTGTGTTAAATGCTTTGAAATGAACAGCACACCAGTGTTAAAAGCATGTTTTAAAAGATGGCATTGCTGTCAGTACGTATTGCATTGTTTGAATGCAGCTGCATTACTGGGCCATAAAAAAAATCTATAATGTTAAAACTGCACCAATGATTGAAACATTTTTTGGTGTGTGTATAAAGCCTCCCTATGTTTGAGTGTTTGTCACGGATCATTATGTCACGATGAGGGACGTGGAGACGTACGGGTTCATGTGCAAACTGTTTATTAAATACAACGAGCAAAACAGACAGGCTTAAGG
>JAUMHI010000069.1:14678470-14691859 GCA_032359435.1 Enteromius unitaeniatus
TTAATTATTTTACTTATAAGTAAAATAATTAATTAATCTATGTTCTATCATAAATATGTGATATATCATATACAATATGATGCAATACAATACTTAGACACACCTACATAACTAATTAATTTGTTCTGCAATGCACAAAACAAAAATCTTCAGGCCAAAAATGACAGCTGCAAAGTACGGTGCGATCTTCTCAAATCCCTCTCTCCTGAGTGCTATTGCCCATGACTGACGCCTCGGTTAATTACTTGGGAATCTACAAACAAAACAAATCCAAAAGTCCATAGCATTTTTGTGGTGTACTTCAAGAGACATAGCCATGTGTTAGCAGTGTGAATGGTCATTCATTCACCAGGGAGGACTACAATGACACAACTGTGTGGACAAATTTCTAACATCTTACCATCATATTACATCAATGCGCTTCCTTCAGATCCCCGACACAAGATGGCAGAGATGTTGTTGACGTATGCTTAGAGGCCCCAAGGCATATCTAGTCAGTATAGATATCTATTGGGAGTTCTGGGTGTTTTTTGTTTTTCGCTATGTGATTCCTAGGAATTTAGGAGTGTTTTATGCCCATTTTAAGCATAAACTCAAGGTATTCTAAATCATATTACTGGCATGAAGTCCTAGTGTCCCTGTGATCTTCTGGTCTCTAGTTTTGGCTCGTGTTCTACCTTCAATGTTGCTTTCGTGCATTTTCTGGTCCAGCATACTGAAAAAAACAGCATGTTGGTTAGGTAGGTTTTGAAGCTGGGATGCTGGTTTAACCTTGTCCTTTGCTGGTTTATGTTGGTCACATGCTGGCAAAGGACCATCCTAAACCAGCATCCCAGCTTCAAAACCTACCTAACCAGCCTGCTGTTTTCTTCAGCAGGGTCAGTAAAGTATCAGCACACATGATTTGAGGGATCATTCATGTCTGTAGAGTCAACAGTGCAGGATGGGTTATGTCTTAGCTAACACCACTTATCTCTATATCCAGCCGTGTGTCTGTGTGGGACAGTGTGACTGGTATTATGGGATGTCATTGTGAGTGTGGATGTCCTCTGTACTTCATCCTCAGGCGAAATGATTCAGCAGCTTCACAGCAGATTAACACCGCATGCTTGCGTTCAGCAGAATCACCGCCTAAACACACACATTAGCGTTTGTCTGTGTTTGAGTGACTCTTGTCAAAGGACGTGACTGAGGGTAAAAGAACACGCTCTTTCACTTTTGTTTAGACGGTGTCAATACCAAATCAATCGAACTCCCACGCGTTGCACAGAATCGTACATGAATTCCTGCAGTTTTTCTGTCTGCGATTATCGCAGAGGAGTATTGCTCGCACATCTCTTTTTCACTCTTGTTCTGTTCTGTGTGTGATGGCTTTTTGAGATATACTGTAAATGCAGATATAAAGTGAGGTCTCAGCATGTCACATAGCATTAAAATTTCTCTCTGAGTCACACTCGTTTTGCTCGTGATTATGCCAGAGGAAAAACTAACTGAAAGAAATGCTGGGAGGTTTGAGCACTAGCATGAATGTATCATTTATTTTTGTATTTCATGAGGAAATTATGAGCCTTATGAGCTAAAAGTAATGCGAGCATGCTGAGGGTGGGCAGTTGTTGCTACGCAGCGGCTAATTGTTCGGAGAGGTTGTCAGGGTGTTGCTAGGTGGTTGGTTTTGACATTTGTTATTGGCATTTATGTCATTCAGTATTGAGATAATGATGCCCTTAAAAAGTTTACATTCACTCCCTGAACGGGATTTTGATTTTAATTGAGGTATCAAACATGGTGCTGATATTAACATTTAAGGAACTATAATTATGGAAATTTAAAGAAAATCATATTACTAATATTTCACAGAAATATTTTGTAAAGACAAGCTTGGATAGATGGATGGATGGATGAAACTATGAATGTTCAAATGATAGGAAGAGCAACATAATAATCAAACAAACAAAGGCTAAGAAGAATGAACAAATGAATGAACAAACAAATTAACAAGATACACATTCAGAAAATATGTATTAAATTAATCAAAAGACAGATGAACAGACAGGTGGACAGATGAATGGATAAACAAACAAACAATAGAATGAAAGAACAATAGATAGATCTTTTTTTTTATGTTCTATTTTATTTATTAATTTATCTTATAATGTGTGTGTGTGTGTGTGTGTGTGTGTGCATGAGGGAGAAACACTGCAGTTTGTTCATGCTCCTAAACTTCTGAACTGTACAATCACACTGTGGTTTGGTGTTCATGCAGTTTTTGGAGTAATGGTGAAGTCAGAGCCTCAGCGTCTCTCACGCGCTCCAGCAACTCAGCAGCGCTTCTATAGAGACTCTTAGTGAAGTGTGTGTGTGTGTGTGTTTCTGAAGCGCCCCGAGCATGAATATGAATGCGTGTGTGCTGTGATTGGCTCATCCGTGGTTGATTGACGTCCTTTGACAGACCCCGGCCTCATGTTATATTAAAGCTCACCAGAGATCCCGGATTCATAATTCAGACTCCGATTTAAGACGTGACCAACATTACATATGAAGCGCGCTGTGGGTTTACCGCATTAATGTGGACTGAGAGCACAGTTTAAAGGGTCTGTGTGATTTTCACACAGTGTGAATTAAAACCGATACAAAGAACTGGAAGAGAAGCTCACAGATGTGAATAACAAGCTTCTGTTTTGCTTTTGTTCCTCCTCTAAATGACTTCCTATGCGCCCAGTGCTTAACACGGAGGAATCGATATTAAACAAATCTTGGCGTTTGTGCTGGAATGGCATTGACAAGCTGGCGGTTCACATAAATGCTCGTCAAAGAAATCTGTCTGCTGTCAGGACCACATTCATCTGTTATTCTGATACACTCAATACAGCATCATGATAGAGCTCAGTCAGAGTCGATGGCATATTTTGCATTTAATATGCTGAAGTGTCTTAAACGTATAGCTGACCCAAAATTGCAAATCCTGGCCCTCATGTTGTTCTAAACCTGTATGAGTTTCTTTCTTCTGTGGAATAAATAGGAAGATATTTTGAAGAATAATGGTAACTGAGCAGTTGATGGTAGCCACTAATATTAGCTGAAGTCAATGGGGACCATTGCACAAATTTTTCATAATATCTTTCAGCAGAAGAAAGAAATGCATGCATGTTTAGAACTTGAGGGTGAACATTAATAAAATAGTTTTCTGTGTGATTTTTCTTTTTAATGCAATTTATTCCCGTGATCAAAGCTGAATTGTCAGCATCATTACTCCAGTCTTCAGTGTCACATGACCCTTCAGAAATGCAAATGAGCATTGTGATTGAAGGAGGGATGAGTCACATGGGTCAGAATCAGGGCAGGGACATTATGTGATTGTTCCACTATTTTGAATTACTTTGCTTTCAGACTGTATTAATATCATGTCTCTCTTAAGATCAGTAAAGCATTTCTGTATGATTGTGGTTCTGCTAATATTAGTGACATGAGCGGAGGTGATGGGGATTGCTCCCGGTGGAGGGCCAGGAGCGGTATCTTCTACGGAAGATGGAGCAATCGTCCACACCTCTGGGCCCAGAGCCCCGAGGTCCCCATTTAACCACTCTGTTTTCTCCTCAAATGCGGACCCGGAGCCCTGGATCGCCAGCGCGGGAACCAGTGGAGGAGGTAAGCACTGCCCAGAGCAGTCAGACTCGCCTCCAGGACGTTAATCCTTCTGGGGCCGGTCCCCTCCCTGGTTCCCCACCAGGCTGCCCCACTGTGGACACGGCAGTCACCGCATCCTTGATACCCCTGCTGCAGTGGTTGATACGGTCTGTACACCTCGGCTTTGTGATTCAGTTCGCCAGGCCTCCGCCCAGGTACAGAGGCATTCTGTTTTCTCGTGTTCATTCCGAGACAGATGTGGCTGTCCCTCATGTGGACATTGCTATCCTACTGGCGAAGGTAGCAATTAAGCCTGTTTCTCCAGCCGAGTTGAGGTCGGAGCTTTACAGCCCTCACCTCATCATGCCCGAATAGAACGGTGGGTAAAGACCCTTCCTGGATTTGTGAGCCCTGGACCAGTCCCTTCTCAGGCTGCTGTTCAGAGTGCTCACGCCATCCTACAGATTCCAGGTTGGGTTTGCAGCCGACCTGAAGTACGCGTATTGTCACACTTCGTTTCTGCCTCGCCTCAGGCTCCTTTGGCGGTCTGGGCTTGAGCCTTGAGCGTATCAGTACTGCGTTCTCCTGTCTGGCCTGTTCCTGTCTCTCCTAGTCTTTACCAGACTCACAGAAGAGTCTCCGTCTGCCCAATGGCAGATGGACACTCACATCCTCAGTCAACACAGGGACATGGTGCTTCGGGGCTCCTCCATATGACACCGCTTCAGCACTGGTTTCGCGATTGGTTCATGAGATGGGCATCGCACCATTTTCCCGCAGTGTTGCCGCATTTACAACCCATGATTAGGCTCTCTATAGGCGACAGGGCCTCTAGGTTAAGAGTTCCGGCATTTCGTTGTGCACAAATGCCTTCATGGGTTTGGGTGCTGCATGCTAGGTGCGGATTGCAGCCGTCGCGTTCATCGTCTGCCAGGTTGGTCGATGCTTCCACTTGCAACCTGCCCTCCATCTGCTCCTGTGGAGTCAGACGTGGCCGTATTCGCTGCGCGTTGTTCGGGCTCCAGGCATCCGTCTTTGGTAATCCACCCACCCTGGAGAACGACGACTCCACCCCCAGATAATCCAACTGAGCTGGAGCCAGCTCGGCGAGACCAAGATATGCTTTTTCGCCTTCCCCGAGGCCTCCCTTTGCCACCTGCTTCACTCCTTGACCGAGGTGCCCCTCGACAGGAACACACTGGCACTCAGCTTGTCTCCGGGGCTCAAGTACGCCTTTTTCCCAGTGAGCCTCCTTGCACAGAACCTGTGCAAGTTCAAGGTCGAGGTCGAGGAGCAGTTTCACAGGAGAACATCCTCCCGAACGTGAGTTCTCAACCTCATGCTCCTCGTGGCAGTCCCTCCTTAGAAAATCCCCCTGTGGAGACAGCCTCTCCCTCAGGGGTTGGGCACAATCTGGCACCCGTGTCTCATTCGCTGGAACTCGCACGTTTGGTTCCTGGACGGGATGCGGCAGACCTTTCCGGCTTGCCAGCAGCTGTAACTGCTGAATTAACACCATCTCTCGGTCTAGGGCCCCCTCAACGAGGCAGGCCTACGCACAGAGATGGGGTCTGTTCATCGACTGGTGCTCCTTACGCCAAGAGAACCCACAGAGATGTATAATTGCAGGGGTGCTAGCCTTCCTGCAGGAAAAGTTGGAGCGCAGTCTGTTCCCTTCAACTATTAAAATGTATGTAGCTGCCATCACAGCATACCATTAGGGTGTAATGGCAGTGGACAGCCAGTCCCTAGGTAAGCACCAACTCATCGTTAGGTTCTTTAGAGGTGCGCGTTGGGTTAATCCCCCAAGACCGCCCACAGTACCCTCTTGGGATCTTGCCGTCGCCCTAACTGGCCTGCGGCAAGCTCCTCAGTTGAGTTGAAATACCGGTCAATAAAGACAGCACTCCTGAGGGCTTTGGCCTCTATCAAGAGGGTCGGGGATCTTCATGCCTTCTCCGTCAACGAAGAGTGCCTTGAATTCGGCCCAGCTGACTCTCACGTAACACGGAGACCTTGGCCCGGCTACGTGCCCAAGGTTCCTACCACACCTTTCCGAAGTCAGGTAGTGAACCTGCAAGCTCTGCCCCTGGGGGAAGTCAGACCCGGCCTTGCAGTTGCTGTGTCCTGTATGTGCCTTGCGCCTCTAAATTGACCGCACTCGGAGCTTCAGATGCTCTCAGCAGCTCTTTGTCTGCTTTGGAGGTCAACAGAAAGAGGATGCTGTCTCCAAACAAAGGCTGGCCCATTGGGTGGTGGAAGCCATCTCCCTGTCCTACTTATACCAGGGAGAGCCGTGCCCCTTAGGTCTGAGGGCTCACTCCACAAGGAGTGTTGCCGCCACCTCTGCGCTGGTGCACGGTGCCTCATTAGCAGATATTTCTAGAGTTGCGGGCTGGGCGACACCTTACACCTTCGCCAGGTTCTACGACCTCCACGAAGAGGCCGTGTCTTCCCGTGTCTTAAGCCAGACAAGCAAGTAGCCTGGAAGTCCGGCTGGTGTTGGCTTGCTGCTGTGCATCTCAACGGTTCCCTGATGCCAAGGCGAACCCTCTTCCTCCTGCCCCGCTGTCGGACTCGGAGTGGAGTCAGTCCAACTGTGATCAAATAGACTTCCTTCACCAGTGGTTGTGGCTAATATTTTTGTTCCACGGTCAGCCAGAAGGCTGAGTTTCTCTTCACTTATATCCATATGTTATCGATATAGTGCATTCCCTAAAATTTTTCATGTATAATACCTTTTCATGTCTCCGCCCCCCAACCCATGCTACAGCTTTAAATCTAAAATATCTTAAACTGAAGCTGGCATCCTGACGGGGCCCCAAGTGTGGCCCCCAGGGCATTGGGATGGTTACGTGCAGACTCTCCTGTCGACACACTGCAATAAGCCTGCCGGCACCGGTGTCTCCGCGTAACACGGCTCAGGGTCGTGGCCTCTTCCATGGGTGTTCCCATATGTAACCTCGAAGTGATTAGACTAAAAGAGTAACGTATAGGTTACGAACGTAACCCACGTTCCCTCCTTCCCTCCACAAATACCAACATTGTGTGTGTGTGTGTGTGTGTGTGTTTACCGTGTTGGCCAAAATTATTAGAGCACTAGTATTTTTAGCGGTTAAAATGGTTTTAAGTCTGAAGTGAATGCCGTGGAGCAGTTCTGTCGTCTGATATCCAGACATTTTATATGGGCTCTCCAGCTCTCGTCACAGTGATTTATTGTGTGGCTTTGTGCAGATGGAAGTGGATGAGCTCAATGATATTTAAGCAAGACCTGGACCATGAACTCATTGACATCACTTAGGAGGAGTTGCAGATGACCCGAGGGAGACACATCAGAATAATGAGCTCATTGCTAGCAGATTTGACCATGTTTGCTGAACAATATATTGCATTGCATGTGAAAAACAGTTCAGCTATATGTAGCCCTTTTAAATTAATACAAAGCGTACAAATAACAACGAAGTCCAAACTTAAGTTCAATTGCTATTTATTTGTATTTGTTAAATATGAGCTGTATACACAGATGACTTGCCTGAGGTAAAGAAAAACCTACATGACGTTCTCCTTACAAGCTGACATATTGACATTTTTCAACAGTTAAAACACTGAGCAAATGTTCATTCATGTTTATTTGGCATTAAAATAGCTTATAATAAATTATGTCTAGGGGGTCCCAGTCATATAATATTTAGTTTTACCAGATGTAGAAGGCAAATCATGTGTTGAGTGTGCATGTGCACTACCAGTCAGATTTTTGAACAGTAAGATTTGTAATATTTTAATATTCATAAATAACTATAGTACTACTACACTCTTCAAAAATAAAGTTGCTTCACGCTCAATAGTTTCCCCTTTTTCTCTAAATAGTTCAATAAAGAAACTTTAACAGCATAAGAAGGAAAGAAGGTTCTTTAAAGAACCTTTGACTGAATGGTTCTTCTATGCATTGATGTAAAGAGGCTTTTAAGCTCTATTTTTAAGAGAGTAGTTGTAAATTATTTTTTTATTTCTTGCAATAGCTTTAGTAACAAGGTGGAATGTTTGACTATGACAAATGCATCCTTGTAAATAATAAATGAATGCACTACGTCAGTTGTTTGGCATTAGTTGTGTGTTGCGTGTTTTGTGTTTGTTCGTCGACTGTTGTTCTGTGTTGTATCTGAACCCAGCTGTCTCTCTGAGACAAAGCGGCAGTAAACCTGGCATCCTGCCCGGCCTCATGAATAATTCACGACATGCTAAAGATCTCTTTTAATCTTGATTTTCGTTGTGGCTCGTCTCGCTGCGTCATCAGCACATTTCGTGACCCGTCTGTGTGTGTGCGTTTGTGTAGGTGTGTGTTCCCGTAAACATGTCTCTACTGTTACTCGTGTGGATTGAATTCAGCTGTCCTTTAGTCACGACGGATTCCTTTAACCCTATCAGCAATCCAATCTCAAGCTCTCATCCATCATTTTGTGGGCATGCGTTCACCCTCTTTAAACCTTTCATTTGCCTGCCGGTCATAAGCATATTACAGTGTTATTTATTACTTATCACTTGTAATAAGCGATTTTGCTTTGTTCCTCCGTCGGAGCGCAATGAATCAGGTAAACAAGCCAGCTGTGACCTCAGACATCTGCCCTCCGGCACAGTGTTTGTTAAAATGCCTACTAATGGGGACCTTTAATATTAATAGCATCCTAATAATTAATATGAAATTGCCAAGCGAAGGGATAGCCAAATAAGCATATAAATGAACACTAAAGGCAGCAAAAAGTTTTAAATAGTACAGCGTAATTTTTGTACAATCACTTGAAGAACATCATATGGCTTCAAAACAATATTAATATGCTGAGAGATTTGAAAATCATGCACGTATCCAGCTTTATAGCAGCATCGATTCTTTAGCTCTGATTTAAAGAGAAGAGATCTGCAGCGCCTGAGAAGATCTTCACACCTGCACTTCTATGTCATCTTCTAATACTGGATCTCAGTGTTCCTTCCTGTCTGTCTGTGATTACAGCATTTTTTTTTAATTATTATTATTATTTAAAGGAACACTTAAATGTGCTCACCCTCAGGCAATCCGAGATGAGTCATCAGGTTTGGAGAAATGTACTGTAGCAATATATCGCTTGCTCAGCAATGAATTCTCTGCAGTGAATGGGTGCCGTCAGAATGAAAGTCTAAACATGTTCTAAACACATCACAATAATCCACATGACTACAGGTCCATCAGTTAATGTGAAGCCAAAGGTTTCTTATTTGTAAGAAACAAATCCAAAATAAAGTAGTTTTTAACTTCAATCCGTTGCTTCCGGCAAAAGTTGCTATAATGTGATTTTGTAAACAAACAAACAAATATATCTGTTGATTTTTAATGTGAGCAGTCTAAAATGTCAGCAAAAGTTGCATGAATTACATGAATGATGCATTAACATCATTGCTGCATTATTTGATTGGAAAAGAAACGAAAAATTTTCAATGTTTGTAAACAATCATGATTTATTTATGTCAGGGAAAAATGCCGTGGTCCCTTTAAGAATAGGTGTTCCTTTATTTGTTCTAATGCACCGTAATATAATTACATGTGATCTATGAATTACAGTGTGATATATTAATATTCTTCATGAATGTAGCACACATTATTTGTGTCGTCACTCACATAGAACAGCATCAGACTTTGGCCTCTGGCTCTTTTTCTCTCCGTGCACGACTGGTGCTCGGCTGTTTAATTACCCAGAATGCATTGTACTGCATCAGGCCGCAGGGTGAAGAAGGCAGTTTCAAAAGATTTGTTTTCCTTCTCTGGCATAAATATGAATGCGGTTTTCTCCACTGACCTGTGAAGAGATTTGCCTGCGATCGTGCACAGACTAATCTGACATGCTGCAGTTACCCCGGCGCATGAAGAGCACTGAAATATTGATGGCTTTTCTATCATGTAGCATATTAATCGCACATCATTTGCATTATTAATTGAACTTTATTCCTCTTAGATCACTTTCATCTGTAGTTTTTAAACGATTCCTGTTAATCAACCCAATTCTGGAGGGTTCAGGCGGCAGATGTGTTGTAATGGAAACTCTTTCGTTCTCTCGTGAGTTTCTAATGCTGTAAACGCTTCCGGCTGATGATTCATGTCTCATTATGTTCAGAGAGTATCTATGAAGTGTCTAAAGACCGGATTTATTCTTTTCTGCGTTACTGACAGGCAGTTCTGTTTGCTAAAAATGTATCTAGAGGTTCTGTGAACGTTCTAGCAGCACAGAATTATTTCATCCTTCCCCAAAAAAATTTTATTGTTTGTTTACTTTCCGTGGGGAATATTTTCAGTCATTTAAAACTTAAATTTTGGTCTGTTCCTGGTCAAATCATTCATCTTAGGGCTTTATGAAATATATTTTACTCCCTAAAAATTTTATTTTTTTTATTTTAATTGTTTTTTGTAGTTTTTTTTATGTTGCATAATCATATTCATCATCACAAGCTCATACAATTTAACACTTTATTTAAAATGTAAAAAATGTTGCATAACATATAGTTTAACAATATTTATTTAGAAATTTAATAAAAGTTACATTTAATAATGAATTTGTTCTATTTCTTTTATTTTTCCCCACTTTTATTCCGTATTATGTATGGGTAAATTACATTTTTAGTATTTAAAAAAAGAGTGTCTAATTAATTGAAATCATGAATCTTAGGTAGGATTAGGGATGTAGAATAAGGTTATGCAGAATTAGGCATTAATATGTGTTTTTTTAGTACTAATAAATAGCTAATATTCTAGTAATATGCATGTTAATAAACAACTAATAGATGTTACATATTACAAATGTGTATACATTTTACAAATAAATATATATATATATATATATATGTAACTATAACAAATATTATATAATATGTTTTATATCATTATTATTTTAAATTGTTTAAATAAAGAATAAAGAAAAATTAATGTCTCAACTTTTTTTTATATTTATGATTTAGTACAGACATATTGTTTGAGAAATACTAATAATGTAATTAACCTTTAAAAATGGAATGCAGTAAAAAACATGAGAATAAGTGCTGCACAACAGAGGGTTGCTGGTACTATACAGTTTAAAATATAACATTAATAAATTAAACAAGAAATTAATTAAAAAGTGATATTCAATAATACAGTCATTAGATTACAATTATTTCTACTGCTTTCTAAAGTAAACTGTGCATGTGTGTAATAGTAATATATTTCTTTAATAAGTTAAACCATACTTTTCTTATGAATGTGGCTGCACTGTCCCTTTAAGATGTGTAAAAGCATAGGGATGATGCCAAGCTTGCTGGCAGATGAGGGTCCAGATCCGGCTGGGTTTGTTGCCAGGTCCTGAGGAGTCCAGGACGTGCCAGGTATCATTGATCCTCTCAACCCGAGGGCCGGTCCGGCTGATGCGTGTTTGGAGCTGGATGCTGTGGTTTCTGATCTGCTATCACACACTCCTGCTGTTTTTTTGGTTTTTGTTTTTTGCTTTGTTTTGGCTGTGGCTTTGAAACCCATCCCTGGCATGAATCATAATCAAGCACGCTGAGTCTTTGATGCACATTTTTCGCTGTTTGTCTTCAGCGTATTGAATTTTTACGTACTTGTTTCTATATCTTACACTGGGCATGAAGTAGCGTGCATATTTCGGTACATGTTTGACTGTTGTAATCACGGAGCAAGACGTCTCATTGTTGGAGCTGGATTGAATGTGGCAGTGAAGTGTCTTGTGAATCTCTGGCTGATGAAACCTGATGTAACATGATGTGAAATGTGTCGCACACCTGCTTCGGCCCGCTGCTTGACCACGAAACCAAACCTGCTCTGAAAACTAAATCAAAAAGAGAGGCATGAGCCGGATGAGACTGATTCATACATGTGTAGGATAACACACGGCTCGTCCTCACGGGACTAATTAACATCATGACTAAAACTCTTCATATGCAGGCCACATGTCTTTTTTTAAATTAAATCTTTATTGCTTTTAACATTATATAACAAAAATAACTATAACAGCACAAATTCATAGCATAAATGCTCATATACCCATATGCATACATACATAGTGTGACGCAAAAAAACTAAACAAAAAACATTGAAGATAGATATTTTTATTTTTTTCTCCATCAGACATAGTACAATTTTTAACATTAAATTAAATTAAATTAAATTAAATTAAATTAAATTAAATTAAAACACATTTTAAACAGCACAATGATAGCACAAGCACAATCAATTTATAAAGTTGCTAATTTAATTTGCCGATGTGTTTTATTCATATCAGATACACATAGATCAGACAACGATCATTTATAAAGGAGTTTGAATGACTAAACACACTCATTTACATATATTTGTGAATCGGAATATCATATCGTTCATTACATGGTAAGCAAGTTTGTGAATACTTTAAATACAAAAGGAAAAATAGCGATCCCTCTGTCTTACAGCGGTAATGTGCTCGTGGTGGGTCACGTGACAAGAATGACACATCGCCATGGAAACAGTGAGGGCAAACTTTCCGAAATAACGGTCGCCTAAAAAAAACTCTCTCTGGGGGGACCGCTAGAATATTTTAAACTCACCACTGAACGGGTTAAAAACAAATTGCTATGAAAATAATGTTATAATGCGAAGAAAGGCCCTTGAATAGACCTCATATTTTAATCAAAAAATTGTTTATTTACTTGTTTATAATAATATGACATTTTGCATTGTGATATTTATTTTACTTATGTTTTCCTCTGTGACATTATTTGATTTATTAATTTGTCATTTGCATTATTTCATGCTCATAAGATGGCCATTAGTGTAATGAAGGAATATTTTACTATAGTACATCAACAACATTAAGGTAATTAAATGTCTTTATTTAAATCAGACTAAATTAAAGGCTGCACAACAAATATGAGCTTGATGTTTAAATGAATTAGATAGAGTAGATAATATAATTAAAAAACTACTGTTTGAATTATTATGCAATAATTATGTTTTTTGCATTACCACAGTGAGATGGAAAAAATGTGCTAAATAAATAAATAGGCTCTTAAATAGGCTTTATATGTGTTATTTGTTTACTTGTTTACACTAATATGTTTTGCATTGTGCCATTATTTGTGTGTTTTCTGCTGTCTGACACAGCTGGTGCAGTGATGCTGGATGAATAAACCGATGTGAATCTAGAGCACGGTGTGAAACAGCTCTGGGACACAAACAGCTCCAGAAAACATCCTCAGAGCAATTTCCAGTGCTTTATGTGTGCGTCTGGCGAGTGTGATTCGCTCTGTTATTGCCTTTCCCTCCTGTTTCTCCTGCGAGGCTGAAGATGAGGAGGAAATGGCTTTGACCACTGGCTGGAATTCACCAGACAGCCCGCTTTGTTTGCTCTCGCCGAAAATGAGCAAACGAACAGTTTTAAGTGCTTTTTTGAGGTTAACAAGATCCTCAGCCCAGGCCAGGGTGAGTGACGGCAGAACTGATTGCTTTTCAGAGTTTCACCAGCGACACAGACCAGATCCACTGCTCAGTGTGATGACAATCTGCTAATGTGCTGGTTCTGTGGCTTACTAAACGCTTTATGATAGTATCATTTTGCTGGAAAAGTGTCATTTAAATGGTAAAAATACCATTTAAAATAGTTTATCTAATCCAAAAACTATAAAAAAAATTATGTCATCTTAATACAATTAAATTTATATATATATATATATATATATATATAAAATATAGAATCCTAACCCTAATCTAATTTAATA
>JAUMHI010000069.1:14703772-14717956 GCA_032359435.1 Enteromius unitaeniatus
TTTTTTTTAAGTTAAACAGGCCGTTTAAAAATCCGGTCATACTTTTTCTATCCATCACCTTTTACCGCTTCACAAACTTCACGGCTTACCTGAAATGCGATTTAAAAAAAAAACGCGTTATGGATTGTTTTTAACTAATCGCGATTAATGCATTAACGCTGACAGCCCTAATTTAAACTTAAACCTCTCTAAAATACACTGTAGTCTGTGAATCATTCACGCAAATGATCTGTTCAAATTGATTCATTCAGCAAAGACCAGTTATGAGTCATCTCAGATAGCACAGGTACCTCTTTAAGATGTCTGTTAAAGATCTCTTGATCTGGAAAGCATCTGCTGTCTACAAACGTCTGGCATACGTCTTTCAGATGTCAGTTTTACATACATTCAAAATCATAAACATCTTAAAGACATCTAATAGACGTCTATTTGACATAAAAGGAAACGTCCCATAGACGTGTTGCAGATGAGCAAACAACCTAAATAATATGTCTTGCAGATGTAAATGCAGACGTCAAATAGACGTCTCCCAGATCCTCCTACGAGTGCTATCAGGGATTGGTCTGTTCACTCAATCGATTCATTCAAAACAATGAGTCATTGCATTGTGTGCTGCTCTGAGTAACCGATTGGATCCTGGCTTGACTCTGGAAATATTTTCATTGATAAAGCAAAAAGAGAGATGGTAAGTGGTAAGTTCCTCCACAATATCTTAATTACTCGATATTAACTTTATTTAGTAAGCTGGTGTATAAAAATAGCCTATCGCACTCGAATTCGCATGTTGGTTCGCATGTCACATAAATGACAGATAGCAGCTTTCTGGAATAATAATGTAATACTTTAGTGTTGATTTGAGTGGAAATATTTATTTTAGAACATTTTGTCCTGCATGTACTGATTATAAACACAAGAGTAGGCCTAGAACCTTTTTAATCCATGACCAGTGCACAGGAAGTTGCTTATTTCTGGTTACATTTATTGACATGATCGGAATTTTTGTTTGTTTGTTAAGATGCACACAGAAAAACACTGTAAGCTGCAGTTATTGCACCCTATATTTATACCGTTGTTCAGCAAATATGTGCAGGCAAAATCCATTCATGTCTCATGCTGTTATTTATTCCTGAATCTGAATATATAAAAAACATGACAATACAAATATTATTTACTTGATTTGTGTAGTTTTTTCCCCTGTATATCTATCTGGTAAAAAAAATCAGTCATAGCAGGTGAGATGGGTAAATGCTTTCTTTTTTGTTCAAATTGACCAGTAATATTTATATTAGGTAGCTATGCTATTGTTGTTTGTTTGTTTTATGGATTTCATTGCATAACTTATTGTCTCGTTGTTGCCATGATGCTTTAATTTGTACTTACCCTACATTTTCTTGTACTTGAAATGGACAGCTAGTTGTTTGTCCTTGTGTTTCTAGGGAGCTAAGCAATTTTGTCTTGTGATGGTTTAAGGCATCAGACATGTATAGGTTTTATAGAAAAAAGTGAAATTATAGCATAAACACAAAATGATAAAAGTAAAGGGAACAGATTTTATCTAGCTTTTTTTGTTGTTGTTTAGGACTGTATTGGATGAAATCATATTTAAGTCATAGTAACTTTTTTTAAGATCAGTCGAGACATTTACTTCAAATGAGTAAATAAATGCCTGAAAAATGGTTGCATTCTGTTTTTGAACTTGCATAAACGTCTTTCTAGATGTTGTTGTTTTACAGTGTGATATTAGGCTGTAATAACAATTTTGTTTTGGGATTGGAAGCGAAAAGCAGACACCCTCTGTGAATACAAAAGAAAGGCTCAAACATTTTCTGGATGGCTTTTTACTTTATGCCAGCAGTGCTAGCAACGAAACTAACAAGAAAGCAGTCCCATAAGGCAGTAAAATTACAAAGAAGTATCTCTTTAAAGGTGATGTGTGTAATTATTTGGATGTTAAAACACTTTCTCATAACCCAGTTTCATGTTCAGAGACAGCTACAAGCAAGTAGGTTGATTTCCCTGAGAAATATCTTCATGTCAAGAACTGTTGTCTTGGTCAGTAGATCACTGGCTTTAGTCCAAAAGTTGGTGTAGGGAGCTGGGAAAGATTCAGCAGCTTCTATAGCACTGATTGAAAAGAGTTCAATCCCAGAGTGCTGCAGTGAAGCTGTATCCAGACCCAGCAGGTAGCAAGTGCTTTTCTGACTGCATCTGTAAGTCGTTGAAATGGGCTGTCAGTAGGACGGCTGGAGTGCTGATGATCTGAGGCAGATCATTTCTCGGGACAGAAGAACACTTTTTCTTCTTGAGCACAGGAGGAGTTTATAATAGCTAATGTCCAAGCTGTTATTTTTAATATAATGTAGTCACATTTCTTACTTTCAAGCTTAAAGACAAGCAGTGAAGAAGTAGGCTTCAACAAATATCTCGTTGTGTACGTTTAGGTGACGGATACTAAAACTCTCCTAGTGGTGAGGGTTGGGTTTCATTATAATGTAGCAGGCAAAAGAAGCACATGTGGGTGAAATATAGAAAGACTATGGTGACTGTGATAAATGACTGGAAAATGATGACGAACTTGAATGAAATAAATCACTGACTCATTATATAAAAATTACATCATTAAACACTCTGGACATTAGAATGTCTTTGATTGTACTTTAAATCTGTCCAAGTGAAGAATAATGTGCTGAATAATCCATCTCTGCACAGTTTTATAATTCAACTGCATACACGAACATGAGTGTATTAAAAAGTAGACATTTTTCAAGGTAAAAGTGTCTTGGTTATCTCTTGGAAGTAGGATTGGGAAGAAACTAGTATGCAAATATGGTCAGAGATTTCAAATTAAACCGCTGTATGAATTACATTAGCTTGTTTAATTGCTGTTTACCCAGCACCCTTAAATTCACATTTATTAATTTAGCAGATACTTTTTTCCAAAGTGATTTACAAATAAGGAACACAACACCAAAAGCTTTTCATTCTAGGGTGAAAATGGAAAGTACCACGATGCAAAGTTCTAAAAGGTTTCAGAATGGAAAATAACTGCAAAATATTATAGGGAGCCTAATGATTTACTAGAAGGTATGTTATTTATTTATTCAGAAAAGCAGCAAGATGAATATGCATTTGGCATTTTTGGGTAACCTCTATGTTTTTATACAGACATCTCCAGGGTACAATTTGAAGTAAAGGGTAAGTCAGAGCTCTAGGGGACAGATGGGATTTTAGTGCTCTGTTTAACTACGCAATAGTGACAAAGAGTCACCTTTGCAATGCAAAGTATAAAGGCAAAGTCACAACACAACTCTTTACATCACAGCTACTTTTTTAAGCAGGATTTCAACACCGTTTTTCAAGTACAGATGTTTAGAAGATATTCATAAAATGCACCTACGCAATTTTTTCAGACTTGTTTATTTTTAACAGAAAATGCTTATCCGCAAGTGCACTGAAAGATTCATCAAGGCTTTTTTGAAAAATATTAGCAAAATGGCAGCTTTCCAACTCTTTTAAGATATAAAAAAGGCTGCCCGATTCCTAGCACCATTCCCAAACTCAAGGAAATGGACCAGGACTGAAGAAATGTCTCCTGATCTATGATATAATAAAGCACAAGAGAGATAATGTTAGGGCCATACATGAACACCGAACACACCAGCACCATCCGAATGATCCGAAACGCTTTGATTTTATCTTTGTTTAAGCCATCTTTCCACTTTACTTTGTCACCAGGTCCGGGACGCCCCAGAGCCCTTAGGACCATCAAACAGCAAAAGACTTTTATAGCGAAAAAAAATGTGAATTCAAGCAGAAGTAAGTTATAGAGTGTAATCACTTCCAGAGTATATGCTATGCATGAGATGATGATTAGAACCCATCCAACGGCAGAACAGGCGATCCGGTATTTGGTCGGTTTAAACTTTAGGAAGGTCACAGGATGCAGAACCCCAACGTATCGCTCCACACAGATGCAGCTCTGAAACAGAGGGCGACCGACCAAAGGTACCAGTCCAAAAAAGAGCATCCCAAACTCACAGTCACTACAGCTAAAGAAAATCTGCCGAATTAAGAAAGCATAGGAGATGCAGAAGACGAACTCGACCAGTGCTGCGTTAAAGACAAAGATTTCGGTTGGCTGTCCTTGAATCATTTCCTTTACACTCTCCCATAGGATGTAAAAGTTTGCTGGAAGACCAAGAACCATGTTGATGGTGAAAGAGGCAGCGATGACGTAGGAGGGAAAAACATAGCATTCGCTGGAGTTCGCTATGTATGTTAACGGCAGGCACATTGAAATGTTTATCATGATCTTATCAAGACGAAACCCTTGGGAGAATAAAGATGCATTAGGACCATATGAGTAAACATTACAAATCAGCTTTGTAGTTATAAAATAAATTCTGGGTATATTTCCTCACCAGGAGTACCTCAAAGAAGAGTGTCCTCGTTCCCGGGGTGTTTAAGTTGTCTACCAAACACAATCACAAAGTTGTCCTGAATTACAGTAGCCAACTAATAGTTTGGTTCAGGTTGATTGTCCACTGAATATGATTTGTTTCATATGCTGGCAAAATATTTAGTTAGAAAATATGACTTTTGTCTTGGATCTACTGAGCAGTTTTGCATTAATGCCGCATTCAAATTCAGTTTGTGAAGCATGGGAAATGAATATTAGGCATGCAAATGAAAAAATAATTTGTCATAATCTGTTGGGCAACTTTGTCCACATTCACAGCAAAATGAGAAGTTTAGCCAGTATAATATATGCATAATATTAGACTTTGTTTGGACAAGTTATAGTCACTTTCTAGGTAAAGAGCTTATTAGCAGTAGTATCGCCTGTGGTTGAGCCAAGATTTCTGACAGGATTATCGGTTTAGGCGTCTCATACTAGTCAGGCATGATTGGTCTAAAAATGAATTAGTCTGAAGCTATTGTAGGTTTGTTCGGGCTGGTTCACAGTTCGGTGGGTGAGGTATTTACTCATAGTTTGCTTTGGTGGTTTTCAATATATATGGCAGCCCCAATCCTCAAAATTAACAGATTCTAGAATACAAATGTCTAAAGTAAGACTTGAATATGACCCAATAGAGCATTTAGTTTTATGTATTTTGCAAAAAAAAAACCTTGGTATTAAATTTGTAAAAATTTCGTTCTCTTCTGGATGAAAGGTTCATTAAAACGTTTTAAATGTTAACAAAAGGGCAATTTTGCAACCCTTGTGAGCTAGAGGAAAGGATACACGAACCCTAACAGGATCACTAATAAAAAAGGAAATGGACCAGGATAGTAGAAACATAAAATTTAAAATATGATAAAGCACAAGAGAGACAAAGATAGGACCACATGTTAGTATTGAAAAGACCAGCAGAACCGAAATGATCCGAAAAGCTTTGATTTTGTTCTGATGTACTCCATTCCTCTTCTTGAGGTCGTCACCAGGTCCAGGATGCATCAGAGCCTTCAGGACCATCAAGCAGCTGTACAGTTTTACAAAGAAGAAGACGAGCAATTGTGGCAGAAGAAAGTTGTTATATTTAATGTCACCCATTGTACCGATTGCACATGAGCTAATAATAAAAAGGCATCCAGCGGAGCATAAAGCAATCCTGTATTTCATGGGTTTGAGCTTCAGGAAGATCAGAGGATGGATGCCCCGTACATAGCGCTCCACACAGATGCAGCTCAGAAACAGAGGACGACCAACCAACAGCAGCTGACCAAGAAAGATCAGTGGTAGCCTACAATCAACGCAGTCAAAGAAATACTCTGCTATGGCAAAAAAGAGAGCGGAATAGATGAGGATTTCAACAAGTGCTCCATTAAAATGGAAGATTTTGGAGGATTTTCCTTGAATCATCTCTTTCACGCTCGTCCACAGGATGTAACAATTTGCTGGAAGACCAAGGACTATATTGATGACAAATGCGGTGGTGAAAAAAGAGGAGTATAACACTGAAAATGGTGGAGTTCACAGAAAAAAGAGATTCTCCACAGGCTGAGATGTTTGTCATGTCCAACATGTCCATACCTAGTTTTGTTTTAGATGTCCATTTGTTGTCCAAATGTTGTTTTGGCTTATTGAGATGTCTTTGATTTATGAAGCAGCTCTGCATTGATGTACATTCAAATTTAGATTTTTAGTCCTAAAACAGGCGTGCAAATAAAGAACTTGCAGTAAACTCACCAGCTACGTTATTAGGTTTACATCATTGTTAACTTTAAATTAGCAGCACGTTTTTATTTAAGGTTGAACTACCCCTTTAATTTGTCAGAGCTTGAACCAGGTGCTTGGAAACCAGCTTTACTAATGAGATGCGCAATGGCTATCGCATGCAATATACCTAGTTTGAAGTCACTTAAATCACCTTTCTTTCTCATTCTGATGCTTGGTTTGAACTTCAGGTCTTTGTGACCATGTCTGCATGCCTAAATGCATTGAGTTACTAAATGTGAATGTCTGGTTAGATATTTGCATTAATGAGCAGTTGAACAGGTGTACCTAATAAATAGCCAGTGAGTGTATTTAGAAATGTATGCTTTATAAATAACATTATGACATCATGATTGTTTCATTGCTGGTAAGGCTGGAGCACAGTTTGATGTGTGAGGAATATTATTTACGATACTTTGCTTTAGTGTTTTTTTTATGTGTAGCAGACCAAATACCTTCTTCAAATTACTACAATAAGACCCCAAAAATATCCCAAGATTTGAGTATGGCCCAGTGAAGCATTCAGATTTCTCCACTGTGTCAGGAAGAGCTTATGCTGACCTAAAACAAAGAAGGTGCGAATTTCTGATTACTTTCGCAATTCAAAGAGGAGCAGAAGATGTGCAGAACCACTCAGATATTCCGCTTGGGTTTGTGGTCTCACAAATTTTTTATTTTTCTACAAGTTCCATTTTAGGGTTTTTAATGTTAACTAAAGAGTGGTTTTCCAACTGTTTTGAGATGGAGGACAGGATACATAATCCCTAACATGATCCCGAAGATCAAGGAAATGGACCACAATAAAAGAAACTTCTCTAAATCTAAAATATGATAAAGCACAAGAGAGACAAAGATAGGACCATACGACAGCGTTGAACATACCAGTAGGACCAGAATAAT
This sequence comes from Enteromius unitaeniatus, assembly GCA_032359435.1. Classification (NCBI taxonomy): domain Eukaryota; kingdom Metazoa; phylum Chordata; class Actinopteri; order Cypriniformes; family Cyprinidae; genus Enteromius; species Enteromius unitaeniatus. The sequence continues at coordinate 14,710,890 of JAUMHI010000069.1, forward strand.
CTGAAAAGCTTTGATTTTGTTCTGATGTACTCCATTCCTCTTCTTGAGGTCGTCACCAGGTCCAGGATGCATCAGAGCCTTCAGGACCATCAAGCAACTATACAGTTTTACAAAGAAGAAGAAGAGCAATTGTGGCAAAATTAAGCTGTAATGTTGAATGGTGCTTGTTGTTCCGATTACACATGAGCTAATAATAAAAATCCATCCAACGGCACATAAAGCAATCCTGTATTTGATGGGTTTGAGCTTCAGGAAGATGAGAGGATGGATAACCCCTACATAGCGCTCCACACAGATGCAGCTCAGAAACAGAGGACGACCGAGCAACACCAACAGTCCAAGAAAGATCAGTGGTAGCCTACAGTCAATGCAGTTAAAAAAATACTCTGCTATGGCAAAAAAGAGAGCAAAACAGAAGATGATTTCAACAAGTGCTCCGTTGACATTGAAAATTTTGGTGGACTGTCCTTGAATCATCTCCTTCACACTCAGCCACAGGATGTAACAATTTGCTGGAAGACCAAGGACCATATTGATGCCAAATGCGGTGGTGATAAAGTAGGCATGTAAGTCTTTGAAAATGGTGTTATTTAAAGAGAAAAGTGATTCCCTATAAGCTGAGATGTTTGTCATTTCCAACACGTCCATACCTAAAAAAATTTGATTAATCATTACAAACCTATTTTAAAATACGTAGTAAAAAGTTAGTAATGATTATGTCTTCTCACAAGAAAGTGCGTTTGATTACTTTTTAGTTGCACTTCAACTCAAGCTGAGCATGCTGGATGTGTATAGATGTCGCTCTGACTTGTTGAGGCACCTTTGACGTATTGTGCAGCTTTGCATTGATGCAGTAGTCAAATTCTGATTCTAAAACCCCACAAATCCATAGCAGGCATTCAAATTAAGTTTATTTAGAAATGTGTACTGTAGGCTGATGATATATCCATTTCCTGATGATATATATGATGATATATACATTTCCTTGACTTAAAGTGCCCTTATTATGCCATTTTAAAGGTGGCTAATATTGTTTTATGAGTCTCTTAAAACAGGTTTATGTGTATGCAAGGTCAAAAAACACTTTAGTTTTCTCCAAAAATAGATTTAATTTTACACCATTTCTAAATGATTCGTAAACGACTCACTGTGATTGGTCAGATCATGCAGTCCTGTATGATTGGTCTACCGCTACAGCAGCGCTGTACTGCGTTAAGCCATCGTTTATCATTACTTAGGCCACATTTACACATAGCCGGGTATTTCGAGAAATTAATATCTCCTACCCTCAGTTTTCAATAATAACATTGTGCACACAACATCGTTTTCAAAAAACTTTTATATCAACCTGCATAAATACGCCGCAGATCGCAATAATAACTATGCCAAACCTATAATAGGGCACTCGCATGACGTTATGCATTTTCTGGCGCATAACTAAACCGCAGGGAAATACCTGCGTCTTCCCTTCGTGTAAACGGAGCCTTAAACTAACAAGTGGATGAGACAGACAGACAGTCAAGCTGCATCAATCACAGTATTAGACTACATTAGGCCCACAGCAGTTAGCCGGTTACCAAGACATGTGCAGGGTTGAAGAAGGGAACGGAGACGTCACGTCGGTGACCGATGAATAGGAATCTCGCTTCGAGATGCCAAATCTACTCTGCGTGTATACAAACACGCCAATGAAATTGGTATATGCTGATTAATATCCAGCTGCACCTAATCGCAGCGTGAGTATAAGTAGGTCAGCGGATTAAGCATTCATTAGTTTTTTTGCTGAGGAGCGGAGTCGGTGTACACGGCCCCCTAGCGGCAGTACAGATCCATGGCGACGGGACATGACGTCTCCATTCCCTTTTTCAGGGAACGAGGGTTACAATACGTAACTGGGCCTTTCCCTTTCAGTTGGTCACTCCGAGTCACGTCGGTGACCGACGAATAGGGATCCCTATAGAAAACGCCATGGAAGCTGCCCCTTCCAGTGTCGTGTGGGAGTCTTCCAAACCCCCAGTGTTTGGTCTCTAGGCCGGCACTCAAACCATAGGATACCAGCACCTGCACTACCTAAGTAACTGGATCACTGGGACAACTGAGAAGACGTGCGGAAGTCTGCCTTCCCGTAGGAGGTCTAACAGACAGCATAACATGAATTTGAATGCATATGGAGTTTTGGAGGTGATTGAACTCTCATGCAGCAACTGCTGGAATTGAAGCAACTGCAGGGGAACATGGTCACTTTTTTACCATGAATACCACAAGAGGTCCTCTCAGGGTATCACTCAAGGGGTCCCAGCCCTCTAGCGGTTCTCAAGGATTCATCGCATCGAGGGCCTGTTGCCAGATGCTCCACAACATCCGGCTGCCAATTCATTGGGAATTTTCATTGATAGAAACTTTAACTCGACTGCTGGCAAAGGCTCAAAGGGACCCTCTCTCAATGCTCTTAGCATGAGAGAGAGATCCCAAGAGGGTACAGTAGGGAGCCGAGGAGGATTTAACCTTCTGACTCCCCTGAGGAACCTGATGACCAGGTCGTGCTTCCCCACAGACCTTCCATCAATGAGGTCATGATTTGCAGCGATAGCGGCCACATAGACCTTAAGGGTGGAGGGAGACAGCCTTCGTGCCAACCTTTGCTGCAGGAAGAGAAGCACTACTCTGATCGGGCATCTTCGGGGGTCCTCTCGCTGAGAGGAACACCACTTGATGAACAGGTTCCATTTCAACACGTAGGCAGCTCTTGTAGAAGCTGCTCTCGCAGAAGAAATCATGTCAACTACCCCTTGGGGTAGGTCACTTAGAACCTCCTCGTCCCATCCAGGGGCCAGATGTGGAGTTTCCACATGCGAGTGCCCTGTCTCTGAGTCAGTAGATACTTCCTCAGAGGAATCGGCCAAGCAGGGGCTGTCACGAGGAGCATGAGTTCGGGGAACCAGGTCCTGGTGGGCCAATAGGGGGCTACCAGCAGGACCTGCTCCTCGTCCTCCCTGACCTTGCACAAAAACTGTGCTAGAAGGCTCACTAAGGGAAACGCATACTTGCGTAGGCCCTGTGGCCAGCTGTGTGCCAGGGTGTCTCTGCCTAAGGTTCCTCAGTCAGAGCGTAAAACAACTGGCAATTAGAGGTCTCTGGGGAGGCAAACAGGTCTACCTGTGCGGCTCCGAAGTTCTCCCATATCAGCTGAACCATCAGGGGATGGAGTCTCCATTCTCCAGGGAGCGCTGCTCGAGACAGCTTGTCGGCTGTCTGGTTGTACACACCTGGAATGTGAATGGCACGAAGCGACCTCAGATGCTTCCGACTCCATAGGAAGAGGTGGCGGGCGAGCTGCGACATGCGACAGGGGCTTAGACCACCTTAATGGTTGATGTACACAACGGCCGATGTGTTGTCCGTGGGGACCAGCACGTGACAGCCCTGTAGGTGTTCCATAAGATGACTCTGAGCTAGACGTACTGCTAACAGCTCGAGGCAAATGATGTGCCAATTCAGACGGGGTTCCGTCCAAAACCCCTGACACTGCATGCCCGTTGTACGTGAACACAACAGCATGCCTGAAGACCTGCTATAGGGGTACTCCTGTCCAAAGAAACGTCAGGTCTCACCACGGGGAGAATGATAGGCGGCAAGCCAGTGTTATCTGAACCCGGAATGTGCCACGTCTCTATGCCCACCTCGGCACTGGCTGTCTCGTGAAGCCAGTGCTGAAGCGGTCTCATACGGAGCAGTCCCAGCGGAATCACTGCTGTAGCTGCAGCCATATGCCCCAGGAAGAGTTTCAGTGGAACCGCTGTCCTGTGTTTGAACGAATTCAAGCAGTCCAGCACCGACTGAGCTCGTTCCTCTGTGAGGCACACTGTTTGTGCGACCAAGTCCAACTCCATACCGAGAAAAGAGATCCTCTGCACCGGAAAGAGTTTGCTCTTCTCCCAGTTGACCCGAAGGCCCAACAGGCTGAGGTGCTGTAACACCAGGTCCCTGTGTTCGCACAACTGAGCTCTGGATTGTGCTAGTATCAGCCAATCGTCGAGGTAGTTGAGAATGTGAACCCCTTTCTCCTTGAGCAGAGTCAGGGCAGCCTGACTACTTTGGTAAACACACAGGGCGACAGGGAGAGCCCGAAGGGCAGAGCGCGGTACTGAAATGCCTGGCCTTCGAACGCGAACCTCAGGAATGGCCTGTGGCGCGGAAGGATTGAGACATGAAAGTACGTCTTTCAGGTCGATTGCTGCAAATCAATCCTGGGGACGGATGCATGGGAAAATGCGTTTCGGCATCAACATCTTGAATGGAAGCCTGTGAAGAGCTCGATTCAAGACTCGCAGATCCAGGATTGATCGTAACTCACCACCTTTCTTGGGCACTATGAAGATCAGGCTGTAAAACCCTGTCCTCATATCTGTCCTTATTGCTCCCCTCTGTAAAAGGGTAGAAATCTCTGCACGCAAGACAGGGGCACTTGCAGCGTTCACTAATGTGAAGTGAACAGTGCAGAACCCTGGAGGTCGCCGGGCGAATTGAAACGTATAGCCGAGCCAAATGGTCCGGATGAGCCAACAAGACGGCCTGAGCCCTATCCAGGCATCTAGGGACCATGCTAGAGGCATTAACGGGACAACCGGGGTGCCGGTGGTGGGGCAGCAAGGGGGAACGCAGGGTCCCGGCCCGGGCATCTCTATGCCGGTCCGAGGCAAGGTCAGAGTGTGCGCAACTCTTACCTGTGTTCCGGCAGTAGTGAGGCTGGAAGTCCATGGAGTCATCCTCCCGGCTCTCGAACTTCTGCCTGTAATGAGAGGAGAGTAAGTGTGTAAGAAAACTCTTTTTACAGGCCTGTCCACAGCACCTCATCCCCTGATAGAAGTTATGATAGAACTTCCATGTCGTGGCCACCCTCGTGCAGGGCCTTCAGTGCCTTGGCCTGATAAACCTGCAGCAACCCCATGGCGTGCATGGAGGGGGCAGCCTCTCCACATGCTTTGTAGGCATCATCGACGAGAGCCGATGAAAACCTAAAGGCCCGGGAGGGGAGCAACGGGTTACCCTGCCAGCAGGTAGAAGCCTGAGGACAGAGTTGCATCGCAACAGACCTCTTCACCTGGGGGACCCCCGTGTAGCCCCTAGCTGCATCACCGTCAAGGGTGGAGAAGGAGGACGAGCCACTGGGTCCCTTCCTAGCAGTGAAAGGTGCCTTCCACGACCGAGTGAGCTCATCATGCACTTCCGGGAAGAAAGGCACCGGGGTGGGTCCCTGTGCACCAATCGTCCAGCCGGGAGGGTTCAGAACGAGATGTTCTGGCGGCCCGGGCAAGCATAGTAACTAGCTCTGGATCAGTATCAGCCATGGTTGAATGTCCAGCGGATGCCTCTCCGGAACCGTACTCTCCTTCCGATGCTGCAACCGACATCTGTTCATCGGGGGGAGCCCCAAGGGTGACATCCGGGACTGTTTCCGGTGAACCGAACTGCCCTGATTAGAACTCCAGCGGTGTCGGAGTGTGGGCGACAGGGGGCGCTCTCCGAGGAGAGCTTCCACCTGCCGCCGTAAGACCAGCCCGTCCTGCCCCGCGGACATTGCCAGCACGAGCTCCTGATCACGGAAGCAGAACGGGAACCCCACCACCTTCAAGATAGTGAAGCCTGGTCCACAGCTCCGAGACGGTCATGCTACTGCAAGCAGAACATGACTCATCCATGAACGTCATCTTAGCGTGCTCGAGGCCCAGGCACGTTAGACAGCATTCGTGACGGTCCACCAGCGCCAGGTAACGGCCGCACCCAAGAACGCACGGGTGGTATGAAATCCTGAAAAGGATGCGTCTTTACAAAGACGTTCCACCCTGCTTTGATCTTTTTGTGAAGGCTGAAGCGCACAGGGGCGATGGACGCTCGGAACACAAAAGCTGTTAGTGCAAGACAATTGCGACCGCCACTCGACTGGAACCACCGCCGCTGAAATCGCTGTGACATCAGCCCTCTCTGTCAGCTGAGTAGAAATGCTCAGGAACTGCTGCATGAACTGCTCGGCTCTGAAGCGAAAAGCTAATGAACGCTTAATCCACTGACTTACTTATACTTGCGCTGCGATTAGGTGCAGCTGGATATTAATCCGCATATGCCAATTTCATTGGTGTGTTTGTATACACACAGAGTAGATTTGCCATCTCGAAGCGAGATTCCTATTCGTCGGTCACCTACGTGACTCGGAGTGACCGACTGAAAGGGAACGTAACATTACCCAAATACGTCTTTTGAACGATCGCTAGAAAATACAATCATCAATTATTAATCTTATTTACAGGTAGAAATTCAGAGGAGCAAGCTGGTCCAAATAAACTGGGCACTGGTCCATCTTTTAAGACGCTTGGTGAATATTGCGTTGTACTCCAAGATTGGAAAAGCAGTCATTAGTAAATTGACGCGAACACAACAAGACTGTACTGCTGAGGTGTTGCTAAAAAAATGTATGTTAATCACTCATTCTTTGTAGATTCATCTTTTAGAAGGGCATATAAAACAAATTAACTCTCACAGGATACAGAGTCTTCTTAACATGATGTAATCCACACAGAAATTGTATTGTTTGGGTGCGGGGCAAGTTGTTCGCAACATAGAACGTGGACGGACATTATTCAAATGTGTTACTTCATGACGTGTGGCCATAACGACTGACGACTCGTTTAGGCGAATGTGAGTCGACTCTTTTTTTTTTGATAGACAATAACTTTATTTATCGTGCACTGTTGGCGTCACAACTTTGCAGATGCGAATGTATGTCTTTAAGGTGGCGGTAATGAAGGGAAAAACATTCACTGGTCAAAAACGTTGTATTTAAACTTGATTTTGGTGAGAGGTTAATATAATAACACAGTGATTCTATTGTGACGAATCACACGAGTCATGTGGATCCATTTGCAAACATTTATTCAGAGCATAGTCAGACAGGCAAAGGTCGGTATCACAGATGAACAGATGTACAAAAGGGCTGGCAGAATCGTAGTCGGTAATCAGGCAGAAAGATCGGGGCAGGCAGCTGAAGTCAATGTCAATAAACAATCCAAACG
>JAUMHI010000069.1:14718056-14735317 GCA_032359435.1 Enteromius unitaeniatus
AATTTACTTTTAAATAAATAGACAATTTTATGATGTAGGCCGAAAATGAGCTTCCCCTATTTGACAGACCAGTAGCTGCCACTGGTCAGCTCAGAATATAGAGGAAAACAAGCTGAATTGTGAGAAACAAGGAGAATAGTGAGACATAAAATGAGAATAAACAAAATTGAAGAAAAAAAAGAGTTGCAAGATGTAAATTCAGAAATCTGGTTAAAAAATAGAATTGATGCAAAACTGTTTACACCTTGCAGTTCTGAGAGAAAAAATCAACACACAATTTTGAGTTTATAAGACTCTGAGGAAGAAGTTAAAATTGGAAGACTTAAACTTGCAACTGAGAGAAAAAAAGAGATTTATAACTTATAAAAAGTCAGAATTTATGTAAAGTTTTCCCCCCTGGCAGAAACAAGCTTTCAAACGAGATCCATTAGGCTGCAGCGGTCATAACGTTTATAACGTCTCTAATGTCCACTGCCAAGTGTGTCACAGCAAGATGTCCCACTCTCTCTCTCACACACACACACACAATCTTCTGACCTACATTGGTGCTGGTGGTGTCCTGCGGAGATGAATCCTTCAGCTTAACGGCTAATGCTTCTCGGCCCATCCTGACCGACTCTGACAAAACTTCCACCGCAAATTAAACCTCATCTTAACCGGTTTTCAGAGGAATTAAACCACATCAAGCAGATTAGTTTGGCACAACGCTTAATAAACCAGCAGCCCGTGGTCCGATCTGATTTTGCAGTTGATCTGCTGTATTTGTAATGCATGTTTATTCTATTTTGATTGGTCTTATCATTTAAAAAGGTGAACATAGTCCAGATTGATTCAGTCGGACAACATTCTCAGACTTTCTTGATGATCTTGAAACGTTTTGAAAAGGCTGAGCAGTACAAAGCACGGTTGTATGCTCAGAATAGCAAATAATGAAATCTAGTCTATTTTTGGAGAGGAATCTGGCTAATGCTATTTAGTTTAGGTAGCAAGCTGTCAAGAAAAACAAATCTTTGCCATCTGTTTACCATTTCTTCGTACAAAACTGTACTATTTTTTGAATGTTCTATGACTATATTTGGCATAGCATACTTTCTTACTCTCATTCTATGGTTATTGTGCACAGCAGTTACACCATCATGTTTTTTCCAGTATGCACACAAAAATATGATTAATTATGCAGCTTTGTAAATGCGTTTGAGCTACCAGTAATGTACCAATCAGACGTCAGACATTTTTTACACCATATTTTACACCAATGTTGCTACTTTAGTAAGGCTTGGATCTATCAAATAGTGATAAAGAAAATAGTTATTAATCGTGTCCTAAAATGTTTTTGTTTACACAATATATTTGTGTGTACTGTGTATATTATTTATGCATATTAAATACACACATGCACACACTGTATTTATATAGCCTACAGAATAAATATACACAGCATACACATGTAAACAAAAACTTTGATTTTGGATGCTATTAATGGCGGTGACTCGTTGACAGCACTAAAAAAGTGAATATTCTTCAGTATGCTAACAAAAATTAATGTTACAAGTAAAAAAAACTTTTTTCTCTAACAAGATAACACTTTTTCAAGCAGTTCCAATGCAAAATACAATACAAAAATTAAATAAAAAAATATATAACATGTAAATCACTACACAGGGGTATAAACTCAAACAAAACACATTACGTTCAAAGGACAAGCGGGGATTCTTGTGATTCGTCCGCGTCACGCTGTACGCCCCGCCCACCGACCAATGAGAGCGCAGCGAGCGAACGCCTCGAGAGCGTCTCTGTCCAATCCCGCGTCCGGAGAGCGGATTACCGGATCGGTTCTTTCCCTCGACTCCTCGAGACGTGGATGCTGGGATCCGTTGAAAGGAAGGACTCTATAGCGGGTGGGTTCGGCAGCGACACCGAGCAAAAAGAAACACACACACTCAGCGGATCCTTTAAGCGTGTCTCTCTTCTTTTTCGTGACGCGACGGAAGCGCCCCGTCGACGCTGACCGCTCCGCACGCGCGGAGGAAGAGGAGTAGGTGTGCGGATCTCTCGGCATGTGCTCCGGGTCCGAGGAGCCACGGATAACACGTCCCGTTAGCCACGCGTCGCGTCTCCGTCGAGCGTTTTAACGCCAGGCGTCATGAAACGTTGATCGCGTTAGCGGGTTAGCTCGCGCTAGCGTCTGGAGGTGTGTTTACGCTGATGCGTCTGTCTAGACAGCAGTGCCCACCTGAACACGACAGCCTGCCTCTCGAGCGCTTCGGGTCAGCACGTGTGAGACCGGAATCCGGGCACACAAAGGCTGGGTTTGGAGTCGGGTCGAATGCTATTGTTTGCGATGCAAAGTCAGAGAGAGATAGTGTAACGTTTGAAGGAAGCATGCATTGTTCTCGCTGCCCTGTTAATAGCGAGTATGTAAAGCATGCAGGGCTCATATCTGACCCCAAACACCCGAGTTGAGGTTGCGTGGAGAAGTTTAGGCTGCACACATTTTTTTTACACACTTTGTCCTACTTTCAGCAGACACTTGCTGTGCTTTGGAGAGAAGAGGTGCACTTAATCTAAAAAACACGTCCTAATAGGGATTACAGGTCTGAATGTGAAAAGGACGAGCTCTGTCTGTTGGGCAGATTTATGAATTAGTTGCCGTAACAACTAAAATACTCCGAGTCAGACTCTTTTGCATTCTAATAATGCTCTACATTTTTAGTAAAACTAGTTTAGTTTTCAGTAAACGTTTGCATATTATTAAGAATCATCAGGCTATTTTTACTCTGGTAGTATGATATAATGAAAACCTGGAGGGAAGAAACAGCTGGACATGCTATACATATACATACATATTTTCATATCATTTGGTGCAGATGCTGATGTTTGCACATAATGCAAACTAATGGGATCTTTATAACAGGGTAGCAGGCTACTTGCATAAAATGCATTTAAATAGCTCTATTCACACTATATCTGCACAAGATGATGTTTGAATGCTTGGTTTTCATGTATAATGCAATGCGATACAAAAATGATGTTGCTCAGATGCCTGATTTGATACTCGCATTTGAGTAAAAAATGATATGTGCTTTATACGTTCGGTAAAGTTTTGTGTGTTAAATAAGACATAGCAGCTTTATAGGGTTAAAGGGTTTGTGCTGAAATTAGTTGTTGATTTGCTTGAACATGCTTTAGATCATTTACTCCACCTTAAGTTCTTCCAAGCCTGTGTGCTGTTATTTTTTTTTAAGTTCTTATGCATGAAAGTGCAGCTTCTTTTGTATTGCATTAAAACTACACCGCTTTTTATAGTAAAACAAAGTATTTAAATATCATCTGTGCAATGGCCTGTTAAGCTTTAAAAAAAAAAAAAAGTCCACATTGACTGTATGTTTCGTGTCTTCTGAAGTCATGTGGTAACTTTTTGACACGTGGTCACGCTGAAGTGTCGTTGCATAAAGATACGTCCGAGTTCCTCCTTTTGTGTTTCACACAAACCACAGTGCCTCAGTCTGGCCGTATTTTGAAGTTCTCAGGGGAGGTCGAGATGTGATTAATTCGGGGCTGCTTTGAGATTTGTTCTCACTATAAAAGTGTTTAATTAAATTGCCGCTGCGTCTCAGAAGCCAGTGGATAGCTGTCAGCGGGAATAATTAGCTGTTGCACTTTCGCTGCTCTGGCGTTTATTGTTTTCCTTAACCGAACTGAAATTGATTCACCATTTGGCCATTTAAGATGTAGATGAGTTTGTTTCTTGATCAGATTTGAAAAGGTTTAGCATCACTTTCTCAGCACTGCAGTGAATGGGTGCCGTCAGAATGAGAGTCTCTCCAGTGCATCGGTTCAACTTAAAAGCTTAAGCTTCTTGCTAAACTATGAGTCCATAACAATGCAAAAAAGTCTATTGTCTCTCAAGTCGAAATCCACCAACATGTTAGTTTAGAGGTGTTTTTGCTTGTAAATGTTGCTTCATCTGTGCATATTTCTCCTGATTCTGAGCTGTTTTTACTAATGAAAGCAATATTATGGATCGAGGACTTATATTTTAGTGGAAGCAACGATTCGAAGTTCAAAGCAACTTGATGTATTTGTTTCTTCTAAACATTCAGAAGATGTTAGTTGACGACTGGAGCCACGTGTGTATTGTTGTAATGTTTTAATCAGCTTTGGACTCTCATTCTCATGTTTTTTTGACTGGTTTGTATTTAGATTGGCTCTTTGTCCCATCAAATCTTCCCACATGATCTGTATTGACAATCAAATGGCCATAGACTGCTGTGAAGCATCTGTCCTGGCACCAAATGGCGAGCACAGTGCACAAAGCCAGCGAGCCGTGCCAGAGAGAGGAAACAGATTTATCCAATATTGTCTCCGCGCCCCACAGTCCGGCGTTGAACTTGTCCTGGCACGGAGTCCTCTATACAGCACGGCCAAGACAGAGGATAATTGTTCACAAACCTCTTGAGGGAGGGCAGATATTAGCTCCGAGTGCTCAGTAACAGAACTGAGTCAGAACTTGTATCAAATTGATCTGTCGTTGTCTGTTACACAGTAATTATTATTGAAATATTCTCTTTTGTTCATCAAGACTGCATGCATTTAATCAAAAATGCAGTAAAATGATAATATTGTTGTGAAGTGTTTTACCAATTTTTAAATTGACGAAAAGCAGCATTGTTACAGTCCTCAGCGTGACGTAATCATTCATAAATTAGGCTAATATGATGATTTGCTGCTCAAAAAAACTATTTCTGATTATTACCACGTTGCGTCTCATGTTTTATGGTAATTACACATAATATATACATACACACATGTGGTCACACATGCTTCTTTCCTTCATGTTTGTGATGTTTTGAGTCCTGTTTTTATTTTCATAATATGTAGCCTGGCCGTTTCTGCACTGATATCAAACTTCCCCGTTAGGCTTAGGGTTGGGTCGCCGATGGCCGATAGACATCAGGAGGCTGAGCCCCGCAGCAACCAGCACGCGAAAAACTAACACTATATAGCTAAATGAAACACATGCTTTCAATTTCCGCATCTTATTTTATTAATATTAGTTGTTAGCGATCACAATACAAATGATAGTTAACTCCAAACGAATTCCACAAACTACGGTCTAAAGTCAAGTATTGCTAGATGACGTTAGGTGAATCTGCACTTTATTTAATCAACCCAGCTTGTCGACGCCATTATAACGACACAGATTACTTTGCCTATTCATACCAGATTCCCACGGAAAAAGTGATGGACAGGTGGTAATTTGCCGCCTACGATGCCATCGTCCATCGCAGTGTTTCACATTAGACATCGCTCGATGCCAAATTGGTCGACATCGCCCAACCCTGATTAGGCTAATTGTTACCAATAATCTAATTCAGAAATATTTAATCCACCGCATTGTCATAAACCGTCCATCTCCACGTGACTTTGGTATAATATATAATATCCAGCAAAAATAACTGTATGGTGATTTATAATGAGTCATACGGAGGAATAGATTTTGGTCCTGCCGCCTACCAGCTTGTTCGCTTTCAAAGTAGCTTCTCCTACACTGTTCAGCAGGCTAATAATACACCGCCGAGCGTTATCATCGGCCTTCATGACACGCTGTACCAAACCCAGAGTCTCGTCAGCAGATTTCAGCCCATGTTTTGTGGGCGACACATTCCTGATGCAGTCTGGCATGAGAGGAATGCTGTCCAGATTTCACTATGTAAATGTCTGTCTTTGTCTCATCTCTTCCTGAGGCTCCCGAGCAAGGGCTGCTGGGAAAAGACGTGAGAAGAGACTTTGTACTGGGGTTGCGGGAGCGCTCTGACAGTCAGCCGTCTTGTGTTTTTCAGTCTCCACGTGTACAGCCGTCTGTAAGAAGAATCCTCCGCCTATTCCTCCTCGAACCACCTCCAAACCCTACATCGCGGTGACGGTCCAGAGCAGCACCGAATCGGCCCAGGACACGTACCTGGACAGCCAGGACCAGCGCAGCGAGGTCAACAGTCAATCAGGACGCAGCAACTCCTCCGACAGCATCGCCAGCTCTCGGACAGGGAGTCTGGTCAAGGGCGCCAAGCGACCACCCATCCTGCCCCCCATCCCCGCCCCGCGGGAACCCGTGCCCCTGCCCAGCGCCAGAGTGACCACGCCTCCTCCCGCCATCGTCCCGCCCTCTCCTGCCCTGGACACCAAAAACGAGCCTGTGAGCCTCACTGTGGCACCCAGCCAACCACAAGCCCCGCCCAAGAGAAAACTCTCCTCCATTGGCATTCAGGTGAGTGTTAGTGAATATTTATGATGTAAATTATGCTTTTATGTGATTGGATGATGTATTTGGTGTCGGGTCATGTGACCTCACTCCCATTGGTAGTTGCTGCTCATTTGCATGAGCTTTAACTCAGCTTTGTTGCTTCTCAAGTGGTCAAATTTCTGGTTAATTTGTTGTTTCAGAACATCGGTGTGAGTGCATTTTAAGACATACCAGCAGCTTTATTACTGAACATTTAAGACTTTTTCCACTTAGACTGACTATAAGTATTTGTAACTGCATGTCCAACTCTCAGAGTAACTGTTAGGGTAGGTTTAGGGATAGTAGAATAAGTTTCTGATGTAGTCAGTATGTAGTATGTTGTGGACTCATCAGAATAAAGTGTTAGGAGATATTAAGCAGACAGTCTACTAATACTCTACTCTATTGACCGCTAGTTATTTACTGTTAGTAGAATATCTAAAGTGGACCATCGAAATAAAGTGTACATTTTTATTGATATAGGCATATAGGTTTTTATTGTTCATTATTGCCATTTCATTATTTTAAAAAGTTAATCTTTGGAGAAGATGAAATGCAATAAACATTTAGTATCTTGTTTTTTTAATAAAAAAAATATATAATTTTATTTGGAGTAATTTAATCTTCCACACTTTACTCTTTATATACAAAAGAAGTAAAATACATATAAATGTCTGTATAATAAAATATAGGTTGAATAAAATTATATAATATACTGTTTTTTAATAATATACTGTGAATTTTTCATTTTAATATAAAACATCTGTCCCTTGATGGCGAAAGGAGTCAGAATGCACACAGCCTGATTATGAGCTACAGGCAGAACAAGTCAAATATCTCAGATTGGTAGATTTTATTATGGCCTCGTTTAGTAAACCCAATGCTCCTCCTAGTAATTAAACATAGAAAAAGATCCTGCTTTGTGTGTTTTTCGCTAAATTCCTTCTTTGTTTTAAAAAGTTGTTTATCCAAAAGAAGCACTTCTGCGTCTGACATTTTGGTTTTGAAAGGAACATACAGGAACAAGAAAATCAGGACTTGACTTAATGAGAGTTAAGAGTCATAAGAAATCTTGCAATTCAAAGTTTTGGCTCCTTTTGCCACCCCAGCTCACATTTCACAAACAATCATATTATTGGTTGAGTAAACTGTAATTTTTTACAGTTATTAAAATAACTACAAAAATGCATTTATGTATCTATGAATTCTTCATAGATTTATTCTTAAAATTGCATTGGTATTTATGCTTTTTTAATTAATGAAAGGTTTATAATTGGGGTGTGCGATATTTTTGATAGCGATAATTAGATGATATTTTGACGAGTATATTACCGTGAAGTTTGTGATATTCGTCGTATTCTGTGTACTGGTCAGTTCACACTGACAGCAATTAATCTTTTCCAATCAGTTTTAACCCCTATTTATAGTGTCGTAGATATTGTCTCATTTATTTGAAATTGTTGAACACAGCGGCCGTGTGTTAATGAGCTCTTGAATGACTATTCTGAGTCAGAGGCTTGTGCTCTGGGTAAACTAGCTAACTTCCAGTTTTTGATCAAACGACCCCGTTCAGCTCGAGCTCGACCCGTCAGTGACCCGTTTTAGACTGTAGATGTATTGGATGTGAGTTATTTCTCCTGTGGCAGGTGGATTGTGTGCAGCCGATTCTGAAAGAGGAGCAAACTCCCACCACCAGGTTCCAGTCCATCGGGGTTCAGGTTGAAGACGGCAGGCCGTGAGTTTCCTTTCCTCCTCTTTGCATCCTCCAGAAAAGAAAAGTTGCACCTCCGTTTAGCACTTTGGAACTTGATACGCTAGTTGCTGACTGCACTTCTGTGTGTGTGTGTGTGTGTGTGTGTGTGTGTGTCAGAGAGAGTGTGTGTGTGTGTGTGTGTGTCAGAGAGAGTGTGTGTGTGTGTGTGTGTGTGTGTGTGAGTGAGAGAGTGTGTGTGTGTGTGTGTGTGTGTGTGTGAGTCAGCAGCAGAGTTTCTCAGCCATGTATGGCGCTGAAAACACTCACAAATAATGATTCAGTGCAGACGGCAGGAGATAATGAGATTCTGCGCGCATCTCCCACTTACTTTGTTTCCTGGCGCTCTCCATTGCAGTCTATTTTCATATCTTTCCATCGCTCTCATTTACATGTCTCTCTGTAAGTGTGCTGTCTCCCACACACCAGCTGTCTGTCTTTCTCCCGACTCCACTCCTCCTCTTCGCTTTTATTTTCTAAGACAGTCCAATGAAACGGGAAGATGGAGGTTTTATTGATATTTGCAGAATTTATATTTATAAATCGCTGTAAAGTTACTTATAATTATTTTTATTATTATTTGATATAATAGAAATGACTAATGTAAAAGAATAAATTAACGGCTGTTCTTTTACTTTAATAAACACATTTATTTGATGACTATTATTCATGCATTTATATAATATGAATTAACGCAATTTAATTTAATAAATATGTATTTGTTGTTGTTATTATAATTGTTAATATTATAAATATTATTTTGTTTAATGGTAAATTTATGTATGTGTATATAATAAATATATAATGGTGCTTCTAAAACAATGTACAAGACTGAATAAATGTGTAATGGGAAGGATAAAAATCATTTATTTATTACAGCGAAACCTTTATGATGTGGAATTATCGATATTTGTATTTTTGTTTTTAAATTGTAATATTATAAAAATGTCAAAAGGACAAAAAATTGTTCATGTCTTTTGTGTCCTTGATGTAGAAAACTGAAAAGAATGATGAAACAATTTATTGCTTTTTTTTTAATATATATAATATTGTAGAATTGTAAATATTTAAATTTTATTTTTAAATTACAGTATGTAAAATAAATGTGTAATTAAGTTTGTAAGAATGTATTTTTTAGTTTTATAAAAATACTAAATTATTATTGTTTAGTGATAAATTGATATTTAGGATTTAATAATTTTTGGTCTATACAAAATGAATTCATGCCAAAAACAAATTAATAAAAGAGATTTATTTGTAATATATAAAAAGTTTGTATAATTAAAAAAAAAAAAAAAAAATTAAATTACAATATTTGTAATTATGATTTTATAAGAATGTAGTTTAAGTTTTATTTCAAATTAACTTTCAAATTAAGCCATTTTTTTGGAAAATTATCTAATTATAGAACATTATTATGTGATTTTAATTCCAATGTTGAATCTCTTGACAAAAGAAATTTTTTAAAAGTAGCACATTTTGGTGTGAAGAATCCATTTCCACAAAAAAGAACAAATCACTTAATCATAAGTGTCTGGATTTTTTCTTCCAGCGGATTGATTTTCAGATGATGTATTGGTGAACGAATGGAAACGTGTAGTTTGAGTGTCTTTAACGGCTCTCTTCTCTCCGTGTCTAGACTCAGTCGCTTCACTAGCATGGCGTCTAGACAGGAGACGACGGAGACCGAGTCTCAGGAGCAGTCCGACGGTAAACCCTCACAGAACAAGAGTCTGGACTGCAGCGGCGCTCTCAGACCCTCGCTGCAGGAGAAGCTGGACCCGGCGCTGGACCCGTCCCGTCTGCCGCCGCCCGACCCGTCTCTGCAGGCCGGGAGCGTGAATGGGGCCCTGGATCAGCCCGGGGCCTCGGCGTGCCTCAGAGATGGACGCTGGTTCCAGAAGCTTCTGCAGGCTGAGACTGAGCGCATGGAGGCCTGGTGTCAGCAGATGGAGCAGGAGACCAAAGACAAGCTGCTGTCAGAAGAAGGTGAGGGCTCTTCTCACGCGGTAATGCAGTTACTATGGAATATGGCATTGAATCCAGTTATGTTAGTGTATTAATCAAAAATCTGTTTCAACAACTAATTGATAATAATAATAAAAAAAAAGTGACAATGAATCTAAAGTATGTAATTTTAGTGTAGTTTTTCAGTTGATCAAAAAGATCTGTGAAATTTATTAACTGACAGTAGATAATAAAAATAACTAACGATGCAATTCATTATCTGTTCAGTTCTTTGAGACCCATTCATTTCCACTTGTGTTACTGAAATTATTACTGATTTTAAAAATAAAATTAAAAATTTAAAATTTTATTACTCAACATCTAATCAATGATAAAAATTACTTGAATTTAATTATCCAATAAAAAATATATTTTCATAATATTATTCATAATTAAATAATTATATAAAAATGAATACTACTGCTACTACTAATAATAATAATAATAATAACAAAAACAAATGTAATTTTTTATCTAATTGAAAAATAATAATAAATTGATTGACAATGAATCATTATCCAGTCAGTTCCTTTTAGTTTGAAGCAATTTAATTATTATTATTATTATTATTATTATTATTTTATTTTATTTTCAGTTCAGTTCAGTTCCTCAACAATAAATTGATAAGAATTAAATTAAATAATTGAATAAAATCGCATAATTATAATACAAATGTAAATATTATATACATTATTTAAAAACGAAATTAAATTTTTTTATATAAGTTTATATTTGTATTTATTTGTAAGTATAATTTCATACTGTAAATAATATAAAAATACAATAATAATTTACATGTTCATATCAGCTTATCTTTAATTAAAGTTTTATTTATTTTTTTAATAGTATTAAAGGTAAACATTTTCAGTAAAAGTTGGTTACAGTGTCAGTCATTGAATATGTTCCGCTCTGAATAATAAGCTATAATGAACTGTTCTACTATGTGAAATGTTAGGAGTGATGTGACTGGAGGAAGGCAGCAGGTTTATCTGATGAATAACAGATGATATCAGTGCCTCTCTAAACGCTCGGCCTCATTAACCAGCTTTAATCAGAGACGCCTCTCTCTTGTCTGCTAATTTTGGCTCCTGGAGCCGGTGATTAAAGTCATTAGGTTTGAGCCTGGCATGAGCGGAGCGAGGGAATGGAGATGATGATGATGATGCTGCTTTGTAACGTGTGACGTGTCTGTGTGTTGCTGTAGTTTTGGGGAAGGTCCGCACTGCTGTTGGCAGCGCTCAGCTCCTGATGTCTCAGAAGTTCCAGCAGTTTCAGGGTCTCTGTGAGCAGAACCTGGTGAGTGTGTCTCTCTCCACCTTTATTTTCTGTCAGTGTGTGAGACTTCCCCAAGAGTTTACTGCAATCCAGTGTCGTGTCGTCACGGTCGTCACGTCTTTGTGTGTCTTATGGTTCCATTGCACTCAAATCCTGTTGGAAAAAAAATCTAGCTCCGCCATATATTGCTTCCTGTTGATTTCCTTTCACTCAGAAACACATGACTTGAAGCCGAGAAACTCTGAAGCGCCCTCTGCTGGATCACAGACGCGTCACTGCTTTATTGTGCTGGATGTGTGTTTTGACCTATATACTTTCTGGTTGGAAAAGACAGAAAGACACGCCATGGACCTGAAGCGGTCTGACTGTTCAGGTGATGTCTGACGTGTGTGTGTGTGTGTGTGTGTGTGTGTTTTGGGTCAGGATGTGAACGCTCAGCCACGCCCCACAGCGCAGGATCTGGCTGGTTTCTGGGATCTGCTGCAGCTCTCCATCGAGGACATCAGCATGAAGTTTGACGAGCTCCACCTCCTCAGGTCCAACGACTGGAAGATGTCTGAGACCCAGGACAAAAAGGTCCCAAAAACATTTCAGTGTTCCTTTGATTGTGAAACCGGTTGGAATGTGGAAAATTATTCTGGTTTGTGAATAATACTCAGCTGTTAGATCAATACCTTTGTGTCGCCACATTTGAAATGCTTCTTCATCATGTGATTACAAATTTGATTGGTCAGGTGCTACAAAAAAATAAATAAATTGTGGGCATTACATAGCACAGTGTATTTAACAAAAAAAATGGATGATTAAAAATTGATGTAATATTTATTTGATAAATATATTTAATAATAAATGTTAATTGATAATTTTATTATCTGTGCGTAATTTAGTATTTTAACATTTATTTGGATTGATTTAAAAAAATGTTTTATTATTTAATTGAATGTCATAACATTACTTAATATCATAAGCTAGTATTTTTAAGTTAACAAGTAATATTAATAAAAATATATTTTTCATAAAACATTCATATTTAATATTCGTTTGATAATATAATCTAAAATAAGTATAATATTTTATTTTATAAATGTATTTTATATTATTATTATTATTATAAGCTAGTTAGTCCATTTTAAAAGTTTTAAAATATTAATATATATAATTGTTGTAATAGTAAAAAATTACAGTAATGTTTTTTTATATATTTATAGAAATGTAATATATTTATATAAATTCATTTCTAAATGTTTTTTAGGAATGTACATATTTTATGTAATTATTTTAAAATAAAACTTTATATAAGCTATAAAGTTTTATATAAGCTTTATATCTTTGCAAATAAGTAAGTATTTTCTTTATATTACATATTCATTATTGCATATTTTATGGATATTAATGTATAAAATACATTTACTAAATATAACTTTTTTTTTATTTCGTTAATAAATGTGTTACACATGCCTATTGTGATGAACAATTCATTAATTGTTAAATGAACGTCCTCAGGAGGAGAAGAAGTCTGCTCCGTGCCACACACCAAAGAAGACGGTAAAGGTCAAAACCACGGGCGGGAAGGAGAAGAGCGTCGACTCTGTGGCCGACAAGCAGCGTCAGGAGGCCAGGAAGCGACTGATGGCAGCCAAGCGCGCGGTTTCCGAACGGCAGAACTCCGCCACCGAGAGCGCCGAAAGCATCGAGATCTACGTCCCCGAGGCTCAGACACGACTCTAACGAACCCCCAAAGTAACAAACTCCTCTCGACCAGACACTCTCTGGCGCTCGCGGACACACGTGCACCGTACGGAGCGCGCCGGGAAAAAACGAGCAAAAAAACTCAATTGGAACGCTGCCACAGAAGAACCTCCCCTCGACGACGATAATTTCTATGGCTACCCTTGTTCTAATTCTAAATGTTATAAAAGTTAATTATCTCATGGAAAATATATCAAGACTTCGTCTGTACATTGTGCTAATATCTCTGAAAATGAAAAGACCTTCAGTCAGACCCTTTACACGCATCACATGACCCGCCTCACACGTCACATGACCCCCGGAAGCCCCTCCCACAGCATGCACTCAGGATCCCGCACGTGTGCACTTGTCTTTCATCAGCGCAGTCTTCCACATTTTGATTTCCTTTCTCCACCGGTGTTTTGGAGCACGAACGCGTGACTTTTATCACTCGAGTGGAAATGTTCGGACGGTACGACGGATACTTGAAGCGGCTCGAGGTAGAATAGCACAGCGGAAGCGGATGATAGCACTCCACTAGTTTTGTTTGATTGACTTCAGTAAAAATTGACACAGAAACACATCCAGCTTGATTTATTTTTCACGTAGAAGCGCACGGAGCGCAGCCCATCTTTGGTCACTTTGTTTTTACGATGAATGTTTTAGAAATACTCAATGACAATGTCCAGATTTTTACTTGGGCCGACAGTCTGTTTTCTAATGTTGTTGTTGCTGTTATTATTATTAATATTATTATAATTTTAATTCTCTCGGTTGTTTTTGTTGTCCAGTCATTCCATGTGTTTCCAGCACACGGTTTGACCGTACGAACCGCGTGCCTGTGTGTGACCAATCAGAGCCCGCCATTTGTGATCGAAGATGTTTTTTAATTATTTTATTCTTTGTCAGATATTAAAAACCTCCGTTACCCTGACCTTGCTGATTTGGAAGAGTTGTTTGAACACCGAACACACGTGCTTTACTTCTAGTTATCTGTGCAAGATTTTAACACAATTCACCGTTACGATAACTGCCGCTTTCTTCATGTGCCAATTGCTTTGAAGCCAAAAGGAGGTTTAATTGATGAATGAAATGGATTTGATGCCAGTTGATTAACGGTTCATTTGAGTTTTTGTTCTCTTATAAGCATTAAAGCAATAGTTCACTCAAAAATGAAAAATAGCGTCATCACCCTCATCCAAGATGTAGATGAGTTTGTTTCTTCATCAGATTTGGAGAAATCTTGCTCATCAAAAGCTCCTCTGCAGTGAATGAGTGCCGTCAGAATGAGAGTCCAACCAGATGATGAAAACATTTGGAGAAGTTAACAGCTGCCATCGCGATGTTTCACATTAGACATCGTACGATGCCACATTGGTCGACATCGCCCAACCCTAGTATGAAACGCATCCGTTATTAAAACGTTTGAAAATCCAAGTCCTCTATCCGTAATATCGCTTTCTAAAAATCTGATGAAAACAAACTCATTTTCATCTTGGCTGTCTTGAGAGGCGAGTGCGTTTTCTTCGAATGTTGATTTTGGAGTGAACTCCTCTTTTAAGTGCGTCAGATCTGAAGGACTCTCCCTAGCTTGATTTTCGTGGTTTGTGTACCAAGTTCAAACTTGCTTTGGTTTGGTTTGACCGTGTAGACGAGTCATGTTCATCATCTCTTCTGTTTGCTCATATAATGATGGATGTTCATCTGGACTCGCACTGTCAGCAGCTGTTGAACACTGCTTCTGCTGTTTAATGTAAACCATGATGCATGGCGTTTAAACGTTTGGGTTAAATAAGAGATTTGTTTTTAATCAAATCATACCTGGCCACGTGTCATGTCCTTTAATTAAGCTGATCAAGTGACAGTAAAGGCATCATGTTATCGTAGTTGTGACTTTACATTGCAAGTTATAGCCCTGGTTTCACAAACGGGGTTTAGCTTAAGCCAGGATTAGGCATTAGTTAAATTAAGATATTTAAGCAACTTTTACAAAAATGCCTTACAGGTGAGCGTCTGAACACAGAACAATGACACTGACGTGTTTTAAGATATGTCAGAGCAAGATATTTTCATCTGAGAAAGCTCAAACATGCTGTTTAGTCTGGGACTAGCTTAAGCCTTGTCTGTGAAACTGGGGGTTAAAGTCATATCTTTGAATTCTAAGCCTTGAAATTGAGTTACATCTCACAACTCTGTGAGAGATCGTGCTTGGTGTGAACGGTGGGACATTTTCACATGCACTGATTTTTATCAGTCCAAATTAATCTAATGCAACTTCACATTCAACTTTGTTTTTTTTACATTGGTTTGAGCATAATTTCAGTGCATGTTCTCCAGAAAGTAACCACGAGCGTCTCCTCCACTGATCAGTTTGTATTAATAAAGCACTGCACGAGTTGTGCATCTGTTTGAGAAAGTAATTGAAATCAAATGCCTACATGGCTAATTGTTTTCTGTTAAACAGATCTCGTAAGATCTACACCACAGTTTGAAATCAGATCAAAATTGAATGCAATGCAACTAAACCATTAATCTTCAAGATCTGTTCATCCCTGCTGAAAAAAACAAAACAAAAAAACTATAGAAACTGTTAAAGAGTTTCTAATTGTTTCCACTACAAACATTAAAAAAACCATACAGCCCTAATGGGCTCCAGTAGCAGGGTTGCCAAGTGAAGCGTTTTCCTGCTTGGAAACTCTTGCCACAGGTTTTTAATATCCGTATTAAAAAATGTAAATGCCCTCCTAACCCTGACTATTCTCTCTGGGCAGCACGCCAAACAAGCTTCGCTTAGTTCAAGTTGTTACCAGCGAGTACAAACTCGTGGATTGACATTTGGTCTGGTTCTGCTACACAGACTTGGCAACCCTGCATAATAGTCCAGGTTCGGTTTCCACTAAAATCAACACAGTTCCCATTAGTAACTATTTAAAGCATTGCAAGCTCTGAGGGTTTGTGTTGTTTTCTTCAGCACAAAGAAATGAATAATGTATCATTTCCAAAGAACTATAGTGAGGCGTAAGAATCTCCTGCTCTGATGGTTTGAAGGTTAATTCTGCATGATGCTCATTTTTTTTGAGTTGGACCTTTACATTCCAGGTTTTATGTTGATTTCAACGTGCCGTTTTATTACAGGCACGACTTTGAGAATTGATCCATTTCCGGCCCGATCACAGCTCAGAATGCCCAGATTCGGCAAGCATTTCACACAATTGACTTAAGCAATAAAGTAGCATCTTCTGTGTTGGAGTTTGATAGATGAAGGTTTTCTGTGAACATTCAGATTGTGTTTGCTCATCTTTGAACAAATGTGTTTCCGTTCTCATATTACCTGAACTGCTTTTCCGACAGACACTAATACTCAGCACAAATCTCTGAACTCTGCATGTCATAGCAATATCAGAGTCTTAAAGCCTTTGTGTTCCTGTGGAAGGATTGATTATTTAAATATCAATGAACTCAAGTGCATCAGATCTTAATAGGGCTACACTGGACTTACGGACTTTCAATGGACATCTCGCCTGCCTTTCTATACTTTATTTTTTTTGTCCGTCCTTTGGGTTTTTTTTACAGGTGATGCTTCAGATTTTAATGAAGAACATTGTTGTACTGAAATATGTGCACCATTGTGTCGGAGGCTAATGGACACAAGTCATTTGTCATGTTGTGGTTTTGGAGGGAAATAGCTCAGAGCTTGACGACGAGGGCCGATGGACACTTTACATGTCATTGTGTGTTTGTCCAAGCTATCAGGTTGTTTCTTGCACTTTTGTTTGTGTGTTTATAGTGAATCACCAGTGATAAATCAACTGATTTAGTTCATTTAAACGGCACTTTCATAGTTGTGATAGTTTGGAAATGCTGAATTTAATATAGATAGGCCTACATTTAATGAACTTTTTAAAAATATTTAACTTAGGAGGGTAGCTCAAATTACTTTGATTTGCCCCAAAACGAAATGTGACATCAGTGGCGTCATAAGTACCAGATGACTGCCGTTGTGGTGCTTTAGGATGCTGAATAAAGATTTTGTGGGAAAATAGTATTGTAGTCTAAATTTCTACATGTTCAGGATTAAGCATTCATTTGGGATTTATTAAGGAAATGTGCTGGGTTTAGGCTTACACACACACACACACACACACACACACACACACACACACATATATATATATATATATATATATATATATAAAATGTTTTACAGAGAGTGAGTAA
>JAUMHI010000069.1:14735417-14747180 GCA_032359435.1 Enteromius unitaeniatus
AATATCTTATCAATGCATTTTACTAATCAAAAATGACATTTTGATCTGTTTACAGTAGGAATTTTACAAAAAATCTTCATGAAACATGATCTTTACTTAATTTACTTGATTTTTGGAATTAAAGAAAACTCTTTAATAATTAAAAAAAATAATTTTGACCCATGCAATGTATTTTTGGATAATTCTATAGTGATTCTATAATTGCAGGTACATGAAGTACATGATATTTTCAGCTTTTTTCCCCCCAAATGGTTATATTATTTATTATTTTAGTTTATTTATTATTGTTCTTTACTAATTATGAACTATTGTGCATAACAATGTAATAATATATTTGAATTAGTGTATTTTTTCCATCAATGTTCAATCAAGATATTTTAGTACTTTTCTTTTGCCAACATTTGATTCATTTTATTTAATAAAAGCCCTAAATAGTTACTTAATTCTACAACATTCAATTATTTAAAATGTCCATAAATCTTGCATCAGCTCTGTTACCAACCATATTTTAGCCTTTAAAACTTCCAGGAAATATCACTTTCTCTCACTGATCAGATCTGAAGCACTGAAAAGTATCTGTGCGTTCTCTTTGAGAACATATTTTAATCTAAAAACGTAGTTTTTAACGTAGTATAGCTAACGTCAACTCTGTTACCACAATGTAAACGTATTACTGATCTCTCATTGGGTTATTTAAAGCTCTTTTAATCATGTTTTTATTATGCCTTGTGCTCTTATAAAACTAAAATAAAACTAAATTCTGTTACACTATTGCCAGCATTGTTGCTACGTTGCTTACAGAGTTTGACGGACTTCAGACACCAAACGCAATTATAGAATCACCCATATAGAGAGAGAGAGAAATAATGGACAGATTTGGCTTCAGTTTATGGTAATACTTGCTTTTTTTATGGTATCCATAAACGACGACTCACTTGAACGCTTCAGTAACGTCAAGACCGTGTTGTGATTGGTTATCGAGGATCACGTGGTTCTATTTGACCGTTACGGTTTTCTCTGACGGTACGTGACAGTAGTCTGTAACGGGGAAAATACTAAATAACTACATCAGGGTTTGTCTAAATATTGGTGAAATGATTTCAAAAACCCATTATAAACCTCTCATTGCCATGAATAGAAAACATAATAGCTCATATAATTTTTTTCCTGCTAAGATGTGACTTTTTAAAGTTCTTAGCCTTTTCTGTACATGTTTTTGTGGAAAGTGCCATATTAGGAGGATGTAGAAAGCTGTTGATTTAACACTGGTCAATCACATGTGAGTTTGCTTCTGTTTTGAGCGCTTTTGTAAACAATATAGGAGCAAACACATGAAATCTGATCCTGGATCAGTAAATTCAATATGCATACAGGCCTAAATCTCATTGTTACACAGAGTCCAGAGAAAGAGTAATTTACTATAGATATCATTGATGGCTATTATTTTTCAGAGCTGACATGTTTTAAAGTAATATAGATATACAGCGTTACACTAGATTGTAGGATTGTTGTGGGAAATATTTCTTTTACAATCAAAATAAAGTTTTATTTAACAAGAACATGGCAAGCAACGGATGTGGTGTTTGTTGTGTTGATATTGTTCAGGTCATAGAAAGCATAATATAGAGATTATTGACTCGTATTGTAATTAGAAGAAGTGCTTTGAAGATAAATGACTTTATGGTTTTGTTTCTTATGAAGAGACAGCTTTTCTCTTCTCTAGACATAAACTGATGGAGTGGTGTGGATTATTATGATGTTTTTATCAGCTGTTTAGACTCTCATTCTGACGGCACCCATTCACTGCACAGCATCCGTTGATGAACAAGTGACGTAATGCTACATTTCTCCAAATCTGATGAAGAAACAAGCTCATCTTGGATGTCCTAATGGTGAGTAAATTGTCAGGTAATTTAAAAGCCAGAAAACTTTTGGCGTTTTAAAAAAAAAATTGTGTGATGAAGCAGAAACTGTAAACAACAAAGAAAGTGGAAAAGCATTTTATATTTTAAAATGATGCTAATTGCAAATTAAATTTCTTATAGCAAACTTTATTTTTAATACATGAAATCAGGAAAACTATTTGGAAGCTTCTTGATATCTTCAACTTCTTCGTGTTAAAGGGTGTTTTAGACTTCATAAACGGCTTCTGTAGATCTAAGATGAGCATAATTATCTGCTTCGTTCTCTTACACACACACACACACACACAAGTTATTTAACCTGGAGAAGTGTCTTGCACATTCAGCACTCGCCAACACAATGTGAAATAAATGCTAACGCTTTTGAGTGCATTGCGGTGTGCTTTCTTATAGTCTGCAGTGACGAGACTGAACTGTTGAGTCATCAGTATGCTCTTGATGTACATAGGAATATGCTGCTGTTTTCTTTACATGTCGTCCTTGTCTTTGGCCCCGTGTTTGAGGATGCGGGTGAACTCTACGTAGTTAAAGTTGCCTTTCTTGTCGATTGGCGCCTCGCGAAACAGCTCGTCCACTTCTTCATCTGTGAAACGATCACCCATGGTGGTCAGCAGCTCGCGGAGATGGTCCTCATGGATGAAACCTGTTACAGACATCACATAAGACTGGGTCTGGTACTTATATGTGAAGATCGCAACCTCGAGTCATCATAAAGAAAATCAGGTGCCATTTGTGTCTTTACTAATATAAAAATGTAATGTATTAATATAATATTGTAATAATTCAAAGTTTTTTGACCCATAAAATGTTTTGTTGGCTATTGCTACAAAGATTGCATTTTTATTTCACAAGGATGTTTTTTTTTTTTTTGGTCTGTCCTTTAAGGTCAGTGTTATTTTAATAGAATTGAAATATTATTATAGTTTTTACGAAGTTATTTATTTTTTATATGAATTATATTGCATAATATACTTAAGAAGGTTAATTTTTCAAGCTCATTAATTTTATTGTTTTTTGTAAAAACGTCTGCATATAATGTTTATTGTGTTTAATTCTTTCATTTTCAGTTTTATTATTTTAGTACATCAAATTAAACTAAAAGAATACAAGAAATGTTTTATCAATTTTAATAGTTCGTTTAAATGTAATGAACTATTTCCAAGATGTATTATAAAATCTGACTTCCCGTGGTTTTGTTCAGTAAAAACTTAAAAGAAACTTGTAGTTCGATGACTTTGAGAACAAGGCTGATAATGTCATTTTAACTGTCAATCCTGTTACCTTCATGAGGGCATAATTATACCAAAACATGAGATCTAACTGAGCTGGAGATGGTAATTAACTCATAAACACATTATTTGTTCACTAGGATAAAGGCTGTACCAGAGGCATCTTCATCAAAGCACGTAAAGGCGTTTCGTATGACGTCTTCAGGATCGGTGCCGTTCAGACGTTCTCCAAACATGGTGAGGAACATGGTGAAGTTGATGGGACCTGGAGCTTCGCTCATCATTCCCTCCAGGTACTCATCAGACGGGTTCTTCCCTGAGAAACAGGAACAAACCCTCAGATATAGGGCTGCTTTTCCACACACACTTTCAACCGGCTCTTATCAACAAGCCTAGTTTGTGTCGGTAAAACCATTCCAGTTGTGAGATACTTTGTTATTTGGCCTGCAGAATATTATTGGATGGCCAAACAAACAAATAAAGAAATATTTTTTTAAATGTATATATTAAATTAGAAAACTAAAAAATGTTCATGCAAAAAAAAAAGTAAACTTATCCCAGAACACAATTAAATAAAAAATGAAGCCTAATATAAATAAATAATTTGATAGACTGAATCAGATAGACTGATTACCCAGAGAGGCCAGCATGTCATGTAGATCCTCTTTATCGATGAATCCGTCTCTGTTCTGATCGATCATGTTGAAGGCCTCTTTGAACTCCTGGATCTGTGATTGGTCAAACATGGCGAAGACGTTGGAGGTGGCCCTCTGCGGCCTCTTCTTTGTGGTCTTTCCTTTGGCACGCTTGGCTGCAGACATTCTGACCACGAGGTTTGCTTCTGCAGAAGGAAGCGATAAGAGATTCAATTCATTAGAGTTCACTTATCTCAGTCTGGAGGACAGCGCACGATACCAACTCTGACGGATCAACTCTGCTTTCAATGCACAAAAGTCACGTAACACCACTCCGCATACGTGTTCAGCCGTAGATCATAATACTTAGAGGCACATTTCTGTCAAAATGAAACTGGCATGAATTTTCAAGCAGCGGCATCCTATACATGCTATAATTCATCAAAACATTTTTATTTTCATTCTTAAACTTTATTAAAGGGACTACAGAGACTATTTGTACCAAAAATATAATTTGTCAAATTAAATTTTACAAATTATGGTAGTCGAAAAAAAAAAGATGAAGATAAATAAATAAATACATACAATATTATTCAGAAAAATAAATTACTAATAATTTAAATTAAATATGTTACATAAAACCTGTTTAAAAATCTAATAAATAATTTATTTATTTTAAATAAGTAATATGTGTGTGTGTGTGTGTTTTGTATTAAAAAAAAAATTATAATTATTTATGTATTTATAGAACATACAGTGCTTGTACTGAAAAAATACATACACATAAAAGATTAAAAATGTTGAAATGTTACACAACCTAAAATACACCCTTTCTCTTCTACATACAGGAACCAATAGAATTGACATATTTCAAATGTAAAAATCATATACATAAACACTGCATATCTACACTGCTCTGAGAAATGCACAAAATCAACCTGTTCAGAAGTTGAACCTGAAACGGTATTGTATCTGTTAACCATTAACAAAGCAAAGAATGATTAGGAGTTGTTAAAGTAGCTGTACCTTGTTTGTGAGTTGAAAAGGGCTGTGTGCGTTGGGTCTGTTCCTACACTGTGCTGAAGGGAAGTTTGTTTGGTTTTTCAGGCTTTTCTCCACACCTCCCTGTTCCTGAGCCGGCCAATAAGGTCAGCGTCCCGCAGCCGGGTGCGTCTGGAGCCTTTAGCCATACAAGGCAAAGGAATCTGAGAACAGCAGACCTCACATATCCTGAGAAACAGCAGAGCGTTTTCACAATGGCCAGAAGGAGGCCTTATTTAGCAAATCAATGACTGAGTATGCAGCACAAAAGAAACATTTCCTTTGGCAGGCAGTGTGGACTTTCTCCAGGTTACCAGACGGTCGGCCCAGGCCCCATGAGGGTTTTGCATTATAGGAAAAACCATGCAAATTTATGAGCTGCTGGCTTGGTAACGTGCGATACATCCTAGTTATCGCTGTTTGACGTCTTCTCCAAAGAATTTATTAGATCATTCCCATTGAAAGCTCAGGAGCTATAGAAATGTCTCTGCTGCATGCAGTGTTTGTTTAAATGGTTATATATATATATATATAGTGTGTGTGTAAAAAGTATGTATTGCATAAATTAAACAATAGTATGAGGAAAGGGGTGTAACATGTTTGTAGCATCATTTCTATTTCACTTCAGAAAATGTCACAATATTTTCCCTGCTTGTGCATAAGCATGATGCATATTTATGTATTTTTGAGTATAAAGACATAATTTCAATAATAAATTGTAATATTTTTAATTATTAAATTAAAAAGTCATATACTAATTTCAATCATATTAATATTTTCTAATGTTGCGATCCTATTAAATGTATTTTTCGCTATTTAGTAATGAATTATTCTATGCGTTTATTTTGAAGTATTATTTTAATTACTAGTTAATTAATATTTTAACATTTGTTCTGTAAGATGTTTTATATATTAAATATGTTTATAAATGTCAAAATCTATTTAATGTAATTTGTTTATTATGTATACATTTGTTTTCATGTGATTATTTTTTAAATGTTTTAAATTTGCACTGTAAGGTATTTGAATAGGCAAAGATATTTGGTTTTTTTAAATTACAATGTTTCTTTTATAGAAATTAATTTTAGTTAAATGTATTTTAAAATATATATTATTGCATACGTATTTATTTAAAATATTTTTATTGTATATGTATTTTAATCTATTTATCATAGTTTTTATTTGCACAACATTTCTTGTAGGTCTTGTAAAGAAAATTTCTGTCTATAAGACCAATTTACGGTGGACATCATTTATATTAAATCCATTAATGTCTATATATATATGTGTATATATATATATATATATATATATATATATAGATAGATAGATAGATAGATAGATAGATAGATAGATAGATATGTATATAGAACTGATCTGTTATCCATAATAAAATGTATATTGGTAGTCGTTCGTTAAGACACATGCCTTACATACTTTTCTGATTGATGTTAGGTCTATCCAATCAGACAAGAGCAACAAACCCCGCCCCAAGCATCTTCAGACCGTGATTGGTTCAGACCGTTGAGCGGCAAAAGCTACTGGCTTATGACGGTTTCCTTTGAGGTTCAGGGAGGTTCCTCCAGCAGAGGGCAACCCGCGGCTCTCCTCTCTGATCCTCACTGACGTTCAATATGCGTGTTATATATCTACAGCATGTACACAGCTTAAAAACCCTTTAATTCATGGATACCTGACATATAAACAACAACGTGCGCCTTTCTATACTACAAAACGCTCATTAAAAGCCTCATCTGATTAATTCGCCGTTGTGAAAAGTAACAGGTATCACGTGACAACGCTTTTCTCCCAAAAGCGATGAGGGGGATTTTTTTCACCTGCAGGAAGTATACTGAGAACTTTACTGATATCAGACTGAAAAAACACAGAATGAAAAGTCGATGTAAAAATAATTATTATTCATATTGATCGTGCCTGGCCAATCACGAACAGGTTACGCGCTGCTAGCCCCGCCCACCCAGCGGCTCCGGCGACGCCAGTCGCTCTTCTAGTCGCTCTTGTTTCTGTTCGGGTTGATTCGTGGGCATCTCCGGCAGACACAAACGCTTCCTGAAACACATCAAGTCTGAGATT
Source organism: Enteromius unitaeniatus (assembly GCA_032359435.1). Taxonomy (NCBI): domain Eukaryota; kingdom Metazoa; phylum Chordata; class Actinopteri; order Cypriniformes; family Cyprinidae; genus Enteromius; species Enteromius unitaeniatus. The sequence goes on from JAUMHI010000069.1 coordinate 14,742,339, forward strand.
TCATGCGAAGACTGTTTTAACCGCGTTTGAATGGGAACTGGTCCGTGAGTTTGTGTTGTCTCCACGGCGAGGTCAGTAAACGCAGCTTTGATCATTTGTGTTTCTGTGTTGGAGGCTAGTAAAGCAGCAGCTGTGCAATAACAGCAGGCCGGTAAAGACCTAACTTTAATCTCAGTCTCGTCATACCTGCGCAGGTGGACTGACCTCTGATGACCTCTGATGACCCTCACACCTGTCCCTTAAGATCAGTTGAAGTCATGGACAATAATTCAAATGACAGCAAGAAGGCGGAGCCCAGAGTCAACGAGAAGAAGTGCTGTGAGTTATTGCTATTATTTAGGATCATTTTATGGTGGATCAGCCTTTGTGTGAAGCTTTTAGGTAGAAACCTAGATTTAGGCTGACTTCTGCTCTCATATGTAGCTCAAAGTAAAGAGTGAGGTATTATTTTCCATCATTTGGGGGGATGTGGCCTATAGAAAGGTTGTCTTTTAACATCAGTGTAATTCAAGGGGTGTTACTCTTTTAGATGGTAAAGATTTCCATGCAGGAGACCCATTTATACTAATTTAAATATTAATGTTTAACTAGTAATAATAATAATAATAGATTATTTTGTTTATTTCCTACTCAGATTTGTTTGTTTTTAAATGGTTATTATGCACTTATTTAATCAAATATTTGATCTAATTTTAATTCAAACGATTTTAATTTATGAATTAATTTTTTTGTTTGATTTAGCACTGTCAAATGATTAATCACATCCAAAATAAGTTTTTGTTTACATAAAAAAATAAAGATGTGTGTGTATGTGTTTACTTATTTATTTATTTATTTTATTATGTGTGTGTGTGTACTGCGAATATTTATGTACATATAAGTACAAACACATGCATAAAAATGTATTTTTTAGAAAAAAATATGTTGTATATAAGAAATATATATAAATATGTGTTACTTAAATATATTTATAAAATATAAGAATATATAAAAATGTGTATACATGTAAATATTTATAAAAATATATACTGTATATGTGTGTATTTATATATGCATGATACCTACACACACACACACACACACACACATATATATATATATATATATATGTAAACAAAAACATTACTTTTGGATGCTATTAATCGTTTGACAGCACTATTTTGTTTTAATCTAATTAATTAAATTTTTTTATGTAGTTTATTTTGAACTGACTGTATTTATATATATATATATAAATATATATATTCATATAAATTTTTTTTTATGGTTATGAAGGTGTTTTTCTGTAACAAATTGTATAGTAAGAAGACTATTGATTTAGTTGGCAGTGCTTATGATGGCTGTCTGGGAACTTTGCACTTTAAGACAGGCTGTAGTTTTTCTCACCGACTCTTGAGACTCTTCTTCAGACTCAGAGTGGAGAGTTGTTGTGCTTTAACATGTTCGTTCAAGCTGAAAGAGAAATCTAAATCAGATTGGAATCTGAGCTCTGGGTCCACACAGGGTTTTTGTGGAATGTAAAGCCCAGTTAAGAGGCGTGCCGGGTCCTGTTTCTCTTCTTCAGTGCTTCAGTAATATATTGAACAGGCAATGACATCATAGAGATACGGCGTACAGTCAATAAGCAACCAGCTAACAAGCCCTAGCAACGCCCTTGCAATCATCCTGAACCACTTAGCAACCCTATAGCAACCCAGTCAAATATATAATCAATGCACTTTGCAAGATAGGTTATGGTTAATTAAAATGGTAAAAAAAATACCATTAAAAGTAAAAGTAAAAGTGTTCATATATATTATTATAGTTTACTGTTTTAAATATATTTTATTTTAAATATGAGAAAATATAGCTATTGGATTAAATTAAACCTACATTAAAATAAAATAAGATATTTTGCCCTCAAAAGTAGCTGAAATTCTGTTACTTAAAAGTGAAATAAAAATTGTATGTATGGTGTGTTTATGGGTTTGATGTTTCATTCTCAGAAGCATGTGGCGTTCATTAAACACAAGATGCCTCAAGCTGCTCTCTTGCATAATTGATAAGCAAATGATGTCAATAACTTCAGCAGCATGAAAGGCCTGGCCCTCAGTGAAATCCTCATGAACATGTCTTCTTTCCACTGTTTGGAGTATAAATATGATGACCTGGGAGCAGAATGTTTGTCTGATATCACACTAGTCCTGCACCGAGAAGGGAAGCGCTCAAAGTAAACGTGTGTTTGTTTGTTTTCTCAGCATGGGCCTCATACATGACTAACTCCCCTACCGTCATCGTATTGATCGGGCTTCCCGCCAGAGGAAAGACATACATATCTAAGAAGCTGACGCGATATCTCAACTGGATCGGGGTTCCCACGAAGGGTGAGAGCTATTCTTCTGTAATTATTCCTGCTGATGAAACGCCACAGTTATTTCTTAAATTAAACCGATAAGAACCGATTATCTGAATTAAAAAGCTTCTTTCCACCACAAAATACAAAAAAAGTTTTGTATTTTTCATGGTTTTTTTTCTAGTTTTTATTTAATGGTGTAAACAGGTTTGCAAACTAGCATTTACGAACTTTCAAATCGGGAGAAAAAAAGATGGAATTGAAAGAAAAAAGTCCGAACTGTGAGATATAAACTTGCATTTGCCAGAAAAAGTAACACTTGTTGTAATTGCCAGATAAAATAAATTGCATGTGTCCTCACTGAAAGAAAACGGGTCAAAACTTGCAAGATGTAAACCCAAAAATTTGATCTGTCAAGCCTTATTATTTTTCTAGCTCTGGCACTGAATCTATAAAATATGATACCATTGTGTTTCACTCGGAAGTGTCCGGAAAGACACGACGCTAACGGCTGTGTGTTTCTGTCAGTTTTTAACCTGGGTGTTTATAGACGAGAGGCGGTACAGTCGTACAAATCTTACGACTTCTTCCGTCACGACAATGAAGAGGCCATGAAAATCAGGAAGTGAGTATCCATGCCGCAACACCTACATTACACCAAGACCTCCGACACAAGAGTCAGTCTGTGTCAGTCATCTGAGGAAATGATCAGGAGGAAGTTTTGAGTCGCACATTCACATCAAACTGTGTTTCAAGTAAGAATAAACACGTGATTCTGATTGGATGTACAGTGTTTCCTCTAAAGAGTGGATTCGGTATCTGCTGGTGCTGCTGGGTTCAATGTGATTGAGCTGGTTCTGGTTCTGGACTGATGATTGGCCGTCTGTTGTTTTTCTTAGACGGTGTGCCATCGTGGCTCTACAGGATGTGAAATCTTATCTGAATGAGGAGGGAGGGCAGATCGCTGTAAGTTCTGCTCTTTGAACACGTTTATCTTTGGACTTCACACATACTGAAACTAGAATTGCTCCATCTATCATCACTTGTGTGCTGTGTGTTATATTTGTCTTGCATAAATGTGCAGTTGTTTTAAAGTGAATCGTTGCAGCAGATCAGTGGTTTCTTTATCACAATTATTTTTGTTAATAGCAACGAAGCTGAAATAAAATACAAAATTAGGGGGACAATATAAAAGTAGGAATGCTGCAAATAAAGGGTTTTAATACTAAAAACTGAAATAAAAAATCTAATCTGAAAGATAAGTAAATAGAAATATTTTAAAAAGGACAAAATCAAGTTAGTTGAAATACTGAAATTAACAATAAAAAAGTTAAACATAAATATGCAAAAAAGATGAAAATGGTGAAAATGTATAATAGTATCACTATGATTTAAATTTAGTATTAAATATGTTGGCAACTAACTCAAATATGTTTAAGATAAAGTTATTAAACTACTAAAAACTGGAATGAAAATACATTTAAACTGAAATATTTTAAAACTAATAAAATGACCAAAAAAATACGAAATTAAAATAAATGAAAAGTAAATGTAAAGTTAAAGTTAAAATGCTGTGCCGGCAACTAACTAAAATAAAAATGAATTAAAAAAGCTTCACAGAACTGTTACAAAAATGAAAAACTACTCAAAGTAATATTAAAATGAAAAAAATAAATATGACGATAATTCAAATAGTTAATGAATACTATAATAATAATAAAAATAATGTATAGATCACTGTCCCAGATGCTGTCTAATCATTTCATTTAATTCATGTCACATTGTTATTAGAAAAACTCTGCCACACTAGTTTCTGGAAGTCACAAAGAGCAGAAAATAAATCATTATAATCCATTTAAAATACTGTTTAAGGCTTCTATGACATCTACTGCACTTGTGACATAAGCAAAATATTCAGAGTTTGATTATATTTGGTGAAGTATTTCCTAATTGATTTATTTTCAGAATCATAATCGTTGTGATCATTTGTCTCGTCAGGTTTTTGATGCCACAAACACAACCAGAGAGAGAAGGAGCCTGATCCTGAGTTTTGCGAAGGAAAACGCTTACAAGGTCCGTGGATCTGAATATATAGCCGTTCTTCATGTGTCTGTTTGCAGCGAGTGTTCAGGGCCCAGTTTTTCAAAACAATTCATCTGGATCGAATTGGTCCGGGTTTAGGAATTCCAAGTTTTGCTATTCAGGATTAACTGATCTGTCTTACTTAGAAAAACAACAGGTAGGAAAAATAGCAGTGGCCACAAATAGCCATTGTTTGTTTTGTCATACATTTATTTGACATCCGAAAGCTTTGATTATTTTGTTGTTGTTGTTTACCATATCTCAATATCATTATGTGTGACATCCTTCATATAGGATTTATATATCATCACTAACCATTAAGTTTGTGATCATTCACTTAACAAAAAAAAGTATTTTATTGGGTTTATTTGGGTCAAAAAATCACAACTGAATCCACCGTTCTGATGGGATCAGAATAATCCTGTTTT
>JAUMHI010000069.1:14784243-14805022 GCA_032359435.1 Enteromius unitaeniatus
ACTCTGTGTTGCTCAAAACACCCCCCGAAACCTGACAGATCTAGAGAAGATCTGTATGGAGGAGTGGGCCAAAATCCTTCCTGCAGTGTGTGCAAACCTGGTGAAGAACTACAGGAACCGTTTGACCTCTGTAATTGTTAACAAAGGCTTCAGTACCATATATTAACATTTTTGGACTCAACATTTTGGAATTGATCAAATATTTATTTGACACAGTAATTCCCAAATAAATTGTTAAAAAATCATACAATGTGATTTCAGGATTTTTCTTTCCTAAGAATTCACTTTGACCACAAATGTTAAAATTAAAAATAATCAAATTGCTTGTCGTTTAGTAAAATGCTTCAATCTGCTTCAATCCCAAAAATATATTCATAAACTTTATTTAAATTTGTATGACTACAAACATATATATTATTTATATAAAAATATGCAGAAAGAATAATAGATAATAATAGATAAACTCTGTATTATAAGAAACAAACAGAAATATAGGTGTAGAGGTTGCTAAGCGCTGAAGCGCTTGGTGGTTTTTACTTGACTTCAAAATGTTCACATGCGAGAACTCTGACATTTCATGAAATGTTTCCAACTTTTAATTACAAGATCTTCAAAGATGTGAACTCTGTTTACAAGTTGAGATCTCATAATTACGGTAATTCAGAAATGACTGCATGCAATAATGAGTCTGAGTGGGAGTTTTCTGATTTCTGGTCTTTGAGTTAAAAATCTGCTGAAAGCTCCAGTAATGATCATGATGATGATCTTATGACCTTACTCTATCATCCATCCATTCTTACACTCATTATTTCATCCATCCATCATTTCATTCATGGGCGTATGTCTGTCCATCCATCATCCATCTTTCCACCCATCTTCCATCCATCTGTTTATATATATTATTATATTACTCCGGGGCTTTTTTTTCACCCTTACCGTTGTCCTGTGCTCCTTTGCCATAGATCCACCTATCCATCCTTCCATTCTTCCATCTGTCCATTCTTCCATCCATCCATCATTCATTCTTCTATCCATCTGTCTGTCTGTCCATCCATCCATCCAAGTATCCATTTATCTATAAATTCTTCCATTCATCTATCCATCCATCCATCCATCCATCAATGCATTAATCCATCCATCATCAGCATCCTATGCATCTCATTCTCTTTCACTTCGAAGTACATTTTTCTCATCGACCCCTCAAAACATGACCTATATTCTGCTGGGGTTCTATCACTTCATGCATCATTTTCTCTTTTACCTAGAACATAAAAAGGCATGTCGCTCCTCAGGAGGACTGTTAGATTTATCTGAGATTAGAGGAAGATTGTACCTTTGCAGGTCTTGCGGTCCGGCTGTAATGTGAACCCCACGGGGCAGCTACAGCGAACTCCAGTCACAGCATCATGACACGTGCTGTCACAGCCTCCATTATTAACTGCACACGTCTCTGAAAACACACACACACACACAAACACACACACACACACACACACACAGACAGAGCAGCAGTCAGGACAGAAACAGCTTAATATACTATACATGTGGATATCAAACCAAATGAGCATCTCGCATTGCCACTCTGGACAGCTTTGATTAATCTAGTCATGAATGCAGCGCATGCAAGCGAGCAGCAGACGTCTGTCCAACACCTTGTTATTGAGTGTATGGGCATTGACCAACAGGAGCGTTAGAGTTCAGCATATAGCTAAAGCATCTTAATTTAAGCTAAAGCAGATTAATTTTTTTTTTTAATTTTTAAACGACCATGACAATGTATTACAAATATGCATAAACGTGAATTTTGGTAAACTTTGTTACATCAGTAAGTATCAAATCACCATCTCTTATTAAAAAATAAAATGTCTTACAGTCACTTTGTACAAATAAACTACCCCTTTTAAATGGTGACAAAAACAACATTATTATTATTATTTATATACTTGTTACTTTCAGGGTTTGGGGTAGTCAATAACAACAGTAAAAAACCTAGTATGTATATTGATGCTTATAAATAAATAAATAAATAAAAATTATTATTTAAATTTAAAATTATTTTATTAATTGTATTATTATTATTATTAACAACACTGTTTATCTTAATGTATTAATACAATTGAAATAATACAGTTAACAACAAAAAATAATAGTCTATATCTATAGCTATATACAATCTATTACCATTGATGTTATTATTATTATTTACGTGGTACTTTTAGGATTTGGGGTAGTAAGTGATACATACATAATGTTGGTGCTGTTATTATTCATTAATTCGTTTTTAGCATAATCACAATATGAAAAACTAACTGTAACCTACTGTATAGTGATATTAATAAATAAAGCAACATTCTTGTATTTTAAATAATAAATAAAGCAAGAGTTTCCATAGAATAAAAATGTCTATCCTTACACTGCTCGCTTAATAATCTAAGCACAATAACTGTCATGAATAAGGGTGTACCACAAAGCTCTGCTGGCATTCATCAGAACAACTCTATAAATGAGACAGAGAGTGAGATGTCGGTGGTGTGTGTCAGGTACAGGTCTGTGTCACAACACGCCTTTGAAACGCTTCGAGATTCACGAACTGCATCAATCTCTGATTATAACGCTTGACATCTACGGCTTTGAGAACGGGAACACGCTCACACACAAAACACTCGCCTTTGTGTGGGTAAATTCTCTTATCTGAAAAGATTTGATTCAGCTGTGTAAGTGGATATAAATATAATCTTTTGATAGAGGAGATGATAGGCGGTGTCTGATTCACTGGGAGACACCTGTGAGCTTACTGATGCACGCTTTCCACTAAACGCTAATGATCCGTGCAGTGAGCCGAGTTAACCATCAAACCAAAACTCTGCTGTTATTCAGCTGCCTGTCTTAAAGAGTCCTCTTTCACGGGTCAACAATTAGAAATGACATGAATGACATTAGTTCAACATTCATCTGATCCTCTGATATAGTAAATCATTTTAACTATGACGCAATTCAATAGTATTAAACCTTTTTACTGTTTCAAAAGATATTAAACATTTAAATTCACCTTATCTTACTAATTTACATCGAAAAACTTATGTAATAAATTATTATTACATCACTGTAACATTAAACAGCTTATAATTGCATGCACATTATGTCCTTACATACTTTAAACGTAATATGAAATACATCAAATGATAACAATAATTTAACAATAAATAAATAAATAGTAAATCACTCATCTTGCAGTAATCAGTTTTACTATGAAATGATTTAATAGCATTAAAATAGCTCATATTTTCATTTCAATGCTGTAAAAAAAGTCACAATATTAAAAAAATACAAAATTAGCATGCATCCACCCATCCATACATAAATACCTAAATATAAACATAAATATATACTCTGAAGAATATCTCAAATCACTGTGATTCAATTATTTATTAAGATAAAAATAATTCCACACAGACCTGTGAACTTATATTTGAATAATAAAAATCTTAAAAGTATTTTTTTTAATTAAAAAATAATTCAACCAAAAAGTAATGATAATAAGATAATGTAACAATTATATATATATATATATATATATGAAAGTTTTACCTTTAACCACCTAGTAACCACTTAGTAACCGGCAGATTAGAAAATACTGGTTTTCAGGGCAACTGTTACATTACAGCAGCATATTTTTTACAGATAAGCACCATTTAAATGCTCTTATCAAAATATAAAACTACAACTTTAGCACCAAAGCAGACCCCACCGAGGTACACTTATCATTCCAGCTATACAGTAGCTTCAGATTGATGTCTGCTGCCAAAGATATCGTGCTCCTCTTGCAGGAGAGAGCTACACATAAACTTTGTTAAGACCTTCTCTGCAGACTTCAAACATGCACTTCAAACATCAAGTATCTAACACCGTCCTCAGGCAACATAGATGAAGCAGCGGCTGGTTTTTGAGGCACCTGTGCATGCCGAGACCCGTTCAAACCCCTTTTCACTTGAGTCAGAAACACTCAAACGAATGACTCAGCTTTGGTCACATCCCAACACTTAATGCAATTATTATCTCCATAAACTCTCTCTATACGACACTCTTTGAGAGGAGTTAAATGTTAGTGGGAAAACACTCATTAACTAGTACCCAGCAGGCCCGTTGCTAATGTAAAACCACCTCCAAGGAAAATTCAGGCAATAGGATTTTATACTGAGGCAAAATTCTAGACTGGTCTTAATTAACTGCAATTAGGTCATCTAATGGCTTCCCAGGAGATTGGATCATCTCACCTGCCCTTTTTCGTGCCAATCTGACAGAAACTTTAACCCGAAAAGACAGTTGTTAAAAAAAAGAAAGTCTCAGTCTAATTTGCATGTGTATTTTGTGCAATAATACGTGTAAACCCCAGACTCGGTTGGCATGTATGTACCGCCATCATGGTAATTGGACGTTTCACCTTACTTAAGCAAAACCATCCACCCACATTCAGTTAGCGCTTAGGAATCTCACAATTGTAAATGTTGGCACAATTAGTTTCTGAAAGGGTTGGAACATGCCGCCAGAGCTATTTGGTAAATACAGTATGACAGCTGTTGGCATGGGTCTCTCTCAACCTCAACCAAACACATCGGTTCCCATTAAGTTTGCTCTGATGATAACAGGTTGACATGCAAACAAGCTCGTTTTTCAAAAACACCAATGCTTTCCAAGTCTAAAAAATAGCATGAGCTGTCAGAAAGAGTAACAAAGTGAGATGCGTTTTTGGTCCTGGGATAAAGGTTGTCCTTGGACATTGGTGTATTTGCTGTGTGCTTATTTCAGGCGAATAAACAAAATCCCAAGACAAGTGCATTTCACTGATAACCAGCAAGCAGATTTAGTGCCAAACCAATGAATCTCATTTATAATCTCAGAGCCTTGTGCAAACAAAAGTGTGCACCCAAAACAAAACGCTTTCACAATTTAAAGTCATGCGTGAGACACTTTGAAGTACGGTAATGTGTTATAGCAAGTCCAATTGAATTCCATTACAGGTCAAAGTATTGGGCCAAATCTTACCAATTTTATAGCATAGACTATTTATAGCATAGCATATTTCATAGCAGAGACTGACATAGAATGAGTGGTTTCCCATGAAAACGTTGCAAGCAAAGTTTTATTTAGAAAATTAAAGAGGAATTTTAATGGGTGTAGATTGCATTGTGATGATCTCCTGACTTGCCAGTATGGAGAAATTGGCCAGGAATTGGTGCAAATATTTAAATTGTTGAAGTAAATGTTAGTAAAAGATCTAACATAACCATGCCCATTGTAATGGGAGTAAATGGCGTTGTGGTGATCTCCTTACATGCTGGCCAAGATTTTGTGCAATAAAGGTTAGTAACGGTTCCAGTATTACCACATATCCACATCCACTATGAAGAGACATAGGCAATAGGAATTAAGCTACTGATATTAGTTAATAATGGTTACCTCCTGACTTGCATTAATGAATAAACTGCTCAATAATTGGTGAAAATGTAGAAAATGTTGCGACAATGGTTAAATCTGAAGCAAGCTAAAGAAAATTGCTTATTTACCATTACATAAACCATTTTAACTGTCAACTGTAGAGTAAATGGTACTAAAGTGATTTCCTGACTTGCCAGAATGAATAAATTGGACAATTATTGGTGCAGCTGGTGTGATAAACATTCCAGCAAAAACACACAGATAACTTAAAGGATGTAGCAATTAAAAAGCAAGCTAAAGAAACAGACTTGTTTTCCAAATGGTAAACCATTTCAGTGGAATTGGAGAAATTTAACAAGAATTGGTGCAAATGTTGGTGCGATAAAGTAAACAAGAATTCCAGCATAACCACGCTCCCCGAAAAAAATAGAAAGCAAGCTAGATAACCATTTTAATTGGTGTAAATGGCATTGTGGTGATGTCCTGTGACTGCCAGAAGGGAGAAACTGGCCGAGAATCAGTGCAAGAGTTCCAGCTGGAGTTATTTACATTACCTGTGCCCACTAATGTCACAACAATATAACAGACAGCCAGAAGTTCACGTTTTCCAGTGGCGCAGGTGGTAAAGCCTGTACTGTTTTTTAACGCAAGTGTCCGAGTTTGAGTCCACCATATGCCGAAATCGTTCTTCTCCCTTTTCACATATCATGTTATATCGGAAAGACATTTGTTTCCAATAAAAATGAACGAAATAATTGAAAAGTTTAAATAAAGTATTGGGTAGGTTTAGGTGTATCTGAGCAGCAGATACACTTCTAAGATGCTTTGCTGTGTCTCGGGAGTGCAGCAGGGGTGAGTAACTAGTGAAAACTAGTAACTAGTTTCATGTATATGTAGCGGGAGTGCAGGGTATACCCACTTCTTTATCAGTCGAGTAGCTAAACACATTTGCATTTATTCAAAAAAGTGAATGAATGCAAATACTCCCTAAACACATCCAGTAAAGACAGTGATGTGGTCAGCACTCAGGACCTTTGAAATACTGTATGTTTGATGATGTGTGTGCAGAGTGCTAAAATAACAATTATTATTACTCATTTTAACCAGTGCAACATAATGAGAAAAGTACCTTAAAATGAAAAGAAGCATTTTTTTACGATCACTAGTGTTTATATGGACTCATTTTATGGAGACATTTGCACTGAAGTAGAAATGGTAAAAGTGGGTGGGTCCAATATCATAGGTCTTTCAAAATGTGTGGGTCCTGTCCCACCCACATACAGTGGTTCTGATGCCCAGGGTGGTAATTGTTAGTAAACCTTTCAGCATAACCACACCCACTACTGAAAATAGTAAACAATATGAAGCAAGCTACTGTAAAGAAACTGGCTTATTTACCTTTGGGTAATTTGCTTTGTGATGATCTCCTGACTTGCCAGAATAAAGAAGTTAGCCAAGAATTGGTGCAAAAAATTGCTGAGAAATTGCTGCGATAACGCATGATTAGTAAGCATTCTAGCATTACCACGCCAATTACTGAAGAAAGTAGCCAATAGGAAACAAGCTACAGAAAGTGACATACCAGTGGGTATACTATTTTAATGGAGGTAAATTGCATTGTGCTGATCTCCAGGCTTGTCAGAATGGAGACATTAGCCAAGAATTTGTGCAATTGGTGCGATAAAGGTTAGTAAGAGTTCCAGCATAACCACGCCCGCTATTGAAAGAAGTAGCCAATAGGAATCAAGCTAGAGAAATGGTCATATTTACCATTGGGTAACAGCTCTGGCTGCAGTGGCTGATGGGGGGCACTTCTTTCCTCTGCACACACACACACACACACACACATTACAAAAACACTGCTTAGTCTTCCAAGATTGACTTTATAAACTGTATAAAACACCCTGGCCAGTCAGGTTTGTTTTTAGTTGCACTGCAAATGATCCATGATTATGAGGCTTCAGGGGCAATCGAGTTCATAAACTCCCTATCAAAAGGCCAGCTTTAACCAACCCAAGGTTGTGTACTGATTATAGATGGTTTAAGCTGGTTTAGAGCCCCTTCAACCATCAAACTAGGTAAACCTGAGCAGTCCAACATGATGTTTAACACTGTGTTACGTACACTTTCATACAGAGAACGACAAGGCAGAGTGTTAGTCTTCTCATGCATCGACAAGACAACACTATCAAGACGGAGCAGATAGAGGTAGACCGGTTAGTGTAAGTGAGTTTGACTACACCCTTCAGGGTAAACATTCGAAATGAGCAGGAAGGTGTGAATTGGTGTCATACAGAGATAAACTGTGGCAAAGATTCCCACTGCAGTTCTAAGATATTCAATTACTTACCTGCGCTGTGACTTCTCAGCTTAACGGAAAACTAGCGAATAACGAAGCCCATTGAAGCTCATGAAACAAATGGTTTTAACAATATGATGCCTGGGGATTGTGTGTACCAGCCAGATGTGAGCATCTGTTTCAAATTAGCATCTCTCTTGGGCTAAGAATCTCCACAACCCTTTTGTTTGTTAAGTGTCTTACTTCTGCGGAAATGTTCGTGCAAATCCGCTGGCTTATGCGGAGGGCTTGGGTATGTTGTTTGATTGTAGGATCGCATGAAGATGCCTGGACCCATGTGGAAAAACACTCAGCAGTTAGGTGTTAGCTGTTAGCGTTTTCACATTCTGTTTGGATATACTAAGGGCGAATTCCACTGGAAAGTACTACTTGCTACAAAGAGAATGGCTAGATGACTAGGTTTCCACAAAACCGTTGCTAAAAAAATCTGAAATGTTTCTTGAGCAGCATATTCGAATGATTTCTGAAGGACCATGCGACACTGAAGACTGATACTGAATATTCAGCTTTGATCACAGGAATACAACATTAAAACCTCAAATATGTCACTATATTATCATGTTCTCCAGCACCAAATTTCGGCACCATTTGGCAAAGTCGCTAATTGAAGCGTGTATGACTGAAACTGCCATTGAGATGAATGGGAATGCTAACTCTTCGCTCTCTTCAGGTATTTTTTTGTCAATACTTCTGGATGTGTGATAGTGTTTGTTTTATTGCCATCCCTTCTCCTCATTGTGCGGTTTCAAACCAAGCCCGTTTGGCAAAGCGCAACGTCAGTGACCGATTGAGAAGGATGAAAGCCGTATAAAGTGCAAAAGTAATCAGAGTGACCGAAATCCATCACCACTGGAGAACGCCAGTCAATGAGGATGAAGAGAGAGGGAAAGAGAATAGATGAAGTAGCTGGAGGAACACAAAAGCCACCCAGTGAGATCAGAGTGATTGATTTTACTCTACCAATGTGCCATTGCGAGATTAAAGTCCAAGAGCTATTCTGCAGAGCTGCGAATCAAAGGATGTTCGGTAAAAAGAAAACGAGCAGAGATCACTTAGAAGCTATTCTGAGCTAAATTGTTCATAAGGATCCTATTGTATTAATGAGGTCTGACTAACGAAAATACAGGCGATCTGATTCATTGATGCAAACGCTGAGCTATTTCTGCCGCCGGGGCGAATGCAACTAGAGATGCTGAATTGTTGGTCAGACTCCAGTCATTGACCAAATCACTGCGAAGGCATCTGAAAATGTCTTTAACACATGCTAGGTCTGGTCCTCTGAGCCGTTTCATACTTAATATGCTGTAAACAAAGTGTGGGGGAAAACACATTGGGATGGCAAGACTTAAAAAGAATTAAAAATGAAAGCTTGTGCTGAATGTTTCTTCAACTTGGACAGTTTTGGCCATGCTAATGCTTAGAAAATAAACTCTCTTAAGTACACTCTGACTAGCTGAAGTTGAAGTATCACCAAATAAGACTTCTAATTCTTTCTTTTAATTCTCAAGGTCATTTTGTATGTGATTTTTTGGGTGTTTTTTTCATTCGTCATCCTTTCATATTGAAATGCTTGCGACAGATGCGAAAATGCAGAAAACCTAACCCGATTCGAGTTTATGATAGATGAGCAATTCGAAGACAGTGTGTAAACATGATCGACACAATGCAAGGTCATATTTATTTTTCATTTTTTATAAGTGCAAATATTTTGGCCAAGAATTTCAGAATTAGTTTGTGGAGACTTTTAGTCCTTTTGTTGCTATAATATTTTTAAATAAAAATGATGATAGATCTAAAAAGACATTTTTAAAAATCTAATACATATATAACTTCATAATACTTATATTATTTATACATTTACGTTATAAAATGTTTTAATGATATTTAATAATTGTAATAGTATTAGTTAGTATTAGTAGTAGTATTTTGATATTTGATTTTAAAATTAAGCTAATGAGAAATAATGTAACAGGTTAAAACAAAAATGACATACATTTATATTATTATTATTATTATTATTATCAGGCCATAAAAAACAAAAATGCTTTCAAAATATTTTTATTAGTTTTTTTCTTAATAATAATACATTAGACAGAATAAAAAGTTAAGTAATATTACAATTATTTTAATATTTAATATTATTAACTTAATATTAAGTAAGCAGTATTAAACTGATTAAACATAACAGTAAAGACATTTGTCATTTTATTTTAAAAAGATTCGATTACTTTTACAGACTGTAATAATTATGCTAAAAGTTCAGCTTTTAATCACAGAAAAAAAGTTCAATAAAAGAAAGTTTTTAATAGTTTTGTAATAGTTTTTTTTTTTTACAATACTTTTTTAATAAAAAAAATGCAGCCTCTGCAAGCATAAAAGTCTCAAAAACATTAAAATTATTATAACATTAAAATATTTATAATTATATACCTTTTAAAACACATAATACATTTTATTATTAAGAACTAATCAAAGCATGCAGTAAAAAGTTTCCATGAAAGTTTAAATGTGACCTTTATAAGTCTGTTGTCTAAAACTCCACCTCCGGGACACAGAAGTGGCAGTCGTTGAAGAAACATCCATCCAGCCTCTCTCCTCACCTTTTCTTATCATGAGAACGGTTTCCATCTCCTCGGGGGATTGTGGGTAGGCCACATCAATTACTCTGTGACTCCAGCCCATCGCTCAACAGGGGCTCATTAATAAGTTCAGCTTGTTTTATTGTGGCTTTCTGGCCTATTAGAGCTGGTGAGAGAGCGACCCGGCAACCGCAGGCCAGCCTTGGGCAAGCGGCTGTATCTGGATTCCTGCGGGGGGAAGTGTGCGACCCTGACAGATTCACCGCAGCCCTCTGGCCTCTGCGGCCTGCGCTTTACTCAGCAGAGGGCTCGGCTTGGTCTTCGAGGGCCGTCAGACAAGCCAGACGTCTCATTTGCGGTGCTGCTGGCAGGTTTCGGGGGGAACGGAGGGGTAATAATAGGGCGTCTGAGTGAGACCTTGACATAAGAGCTGAATCCAGAGTGAAAGAGGCGTGCAAGAAACGCATCCGAAGCCAAACTAACTGCCGTCCGCCCCTTAAAACTGAGGCCGAATGCTGAAAGGCTGATTATAAAGCTCTGCCTTCGAGAGCGTGTGCATGTTTGTTTCTGTTTGGATGTGGCCGGATGGGAAGCCGGTTGTTAACTTCAGGATTCATAACGCCATCCTGAAGTCTGTGGGTCCGCTTATTTTACTACTTTTCCAGTTATTACGTCCGACACTCCCAAGATCCATTTTCAGCTGCAGAGTACCAAAATTACTCACCGTAATACTGGAATTTGAGATCAGCGTGACTAAAAAGTATTTTTTTTCTTTTTTAATTAACACAATTAAAAATGATGGGTGAACCTTACAAAAAAAAAGTGTATACAGTAGATCATAGTACAAAAACAGAGAAACTAAATATGAGTACATTTTGTAAAAATTAACACATTTAAATAAAAATGCTAAGAGATCTAATCATTTACATAATGAATGTATAATAATAAAATGCATGGTGTATCCACAAAAATTATTATTATTATTATTAAGCTAAGAATAAATTTTAATGAACGATGTAAAACAAAACAACAACAATAATTATATAATATATTACAATACTTTGCTGATTATTATTTTATGATATAATATATTTATATATATATATATATATACATACATTTATTTAATGTATAATAAATATTAATAATAATAATAAAATGTATGATGTATCCCGAAAAGCATTATTATTATTGTTGTTGTTGTTATGTTAATGATGCATTACCTTATTTATTATCTAATAATTATTATATAATAAAATATTTTAAATAATAATAAAATATTACTTTTATTATTATTATTATATTTTATGCATTATATTGCTAGTGGTTTGGCATCTCAAACTGTTGGAAAATCATTCTACTCTCTAAATAAAATATACACTACAATGAATCATCATATAACCTCTCTGTTTCTCACTCTTTTAAGATATTTTGATTTTTAGTTGTCCTTAGATATTCAAATTTAGTGTTGCATGTAATTCAGACCTGATGTTACATATGCAAGTCAAATGCAAATTGCTAGTCATTCATAAATCAATGCTCAGTAATACAGGGTCTGCTGTTATTGGCTGCAGAAATACAAAGCAAAGCTGTGATTGGCTAAAGAGGTGCACAGAACAGCTGTGATTGGCACACACACACACACACACACAAACACATTTATTATTCAGGCCATAAAGCTGCTGTGTGTCATTTTTTGGATCTTAAAACCCTAAAATAATTCAACTCTAAAGAAACCATCTTTATTCTTTTGGTGATGCTAATGGCTCATACATCACACACTGCAGCTTTAAACAGCATTATGATCGATCAGTGCTTTTTAATAACGTGAAAAGTTGAGGGGAAATGTGTTCAGTGTATCAAGCGAGCAAGGTTAAGCAGAAAAAAAGACAACTAGAGTGGGAAAGCACATAACTCTGCACATTCAGAGATCTTGATTTTTTTAACTTTGATGCTCAAATACATCAAGTTTATATCTCATGCATAAGTGTCTTTTTGCGCTCAGCTTTCAGTTTATAGCTCCCACAAGGCCTGTAAATCCTCATCCTTGACTTGACTAATGGCAACACTAACATATGCATGTAAATGATGTGTAACTAAAGGACAATGTGCTCACTGTAAAACACTAGAGAAGCAACTCTAAAGAACTCTAAAGCTCTTGGTTCCACCACATAAAACAAGCCAAACTCTGGACTTCACCGAACATTAAGTTTAGAGTTTCCATCAGAAGTCTCTTAAAGCCAATGCTTTTGCTTTAATAATGTCTGGAGTTCACTAGGAAGTCAATGCCAAATCAAAATCAACCCGAACCTCTAAGCAATTCATCAATGCACATTATTTGTTTCCGTGAAACATCAGATCTGTTTTTGGTTGAGGTCACTGTTCTCCCTTATTTTTGTCTTTTCCTGGTCTGGAGAAAGCTGGTGTTGGGTGTGGTTGCAGCAGCTGGCCAGGTGGAGTGCTGTGGTGGTGTCGAGGGCTTACTCACCTACACAAGTCTTTCCATCAGAGTGAAGCGCAAACTTCATGTGACACGAACACCTGGGCCCGTGGTCCATCTCCTCACAGATGTGCTGACAGCCTCCGTTACCATAGTTACACGTCACTAAACCACAACAAAAGCAGGATTAGAGATCAAGCATCCATGCACCATCTTCTGCCCATTCAACCATCATTGTGTCTATTCATCCATTCATTGATAATTCTTTCCATCCTTCGATCTATCCATCCATCCATCCATCCATCATTCTTGTCCATCCATCATTAATCATTTTGTCCATCCATCTATTCATACATTGTTCTGCCCATCCATTTATCATGTTGTACATCCATCCATTTATATATCTATTGTTCTGTCCATCCCTTCGTCCATGCATCCATCCACCTATCTATCCGTCCATCCATGCACCTGTCTGTCCATCCATCTATTTATCCCTCTTTCTGTCCATCCATCCATTTATCCATATATCCATTGGTCTGTCAATCCATCTATTCATTTTTGCATCTATCCATCTATATATCTATTGTTCTGTCAATTCATCCAACATCCTGTTCATCCATCCATCCATCCATCCATCCATCTAACTATATATCCATTGTTCTGTCCATCCATTCCTCTGTCTATCTATTCATTCATGTATCGTTCTGCCCATCTATTCATCATTTTGTACATCCATCCATTTATATTGTTCTGTCTATTCATTCGTCCATGCATCTATCCACCTATTTATCAATCCATCAATTCACCTGTCCATCCATCTATTCATCTTTGGTCTGATTATCCATCCATCTATATATTTGTTGTTCTGTCCATCCATCCATCCATCTATACAGTATATCTATTTTTCTGTCCATCCATTGATAATTTTGCCCATCCATCCATTTATCCATCATTCTGTCCATCCATCCATTCATTCATGCATCGTTCTGCCAATCTAGTCATCATTCTGTCTATCCAATCCATGCATATATCCATCTTTTTATCATCTATCCATTGTTCTGCCCATCCATCCAACTATCTATGCATCTATTCATCTATCTAACCATGTTCTGTCCATCCATTTACATTTACCGACTCACATTTACAGTCTCTGTTGTTCTTGGTGAGCTGAAATCCAGGTCTGCATTCACAGGCGATGCCTCCTTTGGGTGTCTCTCTGCAAATGTGGGCACAGCCGTGATTTTTATCCATGCAGGTGGGCACGTCTTTAGTTCCATTAAAACGCACTGCAGAACATAAAGAAAGAGGAAAATATGCACACTTGCTGAATAAAAATATGAATTTCTATCCTAAAAATATGACTGACATCAAACTTTTGAATAGCATATGCATATAAAAAAATATTAAACACATTCTAATTTTAACTCTCAAAAAACAAACAAACAAACAATAAACATACTGTATAAGCTGCTCTCAGGAACAGCAGCTTTGAGATTTCCTTCAGTTTACCCACATATCTGAGCCCAAGCACACACATACGGTGCACAAACACTCCCGTGAATGCACAGTGTCCTGAAATATACACACTATTTTGGTTTGCAGCACACAAGACTCACAGCTCAGTTTAAAAGCGTTCGAATGTCCAGCTCTGCTCAGTGACATTCAGAACCAGAGGACCAGCCCAAACCCAGATGAGTGTTGCTTTTCTTTACCTGACCCCAGATCAGAATCATGTTCAGCAGTGTTTGAACAGTAAGAGGAGAATGAAAGCACCCCACTGACTTCAGACCCCAGGACGCATCTGTGTCAACAGACCCACGGCACCCTGGGAAAGCAGCAGAGAGAGCCGCGGGGAGCTGAAGGGAGCGTCTTTGTCCAAGGTTATATGAGAGAACCGCTTATATCACATTTATCTGACAGGGGTCATGTATAGATGCAGGCAAACTTTGAGAAAGAAACTTTACAGAAAAAACATGTCAAGATAAAAATGATTTGTTCAAGAAAGCAACGAAAAACAAATAGAAGAATAATACTCTAAATGTCACCTTGCTACTGCTTGTTGCTTTGTTGTGGGAATGATAATATAAACCAAAAGGTAAATTAAAATAAAATAAAATAAAATAAAATAAAATAAATTACGCAACTAAACACTAAACTAAACACTATAGAAAAAGTCAAAACAGAAAAGTCACATGCTATTCCCAATATAACCAATTTGCATACATCTTAAATGTGAAATGCTTTTATAGTCAGCTTTCAGGAGTAACATTTTCAAGCAGCACATCTCTGAACAGGTTTGGTCAGTCAAAATGCTGCTAATAAAACAGAGCAGTTTAGGCCTCTAATAATAACACTGAGAGCAGAAATACACACACACACACACACACACACACAGACCCTGAGGGCAGTCTTTTAGCAGAGGCTTTACAGGAAACCTTTCCCCTCCATGGATGAAAACCGCTGACAAATGTGGACAGAGGGGCGACAGGACTGAACGCTTTGGTTTCAATTAGTAATTCACAACCTTTCACATCTGCCCGCATCACTTTGATTAACTAGAACCTTTTGTTTTCCATCTCTACTGCCAGAAAACAAAATCGGACCATTTTTATCCTCGCGCTCTTGGGAACCGATGTATGTGAGGAACTTTCCAATTTCTCTAATTCATTCTTGGGTCTAAATCCCTTCAACCGCAGTCATGAATGATGATGTTTCAGCGAGGGTTTGAACACCATCGCCCCGCTGAGATCACTTGACAACCTTAATAAACGGTGTGATGCATATTTGCATGATTCCCTGAAAAACAAACAGATGAGGAAACTTCTGTAATTGGTAAACCACCAACTCTGTGGATCCAGATACTTCAGGTCTTTTCACATGCATTAATGTTGTGAAGCATTAATCCATCAGAGTTTAACCATGCTGCTACTGACCTTTCAAAGCACAGAAACTTATGGGATTATTCGAAAAACATGAGTTTTTTTTTGTTTTTTTGGCTTTGTTTGTTTGCATGACAATGTCCAACTCTGCACATACCGTAAGGCTGATGAGGCAGCTTTTTAAGCAGTGCGCTGTCAACCAGGTGTGACACATTATTAAACGTATCCAGAAAAGTGGCCAAGTGACATTGCTCAAAAAATTGCCTCATGAATCATCAGCCTAAGGCTTTTATCTTTAATATTACTTAAGTTATGCAAAAAGTACTTAAAATGATAATGTACTATTTATATATACACAGTACTGTGCAAAAGTCTTAGGCCACTAGTATGTTCGCAAAAAAAACGAATGGTTTTAAGTGGGCTATTTCTATCAGTTGTAGTGTGTCAGTTAGAAATATCAGTTTCCATTGATCATCATCCAGTCTGTCTGGAATCACATGAAGTAACAGAACAAACTGAGACAGACTCAATCCAGAAGAACTGTGATAAACAATTATTTTTATTAAAAAATCTAAAATTCTATTTGAAACAAATTATGTTCTTTTTGACTTTCTATTCATCAAAGAATCTTTTTAAAACCATCACGTTTTTCACAAAAATATGAAGCAGAACAGTTTTATTCTGCCATGGTATGAATAAATAAAAAGGTTTCAGTGTTTTTTTTTTTTATAATTTGGATGAAGTCAGAATTGCAAACATGTCAAGTTAGAAAGGCAAAAATAAAAAAAAAATGAAAATAATAGCAAAATAAAACCTTAATTACTTTTTTATTTATTTATTCTTTTTTTTTTTTTTTTTTTTTTTTACAATTTTTTTTTATCTTTTTTTTTTTTATTGAGTGATAACTTCATGTTGGAAACAGGCTTGCATAGTTTTCAGCACTGATAATAATTAGATTATTTTTGTTGTCATTTAAATTATTAATTAATTAATCCATTAATCCATTTTTAATTGCAGTAATATTTTTACACTTTTACTGTTATTACTACATTTTTAACCAAATAACTGCAGCCTCCCTGAGCAGAAGAGACTCGTTTGTAAAACTTGAAAAACATCTACTTTTTGTACGTAGTTTCCCAGTTTAAATCTCATAAATCCACCTTTTCATGACTGTACCTTCCACGACGTTTACGTTGAGTCAGTTTAAAGACCTTTCAGGGAGCAATCAGAGCAAACTGAGAACGAAGCTTTGGGGAAAGCTGTATAAAAAGCGAAGGTTACTTGATGCAGACCTCAAAAAATGAGATGTAAATCATGTTTTAGCTCAAAAACAGTCCAGAGAGAGCAAGTCATATCACTTACCAAGGGTCTAAGACCTTTGCGACTGCTTCAGGAGAGCCTCTCTGCTCGGGACTGCAGACCCATTCATCACGGCCGGGTCAGGTCCAGGCTAAGAAACGCACCCAAAAGAGCAGTAAACTGCTCAAGTGCTGATACAATGAGCCTTTTTTTCCAGGCCGAGGTGTAGCCCACCCTCTGAGGCCGGCCCGTAACTCCCTGCCGAATTCCTGCCGTTTTTATCATTACGAGCGTTATTCTAATCTCTCCTGAGACTCCCAGCTTAAGAAAAATGGAGCTGAATGATCGGAAATAGGAAGAAATTCACACAAGCGTTCGGAAAAACCATGGGAAAGCCATTTGAAGGGAATAAAAAAGTGAGCGATTAGGGTCTGTGCTATCACCCCCGGCCTGTTAAAACAAATACAAGCCTGTTAAACCCGTCTACACTGCGAAATACGCCGAGACACTTCACTGAGAGACGGCCAGGGACGTGAGTCTGAGGCAAAGTGAAGAGGAATTAGCGGTGGAGCACTAAAAACAGCATTTAATTCAATCTTCTCAGATCAAACGGTCTAATGCACTCACTCCAATTATAGAACATTAAAAACTCTAAAATGCCGCATCTTACGTCATGACTGAATTACCGTAATTACAAGACTTAAAGTCTTGAAGAACAAAGAAAGCGTATCAGATGATTGAATGACACTCAGAAGAGGATTGACTCTGTACTGTTCAGTCAGTGAGAATCGTTCAGATGATTCAGAAACATTTCCAACCATAATCTTGAATACGATATCTTTTTGAATAAAATCAGTCTTCAGATAATATTAATGAACGACTGAAAAATGGAGTGGATTTAGTGGAGGGAAACCTAGTGAATGGATGTGTTAAAGAGTTAATTCACCCAAAAATGAAAATTCCGTCATTAATTAGTCACCCTCATGCCAAACCCATAAGACCTCTGTTCATCTTTTGAACATAAATTAAGATATTTTTGATGATATCAGAGAGCCATCTGACCCTTCACAGACAGCAACAGATCCAGAAACATATGCTGCGTCCGCATACTGCTTAAGTAGGTACTACATTTAAAATTGAACGTACTACCCGACTGTTAAACAGTACGTTCTGTTTAGTATGAATGTGGGTAGTATGAATGGAACTCAGACGTACTACATACACCATATTGATGTTGTCACGTGTCATGCGTCGTCACAACAGCGCGACAATTTAAACTTTCAATAATCATCCGTTCATTTAGATTGTGTTAAACAAGTGTAATTTAATCACAATAAACAACGTTTTTTTCCTGAGGTGCTTACACTTAAAATGAGTCGCGTCACCACTTCCCAACATTTTTTTTATATGACGTCTCCTCTCCTGCAGCCTCATGGGATAGGAAAGTGTCCATGGTATGCCTACTATAGAATTCAGGTAGAAGCAGTAGGCCATCTGGGTACTTCTCACGTACTGAATTTCGAATGCTATGAATTCGGACATACTACTCGCCTCGCAGGAAAGTAAGCGATTTTGGACGCAGCATTAGTAAAACATCAGTAAAATAGTTCATGTGACGTCAGTGGATCAACTTCAGTTTTGTGACAATAGGAGAATTTTTTTTTTTTTTCGCAAAGAAAACAAAAATAACATTATATACTCAACCATTCTTCTCCTATGACTTATGTTACTGTGTAAGTGTATGTTTTGGCCAGATTACACACATGCATGTGCTTTCACCCAGATCTAAACAAGGCTGATGACCTCAAATATGTTAAAGCTTGTGTATGTGGCGCGTTGAGCCTGGCGGAAGACGTAAATCATGACAGAAGTTGATCCACTGAGGCCACATGGACTGTTTTACTGATGTTTTACTATGTTTCTGGTACTGTGTTGCTGTCTATGGAGAGACAGACGGCTCTCTGATATCATCAAAAATATCTTAATTTGTGTTCTGAAGATGAACGGAGGTCTTAATCATTTGAAACGACATGAGAGTGAGTCATTAATGACAGAATGTTCATTTTTGGGTGAACTAACCCTTTAAAAACATGTTAAATGCCTCTGGTTGGTAGTTAAGACAATCATACATTTTCCAAATACATTATATCTGAACAAAAAATGCTCTTTCCTTTAACTGATCTCAGAGCAGCTCAGTTTTTTTTTCCTGGTCTGTGGAAACTCTCTGCAATATTTCACCAGGAGCCCTAAGGCATATTTTGTTCATACGAAGCAAAGGATAAGTAATATGAAAGTTATTTCTTCAGGAACCTCAGATCCAGGTCTCAGATGGGCTTGCCAACAATAACAGCGATCTGACATGAAGGATGCGATCTGACGTCCTTGTATTTACAAGTAATCTTCATGTTTTTAGCACCTCTCTGGAAGAGCTGGCGCAGTGAAAAGTCGCACTGATTGGTCACTGGCTGATGTGTAAACACTCTCTTCTCACGTCCCATGAACCATACACACTTCGTTTACTGACACGTTTTTTTCCAGCAAACCTTCGGAGCGTTTTCTGTGTGCGTTGTGTAACACAGAGTTGTTTCCAAACAAACATAAAAGGCCATATCGAAAGCACGCTCGACGACACAGAAAATGTTTCATGTTCTGATTGACCTATTATGCAGCTAGAACACAGAGAAAAGAGCAAATAAATATAACATATTGGCGCTGCCGCCTTTGTTCACTTCACTGGTTAACACATGAAGAAAATACTGCTTCCTGTGAACGATTAAAGCCCAACACTTGCTTCTGAAGCGTATATAATTTACTGTAAAACATCTGCTTCATGACCTTCTTCTTTCAGACAAAATCTATCTGTCCATCTATGTGTGTGATTTACATATATGTACGATTTTCAATGTTTTTTAAGGGAGTCTCTTCTTCTCGTTAAGGCTGTGCATTGATAAAAAATACTAAGAAAAAATAGTAATATTGTAAAATCTCATTGCGATTTCTAATATTTGTCTCCTATTTAATAAAATAATGTAATGTAATTTATTTCTGTCATCAAAGCTGTATTTTCAGCATCATAACTGCAGTCTTCAGCGTCACATATGCTGATTTATGATGCTTATTGTAACTTTGTTTTGATATTGTAACTGTGCTTCATGTTGTTTGGAACATGTGATCATTTTTTGTTAAATATTTTGATGAATATGAAGTTAAAAAGATCTGCATGTGCATTTTACATCTGTGTGTATTAAATAATTATATAAAATTAAAATTATATATAAAACAGACATACAGTATATAGAAAAATAAACAATAAACAATATAAATAAATGAAATATAAATAAAATGGATAAATTATATAATACATTGTATTTAGATATTTAAATGCATATCTAAAATACATAATTTATATATAATATATAGCATCTAGAATATTATTATTTATTATTATATAGTTGATTAGTTATTATTTTTTAATAAAATAATGATAAGATTAAATATAAAATTTAAAAACAAAATGTCTAAAAATATAATAATCATCATCATCATATTAATCATAATCATTGTCATCACACACTTTAGACATTGTTTGATTGTAAAAGTGTCAATTTTTTTAAATTAAGATTTATACATCATTTGAAAGCTCAATAAATAAGCTTTACATTGATTAATGGTTTTGAGTTTATGATATTATTTGGCTGAAATACAACTATCTGAAAAACGTCTTGGTTACGTATTGTAACCCTCGTTCCCTGAAGAAGGGAACGGAGACGTCACGTCGAGACCGACG
>JAUMHI010000069.1:14808466-14850585 GCA_032359435.1 Enteromius unitaeniatus
GTGGGAACTAAAATTCGGGTGATGGTTCCCGCTGCTGTCCGCTGGAGAGGGCCACAGAGGTGCGCTCCGTGACAATAACACTATATTTATGAATTCTATTCATATTAGAATATAGCATTCATAGAAATATTTTTTTCAGTTCATATTTTCAATACTGATTAGAAAAATGCACGATTTCTTTGTTGTATTGTCAGAAAGAAACAAATATAAAACATGTACTTTAAAAAATGTTATATTTTTAATATATATATATATTAGGGGTGGGCATAGATTAATTTTTTTATCTCGATTAAAATGGCTCATTTGAATTCTGCCAAAAGGCATTCAAAATATGTGTGCTACCTAAATAATGACTAAAAGTAAAGCCCTATTTGGACAGGATTAGTTTTACGGGGGGTGGTTAGAGAATGTTTTGACGTACTTGGTGATTTTAATCCTATCCGAATCTGCATATATCCAAATATACACATATATGTATAAAGTGCAATCTACAAATCTTTTTTAAAACAGTTTATTGAAAAAGTAAAAAAATTAAAAATTGGTATAATATTTATTCCCAAAATTTATAATAATAAAAAACCATTCTCAACTATATTTTATGGTTTTAAATGTTAAAAATAAAAACACAAATAATCGCGTCATTAATTTAGACTTTTTGTACTTTTTTTGGTTTCTGAATTAGGAGAACAATCAGATCTCTTCAAGCTCTGCCAGAGAAAAACTCAATCAATACATGTTTCAGTGTCTTTCAAAAAATGGCAGGCAGTCTACGAAGGTCTGAAATAGCAGTGTTCTGCAGCGTGCGAGTAAAACCCACATAAACCACACAAACACTGCGAGAAAAGCCACCGATCACAGCAAAGCAGCAATTTCACATCTTCATTGGGCCGATTGTTAGACGCGCCGGACATCTGTTTTGAGTTAGAGGCCGAGGTCAGTATAAGACTTTAACCCGATGTAAATCTTCCACACAAACACACCGTACGCACACACTCCCCTCAGACTGGCTCAACTGACCTGGAACGGCTGGGCAGACGAGCCACCGAACGTCAAAAACCTGAGCTCACTACAATTAATCCCACAGAACCCTGTGCTCAGCACTCAGAAGAAAAATCTGAGAGATGTATCGCCCTCTTCTATCGGTTAACCACGCAAACCGTTCTGGGCAGAGTTTGATTAGACATGCCCATATGTAAGTACATAGTTCTAATGATAATGTTTGTTTGAGATCATCACACACACTTTCTTTGTAAAGCAGCGAGTGCTTACCCAGGCAGTTGTGTCCGTCGTGGGCCAAGCGAAAGCCGTCGTAGCACGTGCATCTGTAGTTCCCGGGGATGTTGATGCACTCGTGAACGCATCCTCCGTTATATTCACTGGCACACTCATCGATATCTGCAAGAGCAATCACATTAAACATTAAAGAGCTTATATGGCGGAGAACTGTTGCTTGTTTGAAGCCAAAAGGTTTGGGGTCTTCATACTTTTATTTAGGAGGGCTGCATTAAATTGATCAAAAGTGACAGTCAAAGGCATTCATAACGTTAAAAGATTATATAGCAAACAAATGCTATCCTTTTGCGAGGAGTTTAGCCAATAACAACAGAGGTCATTTACATATGAAAACACAATATATATTTCTGAGGTCCTTGAATTTTTCATTTTCTTCCTGATGAAACCTTGACTAACATTACGAGGCCGTTTCCTGGATATGGATTAGATTGAGCCAGGACTTTGTTTTTACACACATGCTTTGCAAATAAGCCACACTCGAGAGCATTTTAAGACCAAACAATGGCACTAAAATATTTTTTACATATGAAAGTGCAAGTTTTTTCAGTTTATTTTAATCTAGGACTAGTCTTAAACCCTGTTCGGGAGAGCGCCCCTATAAACTAGAATATCACCCATTTAAAATGCATCTGCTCAAACATCTTTAATTTGTTCCTAATTAATTTATTTAGCTTAATACGAGCTTCTGTGTGCCGGTAACTGCGGTGATTATAGTGAATTATGCCTCATGTTTGGATGGCGAGAGCAGCTGAATAAACTCAGAGCCGGAGAGAGGAGTGGAAGTCTGTGGAGGGGGACGCAGGCCATCCCCTCTCATTTGACGCCCAATTGAGCACTAATTACGCAGACTCCTCTACTCTGCTTTGTAGTCGTCTGGGCTCAGTGAGTATGGAGAGAGACGCTCACTGTCTGGAGTACAGTGCTTTATTTGTCTTTATTCCTGAATGCTTTTTATCCCACCTCCAACACAGTACAAAGTCTTTGCACTTTTGCTTTTTATTTGGGTTCTGTGCCAGCTTCACTCCGTTGAATTACAAGCTATTTTACCCTGGCTAATGCGTCTCCATATGAGGCCGAGTCATCTACGGCACAGGCAATTTCGAGAAGTAGAGGGAAAACCGTTCTGCACTATTGATTATGGGCGGATTGTTTACTGGTCATTTGTTTCAAGCTGAGATGATTGCAGATGTGGTAAAAACGCTCATTCTGCATCCAAGAGACATAATAAATAGCCTATTAAGACTCAGATGATAGACTTTACTGTGGACATATTGATTAAACTATGCAAAATGAACCTGAAAACATCTAGAACTGTCTGCATGGATGGAGTTTGCTGGAAAGACAAATGATTAAGGCTGTTTTAGGGTTGACATAATTTAGACAGCAGCATCCATCAGTGATTAATATTCATACACTGAATATGTGTGTAATATTCATTTGTCATAGGACAATTATACTGTAATGCAAATAAGCTCAAAGCATGACATATCAATAATTCCATTATAATAAGCTAAAATATTATAATTGTTTTATTTTTTGCATTTTAATTTATACTATTCTTATTTTTACATTTTATTAAAAGACAAAATGTAATATTTGTACATTAATTTATCAAACTGCAGGACAATGTATATTTATTTAATTGAAGCAAACGGCAAATAAGCTAGAAGCAAGTGATTTTTTTTTATACTATTCTAAAATTATATATATATATATAAAATAACATAATGTTTTTTTTATAATTCTTATACACACTTCTAAAACACACTGCAGATAAGCTAAACGATAGGAAACGATGAGCAAAAAGATGAGCATTTTTTTTTGTCGGGAAGACAAAATGCAATTATTTCTATAAAGAAAATATGAAAAATCTTTTAATGCACTGACCTGCAAATGAGCTAAAAGCAATAAGAAAAAAGCAAAAAATAAATTTTGTATGTAATTAAATTATTATTAATAAATATATTATTAATAAATTATTATAAATTAATTATTATTATATTTACATACAAGTATAAACAACCAGTCAAAAGTTGTTGAACCATCTGACTGCATTTATGTTCCTCATGAGCTTAAAAACCTTTTGATCTAAAGGTTTATACATAAACGCATGAAATTAGTTTTGAAGATCTATAAACTGTGCCTAAATATAAATTAAAAGAAATAAAGACATAAAACCCTTGCTGGTTAAGCTAGTTAAGAAGTGTGACCTGCTTTCTCAAAGCTCAGGCCTGTTATTTACCCCAAACCCACGTTATTTGTAGCAAATAGCTATCAAGAGTTTTGCAATAGCTTTCAGAGGATTAGGATCCGGTTCTGCTGCTTGTCTTTTTGCACGTGGTGAAGTATATTTGAACAGCGATGCTCATATCTCCCCAGTGCACATTTGTGTTTCCACACCATATCAAGGGCTTTACGCTACTGATCCCGGTTCAGTCAGGAGTGCCGTTTTAACGCAGAGCAAACATTCCAGATCTCATTCACTTTCCAGTGTTTTGCCTGGGCTTACGATGTTTGTATCCAGAAAGGATCACATTGGCTAAATGGGTCCAAAAGCAGCATACACCTCTCCAAACCCAATTGAGCTGCAAAAGCTTCCCCTGAAGGCAGATGGCCACGAGAAAACAAGACATGACCCCATCTTTGTGCAGTATATAGTGTAGCGTCTCTGTGCTAAGAAACAATGACATGAATTAAAGGAATGGTTCACCCAAAAATGAAAATTGCTGCATATTTTACTCACCCCCAATTCGTACTAGGTGTATATGACTTTATTCTTTCAGACGAATACAGTTTAATCTCTTGAAGGCATATAGGCTAGTTTCTGACGCAGGACTTGCCGCTATATCTGATTTATGGTCACCCTCCACCCGCATTACCAAGAAGAGCCAGGATACGTTTTTAAAAACTCAAACTGTGTTTGTCTGAAAGAAGAACGTCATATACACCTAGGGTGGCTTGGGGGTGAGTAAAATATGCCATAATGTTTATTTTTGGGTGAACTATTACTTTAACTGTCCTAAAGAAACAAAATTCGAGATGAAAGTACGATGCAAATAAAAGATACAGTAATTATAACTAGTTTTTTTGAGAGTGCTTAAAATCATGCTAGATGATGCCAAATAATTTTTGGTCCCGTACATAATATATACTTCTTTACAGTAGCTGATTGCATGTAACCTGGATTACATCAGAATTCAAAAATGTAACTTAGTAATTAGGTTACATTTTAAAATACTAGTAATCAGACTACATTTTCTTTTTTAATGATTACATGATTACATATTAACAATTTATTTATTAGTTAATTCTTTTTTCTTTACATTTCTAAAATAGTCTACTGTTTATAAACATTCAGAAAGTCTTCCAGTTATTCAGTGGATATTCACACAGAGACTGTAATGTCGAAAAAAATAAATAAATTCACATTATCCTGTGTCAAACTTTGTCTTGTTTGGTGGGCGGGGCTAAACAAGCAGTGATGTAGAATCGGTAGGTGGGACTAACCAGGCAGTGATGTCTTCTGCAGAGGCGGTGATTATCCACACTCTTACATCATAGAGTAGAACACTCCACAAACTGTTGACTGCCTTCAATATAACCTGTTTTTAGACAGTTTTGAGTTCTGAAACTTACAGGATGCTTTATAGTACAGTGACCTCATATACTGTATGTTAAAAGATCAAGGGAATTTTTGTTATTGCTTGACATAAAAAGATATTAAATTAAATATACTTTTAATGAGGTAATTATAAACAGTTCCCTCATGCAGGTAAAAATGCCCCTTTGAAATCAATTCCAGAAATAGAAATAGAAAAATGTATTTCTCTTCCTGCATTGATGTGATGGGGACTTTGCTGTAATTACCAGGCAAAGTCCAAGTTATCGGTTACATGTAAGATGTTTCATGCTCTATTTCACATCCAAAGGGTAAAAATTGAGTCTGTCTTTTTAATCTTGCATTTGAACACCTATTTCCCTTCCCTCAGGTAAATCTGAAAATGAAGCCAAGGAACTGCAGAAATAATATACGGAGAAGAAGACCTTGTAGTGTCTGAACACACACAGAGTATCAACCAGAGTGATCTTATTATAGACAACAATAGAAAAAAACAACTGTTTTGTAATCAGTAATCCTGTCTTGTTTCCAAGAAAAAATATCTGGACACGCTTAAACAAGATAAGTATTTTTGAGAAGCCTAATATATTAAGATCTGAATCACATTTATGTTCCTTTTCCCACAGGCAAATTGTTTTCTTATGGTTTAAACCTCACGTTTGGCTAGTTTTGTGCATGGGAAAAAAAAACAATGTGCTAGAGGGCTAAATGTAATCCAAAATTACTACTTTCAAGTGTGTAGTTTAGAAATACATTTTATTACATTTTATCATGTCTTTTGTTACTTTATAATACTTTTGCATATTATTGCAGGTAATTTGCAGGTTATTGCTGCAAAAATGATAAGATGTAAGAAAAATACACTTGTTTTCCATTTTAAATTCCCTTTTAAATCAGTATTTTTTGCAATTACATAATTAGTAACTGTACATGATTTACAAACAAACAAAAAAACTGATTCATCCTTCTTTTTTCAAAAGAAAAGTAATTCAGTTACTGCAATCACCCTCCTTTGTCCTGCATGTTATTGCATTTTTATCTCTTAGTAAGCATTTCTCACCTTCACAGTGCTTCCCATCGCCTTTGTATCCTGATTTGCAGATGCATTTGTATGACTTGAGGGTGTTCTGACAGATGGCATCCATACTGCAGCTGTCCAGGGCCTCTGCGCACTCGTCCACATCTGCTGAGAGAAAGGAAATCAAGAGTCTTCGAGTCGCTATTTGGAGAAAAACCGACACATGTTTTTGCCTCGGGCGAGTAAATAGAAACAGTCAAGCGAAAATCTGCTGATCCAGCATGGCAGAGCAAACTCATTTCACAATTCCACCTATAACCTGGTCAGAAGAAGTGAGACAACAAACTGCAGAACTGATCCCAGTTCAGATGAGATAGTTAGGTCCTCAGCATCTCATATTGCAGTGACCTCTGCCCAAGCAGAGTGGTTTCCAAGCAGCTGTAAAGATGCTTTGAGAGGTTAAAAGGGGTTTTGCTATGCATTTTCTAAAATGCTTTGAGTGGTTGCCAGGGAGTTGCTAAGGTGGTTTGAGTGGTTGACAATGTGTAGTTATGTAGTTTTGTAAGACGCTCTGATTGGTTGCCAGGGTGTTGTTATGCAGTTTCTAAAATGCTTTGAGTGGTTACCAGGGTGTTGCTAAGGTGGTTTGAGTGGTTGCCAAGGTGCCATGCAGTTATTAAGATGTCCTGGATGCTTGTCAGGGTGTTATCATGCATTTGTGAAGCTGTTTTAAATGGGCAGTGAGTTAAATAAAGGTTTTAAAGATGATTACCAGGGTGTTGCTATGCAGTTTATGCAAATGTGATTGCTAGGGAAAAACAGTATTATGCAGTTACTAAGGTGTCCAGGACGTTGTTTCCATGGGATTGTTATGTAATTGCTAAACTCTTTTAGACATTTGCCAGGTACTGTTAAGTTGTTCTGAGTGGTTGCCAAGGTACTGCTATGCAGTTTCTTAGGTGTTCTAAGTGGTTGCTAGGAAGCTGTGGGTGGTTACTAAGTGGTCTCTGACAGACTCAAGTCAAACCGCCCAGCCATGAATCAAATTTTGCAGTAAATTCTAAGTGCTCTTTGGCAAGTATGTTTTGAACATGAGGGTGCGTTGTGCAAAATCAAAATAACTACAAAACTGTTTGGCCTCGGCTGTGATTCCACACGGTTTGAACAGAGGTCTGTCTCACTGCTGTAAGGAAACAGATTCCCATCAAAGCAGGAGACTAGAGATAATTACAGGGTTAGAGCTCCAGCAGTCTCAAGCCACAGAGTCTCCTCTACCCTGCTGGTAAAAAATGACAATCATTTAATTTGAGCACTTGTCAGCCAACACTCAAACCGACATCTAATGAACCTTAAACTTTAGTTTTCACTCTAGAATCCACAGACGTCCTTCACTTATTCATTACAAATGCAGGAATCTCTCTGCTGATGCTGTAGGAAAGTAGTGGACATTCTTTATGGTGACATTAGCCATTAAATTACTTGCATGCTGTTTACAGAACGAAGCTTTTAGGAGTTTAGCACGGCACCCAAAGTGCTTGTTCATTACTGAAGTGTCCCCGCTGTGGAGAAAAGAAGACAAATTGGTCCTTTTTCTTAAGAGCCCTAATACTATAAAACACACCATTCATCACACCTCACACTGAGGCCAGTCAAAGGAAGGAAAATGATGCATTCAACATTTAAAGTCAGAAACCCATTTGTCCAAATGCCCAATCACGAAGACCCAAAAATTAATTAGTTAATTTTCTCAACCTCAAGTCAATCCAAATGGCTTTCTAACTTCTACATAACACAAAAAGAGGAATTTACATGCATCTGCTTAATCAATGACTGCTTATAATACAAGTTTCTAAATAAACCCTCAAAGCAGTCTAACAGCAGGAACCAGTTAATACCACTGAATACAAAATAAAAAAAATAATAAATAAAATTGCGATTTTAATTAATAATTCTGGCTTTTTTTCTCAGAATTATATATATATAAAGAATATAAAGTCACAATGGCATATACAGTACCTTGCCAAAGTATTCATCATACCCCTTCATTTTTTGTTTTTACATTTTATGTTTCTGCCTTGTGTTGAACATCAGTCTACAGTCCATACACCTGCTGCTGAAAAACAGCATGAGGCTGCTACCAGCACACTTTAGGTTTGGGATAGTACTCTGCAGGCGATGAACAGAGCTGGTTTCCTTTGCAGTGATGTTTGTCTTTCTGAAGCTTTCCTCTATCTCCACATATAATCATGGAGCTCAACTAGAGTGAACATTGGGTTCTTGGTCACCACACTAACCAAAGCTGTTGCTCAGTTTGGTCAGGAGGCTAGATCTAAGATGAAAAACTTTAACTTTACAACTCACACGTTCCTACAATTCTTTAAAAAAAATCCAAAATGTAGACTGGCAATTGCAAGAAAAAGTCAGAATTGTGAAATAAACACTTCTTTTTTTTTTTTTGTGTGATGAAAATGGCTTTCCATGCCTTCATCTGAGGAACAGGCTGAAATTAAAGTTATCAATCCATACTTGAAAAGCACTGAAATATCATCTTTTTCAATTCAGTTTATTAACAACATATGCATGGATAAATGTAACTTGGCATCAACAACATCAAATATGGCAAGCTTGAACACACCATTTTTTGCATCTCAATGCTGATGCAAATACAAGGTTTGCAGGAGGTTTTGGTAAATAACAGTCTAAATTTCAGCCTTTTCATTGGAAAAGGCATGCTTGGAAAAGTGCATGGTTCTGCTTTTTGTTTTTACATGACCTTTTCCTACTAAAAGATGGACTGATGCAAGATCAGATCTTAAAATGCACTTAAAAACATGGAAAAACCACTTGCAGTTTAACAATACTGCTTGGTTTGACAAAATTAATTCCGGTTCAAGTTCTTTTATTGGGAAATGTTAATTTATCCATGGCTAAAGTTCAGTGAAAATGAACGACTGGTTTTACACGTTAGTAAATGAGAAAACAGACTTCAACAGAAAGGTCAGACCAATTCAACCCTACTATACTATAGCTGGATAATGAAAGGTCATTTGTTTAAAGAAGGATGGCTGGAAACTGCTTAATGATTTTAAAGAAGAAATGCAACTGAATTCCACATGCAAACCAATTATCCACAATCCAATCCCCTCACAACACAACCAGTCAGATTCATTAGTTATAATCGTGATAATGCAATACAGACAATTAGATTAATTAGCCATTTTATACAACAGAACTGACAAGATTACCAGCTGGTTAGCTTGCTCTAGTTAGTCCGACATGTTGTAGTTACAAACTGTACTAGCAGAGGCAAATCCTGACCCATGTGAAAACTCTAGCCAATCACAATCAATCAGATTCATTGACCACAATCGCACTTCTACAACAGAGCCAATCAGACCCATTACCCACAATCACAGTCGCACAGCAGAACCAATGAGACCAATTAACTGCAATCACGCTCGCACAGCAGAATCAATCAGTGTCTCAATTCAGTTCCAGAAGAAAGAAAAACAATTTCTCATGTAATAAAATGGGCAAAACAGACTCCTTATTACTGCTAAATCAATCACTATGAGCCCAAAGTGGTGGTTGTAAACCCAAATGCTGTTTTACAGAGAAAATAAACATGTCACTGTTAATCTGTCTATGAGTTTAGAGAACCTTCTATGGCTCTCTGGAAGAGAAGGGAGAGATGCCAAATAATTTTTCTGGCTGTTCTGTGCTTTCTTTTGTGATTCAAACTGGAAACAACACTGAAGCTAAGATAAAAACAAGAGTCACTGATTGCACTGATGGATGTAAAGGAAAAATATAGACTGAGAGAATTTTTAAAGGGATAGTGAAAAGTTTGCTTTCATTTACGCACCATATGTTTGTTTTAAACCCTGTTTAACATATTTGCTTCCACGGAAAATGTTGCTTGCGCAACAATTTTTAACAAGAAAAAAATTGGTAAAACAGGTACTTTTGTACTTTTCCTCGAGTATAATTGAAAAAGGAGTACTTTTACTGGAGTAATATTTTATAGTATGAATACCACTTTTGGTAGTCATTTACCCCCGACATCTGAGAGACTGAAGATGCCAAGGATTAGCGTTACGCTTGGTTCTGAAGGGAAACGCGCCCTTGATCAACCGAAATGTGTTTATGTTTGAGCGAATCATTCATGATCCAGCCTCACCTACAAAAGCAGTGAGGATAATGTCTTTTAATTAATCTTTGCAAATCTCCTTTCCTAATAATGAGCTTATTAGCAAGTTTCACTATGAATAGTTTAAAAAAAGATCCTCAGAGAGTGCCTCGGAAACGAGGGGCGGAGTCAGTGGAGCTCATGAACATTTAAAGGAGAAGTACACAAAACAGAGTGATTTCAAAAGATATGCTTTGGCGTCTTCGGCAGAGTGGACGAACATCGGAATGGTATGTGGTGGAATTTTTAGAGCTCGCCACCAAAGTGAGCTGGCCCACTTGTCAGCTGGCAGTGTGTTTTCAGTTGGGACTTGACAATGATCTTATTAGTCATGAGATCCCTATGTGTGTGTTTTCTTCGAGTTAATTTTTCATGTCCCAGATGTACTGTATGTGGTTCCAAGTTGACTTTAGAGGCAAGATATTCAGTGATCTGTCATTCAGTCCTTTCCAAAAACTGCTGGAATTTGCTGGCTTCACCTAAATCCTCCACATACCGATTCAATAGCTTAGAACACTCACCTGTACCCAGCGGCCCTACTGTCCTCAGCCTAGTGCCCCAATTACAGTGCAAGCTATCAAAGCATTGTCCCGATGATTGCGCCGTCATTGCAAAGGCCACTGATCGCTGCACTGCAAGAACGCCATCCAAGACTCGCACTGTTGGAGTGCCGTCAGACAATCGAGCGGTTGAAGCACTGCCAGGAAGCTGCATCGCCAGAGCATTCAGCAGAAACTCTGATCCAATTCCCTGTGGATTCCGCTCCGCAGAAACAGCCAGGAAACCCTGATCCAATTCCCCGTGGATTCTGCTCCGCAGAAACAACCAGGAAACCCTGATCCAATTCCCCGTGGATTCTGCTCCGCAGATACAGCCAGGATAGCTGTTCCCTGACCCCGTTCACGACATGTGGCCAGAAGAGGCGTTCCAGTCCATTATTTCCAATTTCCACTCCAGAGTTTGTGCTGCAAGAGCGCCCCCCCTGAGCCTGCACTTCCAGAGCCAACCCCTTCAGAGTGCCCACCAGACTGCCCTCTCCAGGGGCATGTTAGGGGTGGGTGGGAAGGGGATTTGGCTTGGTTCTTCTAAGACTTGTAATCCGCCGTGGTCTCCTTGGACTTCACATTTGCCATGTCTTCCCGGAAATCCAGATCCGCCAACGCCTCCCGAAACTCTAGATACACCATGGCCTGCCGG
This sequence comes from Enteromius unitaeniatus, assembly GCA_032359435.1. NCBI lineage: Eukaryota > Metazoa > Chordata > Actinopteri > Cypriniformes > Cyprinidae > Enteromius > Enteromius unitaeniatus. The sequence continues at coordinate 14,819,783 of JAUMHI010000069.1, forward strand.
GACTCCAGATCTGCCCACCCTGACGCCCCAATTGATATATATATATTTTTTTGTTGTATTGTTTATGGTGCAAGTTTGCGCTTAATCAAGAGCGGGTCATAAATGTTACATTCCTTACTGTTTTAGTTTAGATTTCATGTCTTTCTGTTTTGGATTCGGTATTAGTTTCCACGTGATTGTCCTTAAGATCTTTGTTTCTGAGTTTCTAGTGTCAGTCGTCATATGCTACTTTGTGATTCCTTACCTTCCATGTTTTCTGAGTGTGTTATTATTAAAATATTGCGGATTATATTCTACATCTCCTGCGATCTCCATCTACCTGCCTTGCACCATAACACATGCATAATAGCTACAACATTTTTTAAGAGAGATCATTTTAACTAAATTTTCATTGTATGCAAAAACATCGCTGTCATGCAAACATACGCTGAAACTTAAACTGTTAAAAATAGCTTTCATAAATTGAAATAAAGCTGAAATCAAGTAGTGTTCGGTGGTGGCTAAAACCAAAAATTGTTTCTGTTAACGGAAATAAAGCTGAAATAAAATTAAATATAAAAAACCTAAACTTAAGAAATGTTGCCGTGGCAGTAACAAACAATTTGTACCAAGATAACATGTTATTTAAATTGAAATCATAAACTGAAATAAAATATAAATGAAATACCTGCGTATCCTTGACAACCGTGTAAACAATAACATCAAGCTCATTGCATGAGTGTAAGCCTTACATACACTTAGGAACATAGTAGTTTGCTTCAAATCATGGGGGAATATCCGGAAATATCCACTTCACAGGGCACATGTGTTTGAAGCAACAAGAGAAAAATACAAAATGTGCAGTGCAGTGCGACGCGAGGACCAGGATTGAGAAACGCTGCTCTAGACGGGAGTTCATGAGAAGTTAGATTCATTAATAATTCATTTTTTGAGTATGATCATTTAAAAGAGTCAGTTCATGTGGTTAATGAATCAGACTGATTCCTCACACAAAGCAATCAGAAGTTTCCCTTTTCGTGCTGCTCAAAAGAAAGTAAGTCATACAGAATAAATGACGGCAGAATTTCTAGTTTTGGGGTGAAGCGTCCCTTTAAAGAGCTGAATACGTTTAAACAATATTTGCTGATTTTTTGGGGGTTTTTTTGTGCGTGTTCAAATTCAGCTACTCCATCACAAGAAAACCAAACTCAATGTCAAAAACATCTCCAAACATGTCAAACGTTGTGAAGATCCACATTATCTCTCCACACTTCAGAGAGATTTATGTGCTTCAGCAGAACATAAAATGTCTTTATTACTTTGGCTAGAATGAAAGTGACTTCATGAATACTTTCCTGCCTGTTGACCTAGAAACATAAACCTTTAAGAATCCTCAATAAAGTATTCACGGCTGCTGTAATCTTTCTATGTAACTCAACTCTCTGTTTGTGAGAGTCTGTTTCCACTAGCAACCCTTCTGAGGATTCGACTCGGAGCATGTTTCTTTTCTTTGTTTAACCGTTAACATTACCATTCTTAATAGGTGCGTTCGAGATGCACTACACTAGCCTGTCACCGGCTGGCGAGAGCAGCCCCTTGCAGTCGTATCTTATACAATAAGAATATATATTTACCATATCACCTAATCTTCATTTTCATCATTAATGTATCGTTTGAATATCAGATATTCTATATAAAGATTGATTACATACAGTAACTTTTTAAGAAAAAACACGCAACACACATCGCTTGTAATCTGACCAATGAGAATAAAGTGTGTCGTCATCAAGGCTTTCGCAGCCGATTTTGAGCGACTGCAGCGCCTGACCTGAGCGACTGCTCTCGTTTTGCTCTCGCGGTACTTTGATGGCACATGTGATCGAAAGACGGCTGCAAAGTCGGACAAATGAACTTACCAGAATACATTGTTTTGTAAGGCGGCAGCCGATCTCTTACGGCGCCGCATTAAGTCAAACGCACCTATTGGCAGTTTCTCAGCTGGCTCTCATTAGCCAATCACCTGATCTGTAAATACCATGTGACCGATGCCTTAAGAGCTGCATGATGTCAGGACAAAGCTGATGCTGATTGGCTGAAGATACTAACGTATGACTTTTTCTGTGTCTCCCGTATCTTTAACCCATCTAGTAGCATGCTAGCAGGTTATCACAGATAATCCTGAATTCTGGATCTGTAATGTTAAAGACAGAAGGAAAAAGTCCATTTCATAAAGTTGAAATATAAAGTATTAATATTAGGTAAAAAAATAAAAATGTTTAGAAATATTGCATTGTGAAGTAACCAGGGAAAAGTCTAAATATTAAAATTACCACAACTAAAATTATGGCAAAAATGAAAATATAAAAATAAAGCTCATTGTAATGATTAATAATATAATAGTATATAAATAATATTACAATAACCTCCTAATTCCTAAAGCTTAATAAAATACCTTGCCACCAAAATGGATAAAATAAGTTAAATGCTATATAATGGTATTAAAGCTATTAGTAGCTATATAATGGTATATAAATAATATTAAAATCGCATGTTTATTTTATGTCTAGTTTATATTAATTGAAATAATGATGAAAACAAATGATTTAAAAAATTACTTAAAAATAGCAAGTTATTTACAAAAAACATAGATATATATGGTGTTTACAAATTACCACAAAAAAATGAAAAAAGAAAGGACCATTCATGAATAATAAAATTGTCCATTGTGTATAGTGTATATTTTATTTAAATTTTATTTCATACATTTAGGAGTCTAGAAAAACTGGGCACTGATAAAACAATTGCTAATGCTATAAACTATTGGTTTTTACATTTATGCAATTCACCATGATGCTTTCACCAAAGTGACCGACATTGCATTTGAGCTACAGAACTATATGAATTCTCCAGGAACTGAAGGTAGCTCAAGGTAGGGACCTGTGCGGGACGTTTTTTTCCGTACTGCTCCCGCAAGATTATGTCCCGCTCTCACAAAAATGTCCCAGCTCCCGCCTGCAAAAGCCCCCGTGTAAACATATAAATAGTTTTATTTTGACCGCTTCTTCCCACTACTCTATTGTTTCACTTGCTTTCCTTTTAAATATATATAAAAAAGAAATGGAAAATAAACAAATATGTTTAGTTTTATTTGAGTTTAATTAAATGGAACGAGGAGCTTTTCAGAACATAGAAATACAGTTAGAAATAGGCTAACAATTTTGCAATGAAACAAAATAATAATGAATGCTGATTTCTGAAGTGGTCAAACAGAAAAGCTTTGATCTAATACTGCTTCAGAACGTGCGTTAGCCTTTTTTTCCTTCAGCAATGTAGAAAAAACAAGTACAACTTAGCTTGCATCTGTGTCATGCACCTAAACAAAGGGTGATTGGGCTTTCTCAGTAGTTGCCCCAAAACTCTGGAACAGCTTACCATTGCACATCAGAGCTTCTACATCATTGGATGTTTTTAAATCGGGCTTAAAGACAAATTTTTACTCTTTAGCATTTAGCATTTGAGTGATGTTGTGCATGTACTTTGAATAATTCATCTGTGTGAAATTGCTGTGTTATGAATTTTTATTTTAATTCCTCTTTTATTTGTTTTATTTTTCGCTGTTTATTTTATGTAAAGCACTTTGGATCAACTACTGTTGTGTTAAACTTGTGCTCTATAAATAAAACTTGACTTGACTTGACTTCAGACAGTGTGCCTCGGTGTGGGTCTATAGACATGAACCACGCGAGAGTTTGCTTCCGGACTTGCGCCTGTAAATTGTTTTTACTTTCCTTTCCTTTGTCCTTTTTTTAAGATAATTCCATTTTGCGGGAGTCCCGCAAATAATTATATTCATCATAATTAAAAGATATATTGGTTAAAAACAATAGAATTATTGCATATATGTAGGGGTGTGATTTTTCAATGTAAACAGTCAACAGTTTTTTTAAATGATATTATTTACACATTTATGAGCTCGTAACCCAAACCCTGCCCCTAAACCTACCATCTGTCAATAAAACACAAGTTATTGCAGACAGATACAACCACCGTCATCATTTATTTGAAAGATATTAATATTCCAAAACGTTTGGAGGCAAAACGTTTGATTTTTGAGACGAATAGATTCGGCCGCTGATTTCAAAAAATGTTGCTACAAGAATCCTTACATCAACGTTGGTCTTGAAATGCCACGACTTGTTTGTAATGTATTTATACTGCTTGTTTATGATTGGTTTGTGCAATAAATACCTGTAAAGTAACTGCATTTGCGTGTGTGTGTGTGTTTATATTGTTGAGAGGTGGGTAGGTTTGAGGTAGGGGTGGGGTTCAGTGCTCAAAAAAAAGGAAAAAATTATATAGTAAATGTATATATGCACGCAAACCATTACATTACAATAAATCCAAACAACTGAAAACAACTGAGGACGCTTCACTTCGAAAAGTGACTAAAAAGGGGTACCTTGAACGTCAAAAATTTATGCAAAAGGGTCTTGACCAAGCGTCAAAATGTGACAACTTGGGAGTGAGAATGTGTTGCAGTAACAGGATCCACCAGCGAGAGCATCAAGGTTAAAGAGGACGGACGGACAGTTCAAACACAGAGAGATGTTTGCTCACAGTGAGACTCTCGGTGTTTGTCCAGGCCCGCTTTACTCATAAAACAAATCACCACGCACAGATAATTGTCCCGTCACAAAAATAGCATTTCCAATAAGTTAAACTTAATGAAATTGTTGAGAATTGAGAAAACATTTTAGGAGACATTTCGCCTGTGCTAAAACTGCCAAAACAATGCTAGTGTGTTGTGGGTGGTTGCCTGGGCGTTGCTAGGGTATTCAGATTTATTTTCACAGCCACCTTTGTTAAGATTTACCAAGGGTGCCAATATTAGTGGAGGGCACTGATTTATACAGGGCCCTGAACCTGTTCAAGGAACGAAAACAAATGACATTTAACTGGAACAAAAACAAAATCAATTTTAATCATTCTGAACAGAAATGTTTATTTGAAATGGCAATTAACCCGTTAATAATGTTATTTTATCGCTCTCTTATAATAATGTGGGAGACAAACAACAAAGAAAACATGAATTTGAATTGTGTGTGCAAATGCAATGTTGACTCAAACAAAGTGAAATGCCCCCGAAGCAGACGTCATAAAGCAGAGCCATTTCTCCGATCTGACGAGTTTACCTCAAAAAACTACTGAGCAGGGATGCCTGTAGGATTTCTTTTGAGGGCAGGCTATGCATTTATCACAATCTTTTTGTGGCCAGAAGAAAGTTAATCATAGATGTGTGCTGGCGCCACAGGCGGAGGCACCATTGTGATCACTTGCATATTATTTTTTCAGTAGAAACTTAAATACGCAGTAATTTTTGTTGAAAGTAACACATCATTCAGAACTGTAAAGGATCTACCTTTACTTCTTTACTTTCACAATATCAACAAAACAGTGTGCTTTAAATAAAATAACAAGGAAAAGAGGAAACGGTTTCTGTTGTCTTGGTCTAGAACAGGAGAGGTTCATAAACCCAAACTCACAGATATGATAAATATATTGAGAAATCTTTAAATTTCTCCTTTAAAACGAAATTTGTAAATTGAATAAATGAATTGTTATAGTTTAAACCTATTTCATGAATATAGCATGGTTTTCTGTTTTAATCTGATCTCACAGCAATTCGTACATATTTTATGAGGTGGCTATTTAATACAAATTCATACGACCTCACTTTTCATGCAATTTCGTCTAAATCGTACGTATTTCACGAGTTGCCAATTCGTATGAATGTGTACGAATGACCTAAACATAACCCTTCCCCTCAAACCACCGTCACAGGGTTTTAGACAAATCGTACAAAACTTACGAGTGAGGTCGTACGAATTAGCACGAATTTGGCACCTCGCACGAATACGTATGAATTGATCATGAGAGTATGTTGTCTGTTTCCATTTTGCATATTATTTATTGACTTAACACTAACACCCAATATGTTGATCCAAAAAACAATAAAAGATCAGCATCTACAGCAGATGGACAAACGACTTCAGAACGCATTGTTTAATGTGGAACACAAGAACAGAAACATTAAAATATAAATTCTGCTCGGAGTGTTTTTAAAACATTCTTAAAAATCTAAGAAAAGTAAATAAAAATCTAATATATATATTAGGGCTGTCAAAATTTTTTTTAAACGCATTTCTGCATGCGAAGTGTGACAAATTATTTGTTAGGAAAGTGGGACAAATATTATGGTATGTTTCAGCTTGATTTATACATATGAAAAAAATCGCATAAATATATTGCATTAAGATTTCTTCACAGAGGGCGCTATGGGCTGGAGACAAAACCACTGAACCTGTTCAACAACACCTGATAAACTGTACTAAAGTACGCAGTAATGTATTCACAAAAAGCCATCCAAATCGTGCAGAGCTAAATCCAAAAGCATCCCGACCACTTTACACTCACTCTCAGGTAGTTCCTTCAACTAAATCAATATTATTCCAGCAAGTGGGTCTAACTTTGCCATCACAAGTTTGGCAGGCGAGCCGACGAGCTGGTGGAAAGCCAGATACAGTAGCAGCGAGACAACCTCTCGTTTCTGGCCAAACATCCGTTAGCATGTGGCCCGGCCATGTTTAATTGCTTCTGAGAGAGAGAGGGAGAGAGAGGTGTTGGTTGTGCGAGCTGGCAGGCCATCACATGCAAAGCCAGCACAAAGTCTTCATCTCATGGGCTATTAGGCGACGCACAGACGGGGCAAAAGAAAAAAGAGTGTTGATGAAATGCAGACGTCAACATTAGAGCAGAATTTAGCATCCTTCACCCGCCTTCTCTTCCCAGATCGCCTCGGTCTAATGAAGGAACCCAGTGTTTGTCCTGCGAACAGCTCGTAAAGGAAATATCGCCTGCTTCTATTTGTGCCCGGCGTCTTTAGTGAGCGCTACTGTAAGCGCTGAGTGATGCTGGCCCTCTTCAAACAACAAGCTCGCTCATTTAAAGCTCAGAGTTTATGAACTGACCAAAGTACAGCGCAGTTGACCCTTCGCTTAAAGGGACAGAACATCACAAAATAAAAACCGGCATCATTTACTCACCTCCAGGATTTTCTGGTCAACACAAAAGGAGATAATTTGAATAAAGTTGGTCATCTAGGAGTTGCTTCCATGTGTTACTTGCTGTTTCTTTTTTTTTTTTATGTACACCTTTTTTTCCCCAGTGTGCATCAGACTGTAAGCTATTTCAAATGTGAAAAATAATAAATAATAATGCTTTGCATTGTCCCAGTCCATTCCAGACCATTAAAGTATAATATCCAATCTGTAAACTGTATTCCTTTGAGATATTCAGCAAATATTTTGCAAACAGAAACCCACAGAGGTGGTGCACATATTGTTTAGTCATCTAAGACTAGTCTAGACAGACTAAGTAGACAAAACCAAAACCAGCCAATGAGAAAGAAATCACACAAATCACAGACAAAAAGTTGCATCGCATGCAAAGCGCAAATGACGTGATGCTGATGTGACGGTTCATAACCTTCAATCACAGACAGGCAGAGCTCCAGGTCGGGTGGAGGTTCAGGGCTGGCAGAGGACCTGCTAAAGGTTGTCGTCTTTTCAGCACCTCATAAAACCACTCCCGGTGCCATTGGCCCGCTTCAGAATAACTCAGACCGTTCCAGACGGAGCTCAACTTGTTAAACGACATCTAGTCTGACTCCAAGAACATTTCTGTTGTGAAAGACCCCATGAAATGGTTTGCTATATTATTATTTAAATAAGGAATCTGGGACGGATGTAGCTCACTTATACAGTATTTCATGCAACTGGAAACATCTAGAATAAAGGTTTATTTTGCATGATGAAATAAAATGTTGTAGGATTTACTTTGGAAAATTCATATGAATGTTTTTATTAATTTTAGTTGCTTCTGTTATTTTTCAAATATCCTTGCATTGCATTTCAGTTTTAGTTTTATTATAAATACATTTTTGTGCATCAAGTTAAAGTAAATGAAAATGAGCAATGTAGATATTTTTTGTTTTACTAAATTGTTTTATTTATTATTTATTTTAGGTAATGAAATAATTTATTTTATTTCAGGTAATAAAAGTGATTTGTGTTTTTCATCAGCTGTATGAACCCTTCATCGAACTGCAATGATAGTTTTTATTAATATTTTGCATTGATTTTTATTTTTGTATCTTGCACTTTCATTTTGAACTTTTAGTAATTTTGTCGCATTCTGCCAATTTTAAAAACAAATCTAATATAATAGAAAACAGGTAATGAAATTGCATTTATATATATATATATATAAAAAATTATTTTATTAGTTTTTATTAATATTTTGCATTGTTTTTTTTATTAATTTTGTTGCATTATATATATATATATATATATATATTTTTTTTTTTTTATACCTACGGTTCTTTTTTATGCATATCAGTTTTAGTTATTTTTGTACATGAAGTTAAACTAAATGAAACTAAATGATCTATGTGAACTTTTATTTTATTTAATTTCAATTCACTTTTTTTTTTTTTTTTGCTAAATGTTCCATTTTTATGAGGGCCCTATAAATAACCTTAAAGAACAAATTAAAGCCCATTTTAATTTCAGGGGGTCTTCAAGAAGTTAACATTTAGATACAGACCAAACATAACTTCGGAGGGTCTCAAACATGGCTTGTAAAATCATCAAAGTGTGAATTTTTGCTGACGTGAATCATTTTTTCTTCAAACGAAACAGCAGTGGTCTCAAGGACATCTGAGAGTTAATCAAGGTGATATCTTGTTCTTGAACAGTTGTTCTTGGACTCTTAAAGCTTTCCAAGTGCCATCTATCTGAGAGCAAACTGAAGCACTGAGGTTTTCATCCTATTTAGTACCACCATAGTGTGCATCTCGCATTGCTGAAGCATTTATGCTATTCATTAAAGTCTTAGATGCATAAATCTAAAATAAAGTTGCATAATGATCGAGAGTTAACAAGAGCTATTAAATAAATTGTTGACATTTTTTAAGACCATTCTAGAACAAAGCTTCCTAATGAATGTAGACTAATGCATACTCATTAACCCCAATAATCAATACTAAAATCATTCATTTACCATATGTAAATACTGTCTATTTTATAAAGTAGCATCTGTTAATTCCAGTGGAATTCGACATTAACAAGCAGTAAATAAACAGAATCTGCAAATATTGGATAAAATTGCACAGTATGCATGCATTTGATATGCATTTCAGTTTTAGATGCACAAACAAATAATGTGCATTAATAATCAATAACAATTTAAATAGTGTCTTTATTTCTCAGTTTTTTGCATGCCATTGCTCAGAACAAAATTCCTGTGGTTTCTTCAGTTCATTCATAAGCCGTAGCATCATACTAATAACATAAACTGACAGCATTTATCACTTCATCATACCTTTGATGTTTAATGCGTGCTCAGGCAACAAAAGTCTGACTTTCTTTTGCCAATCTCCGAGTGCCTGAAGAATGCTATCTCTGACAAAATCAGCGATTGCTATCTCACGGGCCTCGAGGCTCATCCGACAGACAACGACGAGCGATGCCAAAATCCAGACATGAAAAGAGCCCATGTCTGAGAGAGCCAGAGGATGTTTCCATCAGAGGTGAAGCACTGCATCCAGACAAACTGAGCAGATCACAGAGTGCAAGTGTTTGGCTGGAATAGAGTCACGTGACCGTCTTTGATCTGAAAGAATCGAGAGGTGAGACCACACGAGTCGAGGTGCATCGGCAGGCATCAGTGCTTTCAGGCACACTCCAACTCTGCTCGCAAAAATTTTACTTCCATATCTGACGGGTTTCTGAGTGCAGCAGGATATACGATAGACGAGAAAAGAGTCTGCACTTGATTTTGTGGAACTGCACAGAAAGACTGAATCTAATAGTCCAACAAATGCATCCATGAACAAGTGCATGCAGAACACCATCAGATATTCTCATAGTGGGAAAGAGAATGCAAATGCAATCTAAAGTTGGTTATATAACTGTAATGAATGTTAACACATGATTTCAACAGGTAAGATGCGCTGAGGAAGCAAGTGAAGATGTGAGCATCCAACAATTTCAACATTCCTTCATACAGTATATGCAAACTAAACGCATTTAATTTATTAATAGATTCATTCACTTACCACATTTAAATACTAGACCCCCTAAAACCTGAGCCTTTTTTTGCAATAGAATTTGACATTAATTTTTGCTATGCAAAATTTGCAGTACTCTTATGATGACATGACATAAACACAAAAATATTGTTATTTTAACTCATATTAAACTGTTAAACTACTATTTTTGTCAACACTACTCTTTATAAACTACTTTTATATATATATATATATATATATATATATATTGCTAAATTAAAATTGCAGTATTCTAATAAGCATAGAAATGCATGGAACCAAACTAATATTTTAAATATATTTATTCTAAACTTTTTTTGTTACACTTAACTACTTTTTGTTTGATGTTGCTATAAGCTAAAACTTAAATACTCTATACATACAGCATTACATAAAACACAAATATTAGATGACAGAGTCTTTTTTGTGTAGTTAAAACATAATTTAGATTTTTTTTTAAAGAGATAATTCGAATTTGGATAAAAGAGAAAAAAAATGACACTAAAGAATAAATGTTTTACTAGCGCTTCACTTAAGTTGGCAAAATGTGATTTCTGGTCATTCACAACACCCGTTTTTCTGGTTATGAGAATGTTAAAGGGGTCATATAATGTGATTTCATCCATTTTCCTTTCTCTTTGGAGTCTTACAAGCTGTTAGTGCATAGATAAGTTCCCTAAAGTTGCAAAGATTAAAGTCACAAAACCAAAGAGTTAATATTTTAAAAAGTTATGACTTGTCCACACCCCTCTAAAACAGCTAGTTTAAACACACCCCTGCTTTTCTACATCACTGTGTGGGATCATTTTCAAACACGGCCAAATATTTACACAAAGAAAGAAGGAGGAGCTATTATTCTCGCTGTAGTGTTGCTGCGGGTGCCATGTTATGGAGACGCTGTGTTGTGAAAAGTGAAACTACTTTGTGCTAACTAGATATCAGTGACTAGAAATAACTAGTCATAACTAGAAATCAGTGTTAAGTTGTGTTCACAACACTGTTCCAGCACATTTACGGAGGACGGACTCCTAAAACCTGGAGAGTAGATGCTGGCTGTGCACAGAGACTATAAAGTGAAGCAGCTCTACCTCTGCAAGAACAGTCTGGTGCTTCTGACTCACAACCTTTAAGTAAGTTAGGTTCTCTTATTAAAAGAAGCTGCTACTTACTATTCAGATGTGAGTTTTGAGCAGTGAAGGGTAGTGCTTGTTGTTTGTTGTTTCTCCGATTGTTTATGTTTACGAGGTGCTTCACTTACCTTAACTAATTACGGGCAAGTACGAACTCGCTTAATTTGCTTAATTATTGTTTTAGAAATGTAATAGTGTGTCATAGTGCCTATGATACAGCATCACATTATGGTAAGGAGGACATATTTGTCACATGCTTGCAGTATTCGAACAATAACAGTGCACTGGATCGCTAGCCAATCAGAGCACACCTCACTTTTTTTAGAATGATGAGCTTTGTACAAATCGACTCGTTTCAGGAGGCGGGGCTTAAAATAAAAACAATAATGTACAGTATGTGGAAAATATTTCAACCTTAAACCGCATAAACACATTACATTACACCAAAAAAACAAAGCAAAGTTCTTTTAAGCAACATCATATGACCTCTTTTAGGGAACATTCCATTTTATCATATTGCATATTGGGAACATTACTTCTGAATGTTCTCTAAACATTCCACAACAAGTACAAACATCAAACATCGTGTAAAAAAACCTCAACTAAAACATTTTAGGAATACATGTTCCACGAATAATGCGTAAACAATGCTAACATTTAATGTTCTATTAAAGTTATTGGAAGAACGTTAATGTATAGTCAATTTGGGTATGTTCATCACTTTGAGAAAACCAACCACACTGTTTTGATAACGTTCCCTGTAACGATGCATTAAAACTCTATTCCTATAGAGTCAGAACACAGGAGACATTGAACTAGATTAGTAAGAGTTTCCCGCCCTTTCCCAGGATCTCTTCTCATGGTGTCGGGGAACATTGTGCCATCTTGGTGCGAGCTGGCAGACGACAGCTTCATTTTCACCACAGCTGAATTTGTGGAGTGTTTTTCCATTACCGAGCAGAATAAAGCATTTCCTTTCATTCATTTACTGCAGTCTCTGAAGCTTGGACCGGCTCCCCGGAATGTAAACACATGCAGTCTGTAAACAGACTCACACAAACACACACTCGCTGAGATGCACACACAAACACACACATCCATCTTGCTGTCCTACAACAGCATTGTGCTGTTCTGCGCTGGCCGTCTGAACTGCCCTAACGACACCATGAACTAATAAGATATGCATTCGGACGAGTTTTAATGATGTTATCAATGATGTTGATTGGTCTTCTAAACAAACATCTTGTAAAAATGAGGTCTGTAAGTCAGAGGTGCAGACCATGCGTGACCATTACACATCACTTCCTGTCCATTCTTCACACACCTACTAACAATGGCCTATGATAGAGAGAGATAGATAGAAATAAAGGTGGTTTAAATGCTTCCTCCTAACCCTATCTTTAAAAAATGTTTGCCAACAAACGATAATAAATATTCAAAAAATGAAACAGATTTTTTCTCCAAAACATTCAGATTAGAGCTGAAGTGACAACATTGGATTCTCGATTATCTATATGTTTGTCTTTTTTTTTAAGGCCGTTTTCAGTAGCATGATCAAAACTAACTAAACATATTTCGTTTGTCATTTTTGACGTGAAACAAATTCTGAGCTTTCAATCTCCATCCATTTTTTATTTGATTTTATTTCTACAAAATTCAACCAGTAAATACCGATTTGGCGCTCTTTGATACATGAATGAGAAACAGTACATCTTACTCAAATGTATTTTGTCTTAGGTAATCGCTTTCAACTTCAGAAAATGTTGTCAGTAAATCTTCAAACAATATGTTAAGAAAGGAAAGACCAGAAACCCAATAGCTAGCTCGAAACAACACTATAAAAAGGAGCATTTTAATAAATATTAGCACTACATATACAGTGAGGTCAGTAAGTATTTGATCACCCTGTGATTTTGCAAGTTCTCTTACTTCGAAATCATGGAGGGGTCTACAATTTTCAGCAGAGCTGCATCTTCATTGTGAGAGACAGAATCTTTTTAACAATTTATTTGGGAATTTCATTTGTGAAATCTGTGTTAATATCCAGGTCTAATTCAAATAAAAATAGTGTATGTTATGCTGATCAGTTTAGTTAGAACTAACAGAATTATTTAATTCAACGGCACAAGTCTGTCAAATAATAAAAAGTACTCTTTTGAAAACCTTCAGTCGGTAGTCTCTGTGAAAAAGCACCACTTTATGATGGTACCACTATATGACAAGTCTTACGATGTGATAACATTATTCACAGAACAGGACTAAAGAAGCCAATCTAGCTGAGTTTATATAAACTAAAGTTATTTTAAGCTGTGACCTTCCCAAAATGCTTTGCACCATCAACGGGCCATCGTTGAATCTCTTTCCAAGGGTCTCAGTTTTCAGCTCCATCTGGCCTGAAAAAAGTGGGTACACGCAAAAGATTTCTGGATCCCAGAAGAGCTACATTGTAGACGTAATCTGAGGCATGCTGTTTATATTACGACCCGATAAATAAATGTGCTCTTGGAGAGGTCGAGGTCAGCGGCGAGAATCCAGACATTCACTGATGCTTACAGAACAAATGAGGTGAAAAAAAGAAAAAGATGAGATAAAATGAGCTTGTCGGCCATTGTGGATGAATATTGTAACTTTACAGTACATCTACTACCTTTACTGTTTATGCAAATTCAGGCTAATATGATCTATAATAGTATCTATTGCAAAGTCTGGGATCTGATGCCAAACTTTCATAGTTTATATTGTAACAAAATTTCTATATTTGAATAAAAACTTCATCGGGGCAATCCTCAAAACAGTATCACAGGTCCCGGAAAATATCATGCAGCAGAACAGTTTTCAACATTGATAATAAATCAGTATATTAGCATTATTTCTGAAGGATCATGTGACACTGAAGACTGGAGCAACGATGCTGAAAATACAGATTTGTGTTATAGGAATAAATCATATTTAAAAAAAAATATATATTATAAAATAGAAAACCAATTTTAAATTGCAATGGGGTTTTTCCTGAATTATTTTATGATGTAGAATAAAACACGAAAGTATGTGTTCAACAAAAACCCATTAAAAAACCCAAAGACTATGAACCATATCTTGTGCACTCCATAGTTAAAATTATCAAAGCAAAAACATCATGGTCATAATCTTTTAAGACCAGAGAAAAAGTTTGTTTTCTTTTTTAATGTTTAGTTTTAAAAGTTTTAAAAATGATATTTCATCCATAAGTTAGGTTATGTACTTGTTTGAGGACATCTGGACTCCATTTCTTATAAAAAAAGAATTACTGAAAAGACATGAATGAACATGCATAGGCAAAAACAATTGCACCTATAAACCGAATCTAATTCACATCTTAATGTATTTTTGGGGCAACATACCATGCAAAAATTAAGCGTAATAATGGAAGTAATAATTGACAAGAGTTTCATAATAATATATCATATTTAACAGAATATTGAAATATAATTTCTGTCCCTATTCTTTTATATCTTCCAAAACATAATATTTCTGTGCGATGGTGATTCATGACGCACAATTAAAACATTTGATAGATTTAAATGATAATTACAAAATACTAACATATATCCATAAGAGTGCCAATAAATTAATTTCAGCCATTTTTGAAGACCAAAGAGAGGGGGTTTTCATGGTAAATCATCCAATCATTCACTATCTCTGAATGTGCTCTTCACAGGACATCCATCCAGACTTTAAACTGTGGCATGTAGAGTCTCAGAGAAATTCACTAAATACAAGAGGACGCTTAATAAACATGCATTTTAGTCAAACGTGCCAAATTATCAGTGATTAGGAATCGTTGCGTACCTCAATGAACCATACATCCATTCAATAAAACATCTCAAGTGTTCAACTGCAAAAACCCCATTATAATAACGCAAAAAAGAAATTCAAAGAAATCCTGTTGTGTGTGTGCATGGTTTGCGTGTTCTCGGGAACGGAGATGGCATTAATTCAGTGTCACGAAGGAAAATGTGAGTCAGAGGGTTTTTTATACTGACATTGCGGCTGCTCAGCCCTCGGCGTCTGAGTCCTGATATCGATAAACGCGCCACAACAAATGGAAGGAAGTCTTATGAAAAGAATTCATTCCCTTGAGCTTGAACAATGCATTGCAGGCCTACAACAGAATTAAAATGAACACAGCGAGTCATTGTGCCGCCGCTTCTAGAAATGCTGACGTTCAGGGGATGAGAAGAAGTCTCAACAGGAATGCCTGTATGAAGTTGTTGTTAAATATAGATTCTCCTCATGTCTGACATTGCTGTGGTGTAATCCCACTCTGTGCCTGACATCAATGAATAAGCCCTGCTTGTGTTTTCTTAACAGGGGTGGGATTATCTCAAACACCTCCGTTACCTTACGGACATTCGTGACGATTCAGACTCTGGCGGCTCGGCTGAGGCCATCCGTGGCAGGGAAGGAAGCCTAATTAAAATGAAAGAGCTCGGATTTCTTATCCACAGTCACTTTCACTTAAATCCGTTCAGGGTTGTGACTAGTTCCGGCTGAGAGATTATGTACACGGCAAACTGAAGCCAATCAGGCCGGGATGTTGAGACAAGGTGACCGCCTTCTTAATTCTGCTCACGGCTTAAAGATTCTGACAACCAAAACACGCTACCTTCCACACATCTGCATGCATTAAGCACATACGGTGGATGCTACTCAATCTTTGCAGCAGTTCGTTAGTTTTACAAAATATATTTAGTGTTTTTATGAGACTAAACACAACTGAAGTGGTCCCTCTGAATAGCATGCAATGTACTGGCAGCCTTGCAAATGAATAGCGCACCATTTCAGTATCAATGCACTCTATTCTTAGGAAAGGCTGCACACGCACGCTACCGTTCAATTGTCTGTAAGGTTTTTAAAAATTAGAAATGAATCTTTATTTCAGCAAGGACACATTAAATTGACCAAAAGCGCCATTCGTGATGTTGCAAAACGTTTCGGTTTCTAAATAAATGCCGTTGTTTTGAACGCCATATTCATCAGAGAACGCTGAAAAATAAAATACATCACGGTTTCCACAGAAACGTGGCTTTCAGCATTGATCATCAGAAATGAGCAGCATGTCAGCATATTAGAAGGATTTTTGAAGGACACTGAAGACTGGGACATGACGCTGAAAATTCAGCTTTACATCACAGAAATAAATTGCACTTTAAAATATATTCAAATAGAGAAAAGTTCTTCTAAATTGCAAAAATATTTCACAAACGTACTATATTTTTAAACAGCCCTCAAACCTTTTAATGATAGTGTATCATCAAACTGCTTATTTTACATAATTACTTCAAATCACCGTAACTAGATATATTCTTACTGCACTTTTACTTTAACACAGGTCTTCGGGATCACTTTACAAGGTTTATAAGAGGTTCATCATTTCACTCGACTGCCAGCTTTGACTTCATGTACTCTTATCATCAAAGGCTCCACACTGTCTGATTTCATACTCATAATAGGAAACGGCTCTAGCAGACAACCTCGTGTATAAAATATCTGTATTTGAACATCTCTCCTGCAGGGTGAAGAGAGCGGCTGAGGACTAGAAGCTCTTCTTTAATGCAGCTGTGGTCAGATCATCTCAACATCAAGTCTCTTGACTAGCCCTCTGCCATCTGTTTCGACAGACGTGAAGCCTCTCTCCTCATACTCTTACAGGAAGGATCCAGAATTAACTTTCTGACACCCCTGCCAGGGACGGGAGGAAAGTTCAGTGGCCATCATGAAACGGTTTCATGCAAAAGCGCAAAATGATAGTTTACGTAAAAGAAAATATATGGGCTTCTCTTTATTAATCCATTTCAACAAAACACTACACTGAAAATACTGCTGTATAGTATCCAGGTGACCTGAAAGTGACTCAAACAATGCTTTTCTCCAGGGTCATGCATGTTAAGAAAGCTAACAACCTCTCAAACAGAGCATTTTCAAAGCTTAAATTAGCAATTAGTCTCAATTTAAAGCAACTTCTGGGTCAACCTGGCTGATACATATTGGACTATCAACATTAACACCACCCTGGTGGCACGGATACCTACCACCGACTATCACAATTGTTAGCTATTTCAAGACCAGTAAAGATATAAGGAGGTTTTACTGAAGCCTTTTATGTCACAGAACACAGTATCTTAAGCTTGTGTCCAACATAGACCTTATTTCATGCATTTCACCAAAAAACCCATAGAGCAAAAACGCTCATTTCTGGGTTTTGACCTTCAAAACACATCATCTCCTTTGCACTCTGTACTGTACTTGTGACACCTAGCCCTAGAAGTTTAGTGTGCAATTTCACTGAAATTGCACGGTTCGAGTACACATCATTTAGCATAAATACAAATTCGGTTTTTCATATGTTTACGAGGCCTTCACCTATGCCTCGTGTCAACTCCACCCTTGCCACTGACACGCTTAAAATAGATGCCTCTCTGAGACACTCTGGATTTTACACATGCATGTGAAGATTTGGGAAAGCACGAGGTACAACACTGACGCGTTTTGTTCAGATCCCGTATTTCATAAATAGCATTCCTACACACTACCCCTAAAAAGTATAAGAACACACGGTGTTAAAAACACAAAACGTGGTTATTTAATGCATTAATCCAACACTGATTTCCTCATAAAAGCCTTCAATTAAGATGTATTTCCTCCCTCTTCATGTGACGTTCACACGTTTAACAAGGAAGGCATTCACGCGCTCTCGCTAACACCTACAGATGTGGTCTCCACACTTCCTCTGAAGCTGACCGCACCATCAGTGTAAACTCCTAATGATCTAAACCCAGCAGTGTCACTTCTGGCTTAGTAATTGTACGTTAGAGCATAAAGCGCACACAGACTATGTATATACCTCCAGCCCAACCCGCTAATTAGCTGAGGCATGTTTGCTTTCCTTCTGTCTCCTAACGATGCCTGCGATGAGAGAGAGAGAGAGAGAAATCTGACACTCTTGCCTGCTTACAGTCACCAACAATTAAATTATACAGAAAAGCTGCTCCACTCCAACTGCCTTTTATTTTTGAGGGTTAGTTCACCTCAGAATCAAAATTTTGTCATTAATGACTCACTCTCGTGTCGTTCCAAACCCATAAGACCTCCGTTCATCTTAGGAACACAAATGAAGATATTTTTAAGGAAATGAGAGAGCCGTCTGTCCCTCCATAGACAGCAGCACAACTGAAAAGATCCCAGATCCAGAAACGTAGTAAAAACATCAGTAAAACAGTCCATGTGACATCAGTGGCTCAACTTCAGTTTTGCGACGATAGGAGAATACTTTTGTGTGCAAAGAAAACAAAAATAACATAATTTACTGTTCTTCTCCTGTGACTTACGTCATTCTGGAGATTACTTAAGAACATATTTGACGTAATATGCGTTTGTGTTGCGATATTCTTTAATAGTTTTCTGTTTACCACGTTTTTGGATCTGGGATCATTTTTGTTGTATTGCTGTCTATGGAGGGACAGATGGCTCACTGATATCATCACAAATATCTTCATTTGTGTTCTGAAGACGAACAGAGGTCTTACGGGTTTGGAACGACACAAGGGTGAGTCATTAATAACATCATTTTAATTCTGGGGTGAACTAACACTTTAGTATATACAGTTTTCACGATATAGGTTCTTAAAGGAATAAAACTTGCTGGTGGTCTACTCATCCTCAGGCCATTCAAGATCAGATTAGCATTCCATCACTTGCTCAGCAATGGATACTCAGCAGTGAATGGGTGCCGTCAGAATGAGAGTCCAAACAGCTGATAAAAACATCCACACCACTCCAGTCCATCAGTTAATGTCTTGTGAAGTAAAAAGCTACAGGTTTGTGAAAAACAAATCCATCATTAAGACATTTTAACTTTAGACCTTTTTTGCTTTTTTTTTTTACTTGTGCTTCATCTGTGCAGAATTTTCTCATGATTCAGGCCAGATAACTTTTTCACTGGAGAAAGCAATATTATGGATTAGTAAAAAAAAAAAAATCTTGATAAATGTCTTACGAACAGGTAGCTTTTGTCTTCACGTGAAACCGGTGACTGGTGGACTGGAGTGGTGTGTTTATCAGCTGTTTAGACTCTCATTCTGATGGCACCCATTCACTGCTGTGCAAGTGACGAAATGCTACATGTCTCCAAATCTGGTATAGAGAATTAAACTCATCTAACTCACTAAGAAAAATCTAAGCATCATTTAAAAATAAATTACATAAAATATTAAGAGAATAAAGATATTTCAGAGAATATATTGTGAGTTATGCTTTCCTTAGATTTATTAAAATGGTGATACCATGTTTTGCATATGGTACTCATTCTGTATGTAGCATATCAATCACATTTACATTCATGCAAGAGACTTGCAATGCATTCAACATTCAATAAATTCATGCATTCCTTGGGAATTTAACATACAACCTTCGCCTTCCTAACGCCATGTCAGGATGTCAGGACTTATTACAAACACACATTTTTAAAATAAACAAAACTGCAGCATGGCTGCATGTCATTTATGTTAAAGAGCATTATTTTACTTCAAAATTTAAAACCTCTATTGAAAACTCAGAGGAAGTAACATGTTCTAAGGAGTAACATGTGTCTTGTCTGTAAAAACTTCACAAAACTCTCAGAGTGGCAAACTTTTGCATCCGACTGAACAGTAAACATATTTCGCCATGTGGCCGACTATAAATGCTTCAACTCCTGCCTCAAAAATGCACACTCCACTTTGGGACAAAAATAAAAGCGGAAGACTGGTGAGAGATTTTCTGGATCGTGGGTTAAATTAAGAGAAAGCGAGACGTTTGAGAGAAAGACATGCACCAAGATAAGAACAGAGAGAAACTTTGAAATAGCGCAAACATCCATCTATACCCAATACATTTAAACGTACAACATAATAGCTGTAAAATACCTTACAACAGCCACCAAATTTTCATTTCTTCAAGTGGGAATTTGTTTTGATGGGTTTCTCTGTCTTTTCACAGCAGACTAAAAGTGTTTTACATGTCTAAGAAATATGAATGATGATAGCTGTGCAGATGTTTGTGAGAAATACTTAGATCTTAGACTAAAGTCTGTTTGTCAAGAGGAAAATGTAAAAAGCAAAACAGTTTTCATTTGCTGTAAATTTAATTTCAGTACTATCGACGAAAAAAAGAACCTTTTGAGATATATATATATATATATATATAAAGTGACTAATGTTTTTTTTCTCACTTGGATAGTCATTTTTAATATAAGCATTTTGATTCAATTCACTTACATTTGATCACAGATTTTGGGGTCTCAGAAAATCTGAGCACAGTTTGAGTCATTTCAAACTATTTGAATCTCCAGCAGGACTTTTCCTTTAGGAGAAACATCAGAGAGGCAGGAGACACAAGTAAGATCTCAGTGGTTTTTCGGTCCAAATGCATGCATAGATCATTAGGTTTTGGGAGAATTTCGTACTGAAATCACTTTTTGTTATAGATATTAGTGTCTAAGCATGGTTTGAAACGTTAGAATTTCTCTGAAAATCCAGACACGTATGGAGTCTTTTTCCTTGAGAGGAAAATCTGAGAAGCATGAAACTTGAAAATTCTTAATTTTTCCAGCTGAAATATTAGTTCAGTTCAGATCATTTGTTTTATGGAGAAATTAATGTTTAATATACAAAATTCAAAACAAAAACATTGGTTATAGATTGTGATGCAAATCAGAGCACAGCTTAAGACAAGTCCTTTCATACATTTGGCAGTATTTTTTCTTAGGGAAAACATCTGAGAAGCGTGAACCTCAAGTCGGTCTTTAAGAAAAAATTGAGATATTACAGAGATCTCAGTGTTTTTCACTCCAAATGCATCCTCGAATCATCTGTTTTGGGGAGAATTTAATGATAAACATTTGAAGTTCTTAGTAAAAATACATCTGTGTTTAGATTAAATGTCTCCTGAAACTCAAATGGAGACACATATGAAGGCTCTTCCTCTTCATATGTTAGAAGGATGAAAATCTGAGAAGCATGAAACGCAAAATATATTTTGGGAGTCTAAAAGAAATACGTTTGTTTTGCTTTTCTGCCCAAATGCATGCTCAGATAATTCCACATTTATGAAAACTGCTCAGCGTTTACACTGAAATTCCATTTAGACAAATATGAGCACAGTTGAGACATCTTAAAATTTGAAAAAGACACATACAGGGTGTTTTTTTTCTCAAGAGGAACACCTGAGAGGCATGAAAGTCTCATGGCATGTTTGCAGCAGCAATATATTTATAAAAAAGTTCTCTTTTCTGCAAGGCGGTTTGATTCCAGATATCCTCTAAATCGAAGTGCTGAGAGATCATCTGTCCCCGCCTCTGACAAGGCCATTGCTCCAGACTCACAAAAGAATACTCCAACTTCATTGAGTGAAAGGCAACACAAAGCAAACAAACCCCCAAACCGCTGTCACGCCACCCCTCCCCGGCAGGCCTCCACTGCTCTCCCCTCCTTCTCAGCTCCCGCTATTCAAGGGAAATGTGTATTTCCCACACTGGAGATGTCCAGCAGGGTCTGCCCGGCAGGGGTTTTGCTTCGGGGTGAACGGGGAGACGGACTAGAGGTTACATCAACACACACACCGCTGCGGCGTGTCACATCCTCACCGCCGGTTGCCTTGGCGCTGTTAGTCAGGAGAGCAAAAACCCAGCCGCTCTGCTCCTGTACCTACACAACATTTTTTCACCAAGTCGTTTCTTGCACATGGGTTTTTAAAAGCCATCCGAATTATGATTATTATAATAAATTATGATCATTTGATGGTGCTGGTAACCTGCAATCATGGCGCCGCCGATGAAGGACAAAGATGCTAATGGCGAACATCTGCGTTTAATAAATACTGACCTGAAAAACGGCACTCTTTAATCACTCGCTGTCTGTTTTATATGCTACTGATGCGTTTGACAGACAAAACCCTCCAGACAGAAAAACCCAACTGTAATTAAGATGGGTAGAAACGCTGAACAGACGCATTGGTTAACTTGAAGTAGATGTTACATGATTAAAAGCAAAAGTTAGATATAAACATTTTAATAAATGGACCTGAGCTATAATTACCTAACAATGCACAACTGTGTTTTAATTAAGATTAATGAATTCTGCAATAACTAACGGTAACTAATTACACAAATAATGAGTGAAGACAGAACCAGCAAGGGTGATGGAGGACTGAGGAAAAGACTGCAAACAAATGAAAAATGCTGGAAGAATGAAATGGCACTGGCACAGAGAAAAATAAAATAAAAAGAAGAGGCGAGAATGACGAATTGAAAGAAAGTCGAATTGGAAGAATGCAAAAAGAACGAAAGGATAGAAATAGAGAGAAAGCGAGAATGAGAAAGAGTGAACAAAGAAGAGAAAGCACAAAAGAGAAAAAGTAAAGAAAGTTCAAAACAGTTTAATAGAAAATGGCCAACTAACAAAAAACAATGTTAAGATATTAAAAGAAAATAAATGTGACAGACGTAAAAAAGGACAAAAGAAACTTCTCCGTCATGATTACGATGACTCTGCCATCACATCTGGAGCACAACCGAACCTCTGCAACATCATCTCACACACACACACACACATCCAACGCTGACCTGACTGTCCGGCGGTGGCGAACAGGTGCAGGTCATTAGGCCCGCTGCTGCCACCTTCCCCTGTAAGATGTGCGTAAATCCTTGTTGTGGAAAATGAAAGAGTGAAAGTAGTTCTAATTACAAAATGTAAATATTGAGTTTTCCCACAATGGGAAACAGACCACCCAAGATGCACAACAACCCCCAACCCCCCTCCCTCCCGCTCCCCTGCTCCGTCTCTTTCTCTCGGCCGTCCCGTCAGCGTGACAGGAACAGGAAGCCTTCTGAGCATCACCAAACGTAAATGCACACATACCAGACGTGCACATGCGTACACGAGTGGCCGCTGACATCACTGCATCATGCTTGTGTAACGACCCATTAGCCCTGACCTCCAAACCTAACATCCATTCCTCCGGGCCTCGTGCAAAAGCTCGACAAATACCCAGAGGTCTGCTGCTCTCGGAGTCACAGGTGAACGTCAAATACTTGACTTTATGGTGCTAAATACCTTTAAATGGCCTCCATGAGACTGTTTTCCAGCTTTAGGCCACATATGGAACTGAGCAACATGTGGTCGGCATGGACCGAGCCCCGGGAGTCGCCATTTGTTGACATTTGTTTGTACGGAGAGCATGTCGGTGAGTGATGGGGAATGGAGGTGAATGAGGGCTCAGCTGGGATCTAGAGCTCTGGGATGTCTTCATTCTGAAGGTGATCTAGAGGCCCTAAAACACTTCAGTTCAGAGCTGTTCTTCAGCTCTTAGATGCCGGTTTGCTTCTACGCTCTCAAAAATAAAGGCTCCAAAAGGACCGGCATAAGAAGAACCATTTTGGGCTCCTTAAAGATCCTTTCAAACAATAGTTTATATTTTAAAACTTAAAAAGAACGTAGTGCAAAGAAAAGGCTTCCAAAATGGACATTTTGGTTCCTCTAAGAACCTTTCAGTGAACAGAACCATTTACTGGCATTTATGATTCCATGAAGAACCTTGAAGATTTAAAGTATCTTTGCATTGCAAGGTTTTTGCACTCTTGAGAATAAAAGATCACTGTATAAATGAATAAAACCATTTTGGGTTCTTAAAAGAACCTTTCAGTGAACAGTTCAATATTTTTTTGTGTGTGTTTAAAGAACATTTTAATAATCTAAAGAACCTTTAGTGCAATTATAAAGTTCCATGAATGATAAAGGTTCTTCATGGAACCATTAATGCCAATAAAGAACCAGGTTCTGTAGATATTCAAAAGGGTTCTCTGAATAACCAAAATGGTTTTTCCAAAGTATCCCTATTTCTGAACCTTTCTTTTTAAAAAGTACATTTTCATTTTCTTTTTTTTTTTTCTCCACTGGAAAGAACCTTTTGTGGAACTTGTTAAAGGTTCTTCATGGAACCATCACTGCCAATAAATAACCTTTATTTTTAAGATGATATTCTGTTCCGACAGCCAAATGTTGCATAATTGTTATATAATAAACAAGCATAATTGCTTTGAAAACATATTTTAGCACAGCAATGTAATTCTTATGCAAGTTATAATTAACAGAATCTATAATAAATCGATGTAAATTTTTATTTTAGATGGGCATGGAAACTAAAATGCCTCGTTTTGACATCTTAAGTCTGGTTCAGCATGTCATCACAAAACGCAACAGTCAGAAATTGCTTAATATATTATCCATAAACTCTAGAGATGCCTGAGGTACACGACCCTGTGAACTCTACACTGCTTCATTCTAA
Organism: Enteromius unitaeniatus; assembly: GCA_032359435.1. Classification (NCBI taxonomy): domain Eukaryota; kingdom Metazoa; phylum Chordata; class Actinopteri; order Cypriniformes; family Cyprinidae; genus Enteromius; species Enteromius unitaeniatus. The sequence continues at coordinate 14,844,419 of JAUMHI010000069.1, forward strand.
TCTACAGGTGCTTGACACAGATCTGCAGATGCTTGTGACAAAGCCCTTAAGTTAAGAAAACCTAGAGATCATTGGTTTATATTATAACTTGGATGTAAGAGTTGTCTTAGCTTTAGGAGTTGGGACCGTGCCCTGCCCTTTCACTCTACAATGATCCAATCCACCCTCTTAAAAATAAAGACTCCTTATTATCTTTGATCATCCCATGAAGTACCTCCACCGAATCTTTCCATTTCATGAGAGGTTCTTTAGAACATTACAATAAGAAGTGCTTTCACTAAAAAGTTGCCGAGGAACCAGTTCTTCTATGGCATTTCTGTGAAAAGCCCATTTCAAAATGGGACCAATCTAAACACAATCTAAACACAATCTAAACCAATCTAAATTTCATTTTAGAGGCACTATAGAAACCTTTGCATTTTTCCATACATTTGACATCATGCATGCACAATCAGCAAAAAGACTTCGCTTTCCAGCTGAAGTAGTAAGAAAAGTGCGGTGCATTTTCCAGTACATCACTGTTGCTGTCAATGCGCAAATAAATCTATCACGCGTTATGATCAACACACCTTCACAGCAGAAACAGTGGTAAAATACCTGTTTAAGTCCACTTCAGCGCTGTTTGGGGAAAACTGCGTCTCATAAGTTGTTCTTACGGAGTACAAATCATCAAACAGTTATTTCCCCCCGACTCATTCCTCAGCCAAAAGGTACATTTCATGTGGAGGGTGAGAGGGAAACTTACCTTGCGGGTTTCTGCTGGCAGAAGCGCCGGCTGGACGCTGGACAAAGACGATCAGAGCGACGCTGAATAATCCAAAGCCAGCGCGCATCAGAACAGACATGAACATCATGTTAAACACCTTGAACCTTCACAGAGAGGGGCAAATGAAATAAAAGCGGACAACTGCGAGACTTTGTGTCCAAGAGTGGGTGAGGCTTTATTCCCGGCGCTGGAAACAGAGAGAGAGAGAGAGAGAGAGAGAGAGCGTGCGTTTTATTTCTTGGTCCTGCGGAGATTGAGTGCGCGGAGATCAGGAGGAGAAACACGGTCGAGTTGAGCGCTCATGATCTTCAGTCCTGCAGGAGACACAGACAGAGAGAGAGAGAGAGAGAGAGAGAGAGAGAGAGAGAGGGAAGGGGGAGGAGAGATGCACAACAGCGCGTTGCTCTCTCTCTCTTTTCTCTGATTGTTAGTCAGTGGTTCTTTATTGGTACATTGATCAAAAGTTCTAGAAAAAAATTAATACAAAGCTTAAGGTTTTCCTGATTATTTAAATGTAAGAATGCAATACATTGTAAAACTAAAATAGCAACTACAACCGGACTTGACTGCATAAGAAAATATGGCGTAGTTTATTTATATAGGGCTGGTGTTCAATGTGTTTGTGCATTACAGAACCATTAAATAAAACATTAGTTTCTACAATATCTGTTTCTTCATCAGTTTTGGAGAAATGTAGCACTGCATCACTTGCTCAGCAGTGAATGGGTGCCATCAGAATGAGAGTCCAAGCAGCTGATAAACACAATCCACACCACTCCAGTTCATCAGTTAACATCTGGAGAAGACAAACAACTCCATCATTAAGATGTTTTAACTAGAAGCCATTGTTTCTGGGCAAAGTATGAGTTCAGAATCCATAACACTTAATGAAAAGTCTGTCATGTTGTCCTGCCACATCAAAATCCACACAGTTGTTTAGAAGCATTTTCGACTGGTTTCTACACGGTGCCTAATATTTCTCTGCTGATTCAGACTTCCCTGGAAAAAGCCATTTCATGCAGTATGACAGATAAAAATGTTGCACTAATGGGGTTGTTTTTTTACAGCTGCTTTTCTCTTCACAAGTCCTTAGCTGATGGACTGGAGTAGTGATGTTTTTTTGTTGTTTTTTTTCCCAGCTCCCATTCACTGCAGAGGATCCATTGCTGAGGAAGTGATGGAAGGCAGCATTTCTCCAAACCTGATGAAAAAACGCCCTCACACACGTTCCTTCGTGCCACTTCGCATACGAAACGGCAACGCATTTCCCTCCACCAAGTGCACAGACGAGTTTCTCTCTTTCTGACCTTGCAGGAATTCACAATCAGCAGCGGGACGGGCCGCGGGTGAGTGGGGGGTTGCCATGGAAACGGCTTCCGCGGGGCAGCAGAGGTCAGACGCTCCGGGAGCCACGTGCAATTCACGGACTCCCTCTCATCTCGCCACAAGCTCCCGAAAAGGCATGCGCAGCCGAGACACGTCGAGCAGCTGGTAACTGATCCTGGTTTTCCATACTTCGGCAGATTCGCATCCCGGAGGCATGCGCTTTCCGGCTCCTCGCGCACCGCGTCCCACGTACTGAAAGATCGTAGGCAGCCGGGATAATCGTGTCAGAACAGGCCTGTTCAAGCACTAATGATTCAGGGGTTTCTACGGAGGACAATTAACCCCTGCGACAATAAAAAAAAAAACATGCCAGAGGTCTGACTTCATGCTCAAAATGAAACTTCAGGATGGAGTTTTCTCGGAAACTTAGTCACCCTTGTCTGAAGGGTCCTTCACGATTTCAGACATCTGGTGCGATTGCAGCTCGCCTTTACCTCTGGCCTTTCTGCCGGTTTCGTAACAGGGAATTTACCGCAGCTTTTGCACGGAGAAAGTCGGCCTCATTATTCACACATCCAAACAAAGAGAAATGAAATCACAATAGACTCAATATGACATTCCTCTGACTCGAGGTCAGTCCTCAGAAGAACAGGGTCCATGCTGTCATTAAACTTCCTCCTCCCCAGTACAGTTCAACAAAGGCAAGCCTCGGCCTGTCCCTGCTCCATCATTATGTTACTCTTTAGTTTTTATGCTTCGCCTTTTTGAAATGAACTGCTAGGTGCTTGATTCTCATGACTTCAGCTATCTGCACTGCTGTATGGTCCACGTTGTGAAGCTGGATGAGAGAACTGGGTCAAAGCTTTCAAAGCTTTCTGAATCTATATTCTGGTTCATTTTGACATTTGGTAAACGCATGCTTCATTTAGTTTATTATATACTGTTTTTCATTGTAATTTATTCCTGTGATCAAAGCTGTATTTTCACCTTCACTCCAGTCTTCAGTGTCACATGATCCTTCAGAAAACATTCTAATATACTGATTTGCTGCTGAAGAAACATCTCTGATTATTGTTACTTTGGTGTGCTGCTACATATGTTTTCTGAAAACTGATATTTTATTTTTTTAGGATACTTTATGGATAGAAAGTTCAAAAGAACAGGATTAAAGAAATCTTTGAATGCCTTTACGGTCACTTTTGGTCAGTGTAAAGCACCCCTGCTAAATAAAAGCATTCATTTCTTTATTTAAAAAAATTTAATCCCAAATGTATATATTTCGTACAGATTTGTAATAAATAAAAATGATAAATCTTTCCATTCAAATTCGAACTGATCATGTAAACAGTTTACAATAATTTAGAAAACTGCACATTTTCAGACTTTTATGCCCTCGGATTCACAGGCAAGGCTTAAGCCTAGACTAAAATGTAAATGTAAGAAATTGCACCGACTGATCTTAAAACAAGCACCTTTTTTGTCTTAAGATGCACCCGAGTAATTCTTCTATCATCATAATTGAAAAATGGCTTAATCCTGGAAACCAGGCCTTAGACTCTTCTTCACGTCTCTATCACATATTTCCCCATTAGTCACACAAGTCGATTGGACCACCCAGCGGACAGATGTTTTGTAACATCAGGCAGGATATTTTGAGCTTCATCAACCTGGATTTGCCCACACAGTTCTTGAGTATACTAGAGTCTGAGTCATGCGATTAGACTAAACCAAGCGCAATCTCACAGAGAGACACAATTCCCTCTTTATCTGCTCGATGGGCTTCTGAAGGACTTGACTCATCTGACTTCAATCTTTCAAAGGAGAAACAGATTTAGAAGATTGCGGAAAGTATCAGGCAGATTTGTGTGGCCTGATGGAAAGTCCAGTGTGCTCTCGAGACATCTAGAGGTGAAGAGGAGCAGCGCAGCATACCGCTGATGAGAAGACAGCAAATGAACACTGTGCTTCATTACACACCTTTGCAAGTTGCCAAAGTTTCTATGCTGGTGCTTTATAGTGACCATATATTTTCATAGTGCAATAAAAAAAAAAAAAAAAAGAAATACAAAAGTTTTTTCTAGAAGTCTCTTAATGCTCATCAAGTCTGCTTTTATTTAAATGTAAAATCCTGGATTCCCAGTTTAATCTGTTTTAAAATGTAATGTATTCTTGTGATTTCTGGATGCATTCTTATTCCAGTCTTCAGTGTCCTTCATGATCCTTCAGAAACCAGCGTCAAAAACAATCGTGCTGCTTAATATTTTTCTGGAACATGTGACATTTTTTCAGGATCCTTTGATTAAAAAGAAGTTACGTTTTTTTAGGTCAGCTCACAAAACAAGATTTATCAATTTAACATCCTCGCAGAATAAATCTATTCATTTTATTTTATAATATTAAATGCATACACAAAAAGAAATGTAACTACATATAAAATCAGTAAAAAAGTATTTTTTACAAATATTCACACAGAAAAAAAAAACATTAAATTGCGAGTGTGTGAGCGTGCATAAGTTAAAAAAAATAAAAAATTAAAACAATCCTACGTTTATGTCCATATGGATTATTTTTAAACTTTAAATTGGATTTAAACCCAGGTAAATCAGTTGAAGACACAGGTATGATGTAGGGATGTGGGTTTGTTTGTTGATCATATGATGTGACGTGTTTCGGCCAGAGTTAAGTCACGACATGGTCTGCTATCACAATCAGGGCTGAGGAGATCAGGTAGAAACCTCTTTGGATGAAATTAAACGATATCTGACCAGGATGAAGGCACTGATCCAGAACCTGGTGAACCGTCATCCTAAAATCAGCTCGAGCGATGCTGGTATTAATGACAGTTTTTTTCAACGCAGTTAAATCCAAGTTGTTAAGCAAATTGTATAATAGATAGGATAAACCCAATAACAATACTAAACAATTCAAAAATATATTTTAATTTAATGTTTACATAAATTAATAACTTAATACATGACATCACATATTATTTACAGAGACCTCAGTGTCAGAAACTGTGGTTCCTTAATCAATGACTTGGACAAAATACAAAAGGTAAGGCACATGCCACGATTCAACAAAAAAGGTTTGCACTAAGGCACTATAAATACACAGACATAGACGAGACAGAGCTGGACACTAATTAATACAATGAACTAAACAAGGGCAGGAAATGCTATACATGGGCAGGGGCATTTCGTGAAGACAGAAATGACGTTCTAAATATTAAGAATCACTTAGATTGTATTTCAATAAGATCCCTTAGACACAGTGAATCGGCTCTTATATAGCTCATAGGATCTCAAACGAAAGCCCGCTGTGTTGGACGTGTAGAGCTGTTTTGTGGTGATATGGAGTAGCTGTGAGGGTAATTGCTGAAGATATGAGCTCATCAGATTATCTGTGCTGATTGCTCTGGTAATCAGCTTGTGTAAGTATGTTCTCATGAGCTCTCGGCCTACCTGCAGGATGAGGAGATAGATCATAGATCATACAGGCATCATATAAATATAATCCCGTGACATCACTCCACCTAAAACATGTTTGGTCAGCAAGCCAACACGTCTCTCAAGACCTTGAACTACTAGATACAAAAGCAGTTATGACGGGTTAGCCATAATGCTAACTGCCAAAGAAGCCATTGCATTAAACCGCACATCATTTTTTTTCAAAGCCACGGCCTTCAAGGATATGATATCCAATCAGATATCAGTAAACCCTGAAGTGATCATCCAAGTACCTTCAGCATTTCGTCCCTGCTGGTAAATAACACATACTACACCATTTACCATTTATTTCATCATACAAAAGAATAAGTGCCATATGACAAAATAACACATAAAATGCAATCAAAAAGAAGTATTATATTATATGTGATTTTCTTTTTTCGTTTTTGACAATAATATAGTTTTGAATATATTTGTACTTTTTTTAATACAGTGAGGTCAATAAGTATTTGATCACCCTGTGATTTTGTTCTTCATACAGATCTTCTCTACATCTGTCAGGTTTCGGGGCTGTTTTGAGCAACACAGAGTTTCAGCTCCCTCCAAAGATTTTCAATTGGATTTAGGTC
>JAUMHI010000069.1:14850753-14861825 GCA_032359435.1 Enteromius unitaeniatus
AGGTGTAGAATCATGAGCAGAGTGTAGCTGGACTATTTAAAAGAGAAATAACAGGTCTTTGAGGGTCAGAAATCTGGATGATAAGCAAGTGATCAAATACTTATTTGACACAGTATTTCCAAATAAATTGTTAAAAAATCATACAATGTGATTTCTGGATTGTTCTTTTTAGATTCTGTCTCTTACAGTGGAAATGCAAATATGCTGAAAATTGTATTCCCTTCCATGATTTCTAAGTAAGAGAAATCACAGGGTGATCAAATACTTCTTGACCTCACTGTATATGTATATATGTGTGTGTGCAATCTTTCAGTGTTATTTTGTTGTAGTTTTAATGTTATCTGTCTGAAGTATTTATAAAGTATTTTGTTGGAATTTTGTTGACGCAGACTATCATTGGCTCTGAATTAAAATATGCTAACTATTATTCGCCTGGGCCGCTGTCTCTCTTTCCATCTCAACAAACAAACAGAAAAGTCCAAATAAATCAGCTCTGAATCTGTCCTAATTCTCTTAGTAGAAATGTCCAAATATCTGAAAAATGTCATTATTAGCGCAAGCTCTTCTGGGAGGTCATTTAAAGAGGTTGCTGGTAAACCTCAAAGGTTTGGTAACTTTGTTGTTGAAAGCCGCAGTAATGTGGGTTTGAGGAGATCTTGATGGCAGCCGGACACGTAACCCCACGCCACCCTGTGGCTCTGATTCACCATCTTCATCCAGATGTGTGGCCCGGGTCTCTGTGGTTAAAGCACTCTGGGATGTCGCAATAAAAAGCATTCTCTTCAAATTTGTTGCTTCCTCTTTTGCAGCAGATGTGAAGGAGGAGTATTAAAGCAGGCCCGAGTACTTACTTTTGCAGACTGCTCTCTTCTTTTTCTAATTAGGCCTAGTAAAACACTTTAATGGAATAAAAATGTGCAAAAAGCTAGTCACTTAAAGCATTTCAATAAATCTAACACACAGGGATGCTCAGGACATGCAATATCCCGGGACTAAATTGCCAGCAGCAATAATTTAGAACAATGAAATATATTTGTATGTAATCCCCGTTGTTGTCATTTTGGCTGCATCTGAAATGGGTCATATCATTGATACAGTATTACCTGAGACACTGGAAACCCCATTTAATACATGAGCATAACATGTCGCTAAAAAGTACATTATTTTGTGTATTTGATGTAACGCAATGTGTTTAAGTTTAAAAAAAAGAGGTAGAGGTAGAATTTAAACAAGCTATTTTAGAGGGGTGTGGACAAGTCATAACTTTTATAAAGAATATCTCTTTGGTTTTGAGACTTTAATCTTTGCAACAAAGGATCTTATCTATGCGCTAACAGCTTGTAAGACTCCAAAGAGAAAGGAAAACTTGAAATCGCATCATCTGACCCGTTTAAAACATACTGTAAATGCACACTTGTTAAACATAAAGTTTACCCTCTTAACTTTTGTTAAACTGAATGTACAAAGCAAACAGCTGAAATATCTACAAATTAAAAAACTACATAAGAGTGTGCCGTTTTTCTATGCGCAATGTTTTTGTCTAACACAGGGGTGTCAAACTCAGTTCCTGGAGGCCCACAGCCTATTTAAACACACCCGATCCAGCTAATCAAGTCATCAAGGCTTATTTGAAGACTACATAGCATGTATGTTGAAGCAGGGTTGGAACTAAACTCTGGTTTGACAGGTAGTGCAGTGCTCTTGTGTTTAATATGTGCAGATGTCCTATTTTTTCTGCTTATTCCAATTATGCTCATAAAAATAGCAAGCTAAGCCAGTAGTAGTACTGACATTGTCTAAATAATACGTCTGAAGGCGTAAAAAGTGGAGGAAGAGACAACGGACTGAGTGAATCATTTACGCCGACTGCTTCAAACTCACACCCGCGATTTCCATCCTTCATTTCAAGCCGTTCGATTGAATCCTTTTTCAGATCTGTACTTTCGAGCATGCATCACAGATCTTTCTTACTGTTTCTAACTGTAGGACATTAAACCCTTCAGGCAGTAGCTTAAAACAAAGAATAAAGAAAGATAGCCTATAGCACAGATAAATCCCCAATGCATGGTTAGTGTAGAAAACTATGGGTCATTTTCGTAAGGGGTGTGTTGACAGGTTAACAAAAACTTGTAATAAATGTGTATCTTAAGAGAACACATATAAGACATAGAGATTTTAGGATCAACAATCTTTTAGGATTTTAGGACTCTCCAGGTAGACTGTTGTTTGCTCTGTTTAATTACCGAACGCCAAAGCTCCCAAAAAACATGTTCCTGATCCATCATTAAAGCGACCGCAAACAGCTCTGACCCCTAGAAACTGACCATCTGGACTTCCTGCGGCTCTTTAATTGCTGCTTACTCATTTAGCTGAGGCTTTTATCTGAAGTGACTTACAGTTGACTTTGTGAGGACGATTCTCCGGGAGTAACCTGAGATGTCCCGCTCAAGGGCACAATGATGAGAGCTCAAAAACCAGTCTTTAGGGGATTTGAACCTACGACCTTTGGTTATCCTCCCTGCCCATACAACAGGGCTATGGTGATTTACACCGATTTACAGTCTCCACAGGGTCTGCGGCCACCTGCTGTGTGTTGATACCACTGTCAGATTATATGATTCTAATTTTCAGAATGATTATGTTTGTAATCACACTAGTGCTCTGACCACAGTCGGCGCAGCGGTATAAAATGTATGTTATACAAAGTATGCAAACTTTCTATAAATGAGTTGATTTTGAATTAAAGAGTACTATACATTTTTTCATGGCAGAAATAGCAGGCCTATGCTGATATGCTAAATATAACATAAATATCAGATGAAAAGTTGAATTAAAACATTTAATTAAAAATGCAGTCTTGAAATATGAGTTTAAGTTTTAATGCTTAAAAATAAATAAATAAATAAATAAATAAACTTGGCAAAAATGACAAAGTGCAAAACAGAAATGACTAACTTAAAGTAAAAAATGTGTTAAAATACTAACTACAAAACTACTAAAATTTAAATAAAAACTAAATTAAAATAATATTTTGAAAAAGATAAAATTGAGAAAAGTTGTTTTGTCAGCTTAATAAAATGAATGTACTAAAATTGCTAAAACTTAAATAAAAACCACAAAAGCATAACAAATAAACCTAAAAGTTAACTAAAATTTAAATGAAAACTGAAAATGCTGTATCCTGGTTACTGTTAACTAAAACAAATACTAAAACTATTAAAAAACTATTAATAAAAAGCAAAAATAAAAAGCTAAATACAATAAAATGTTTATATTAAATGCGTTCTGTAATATGAGTAGGCCTGTATGTGGTCAAATATTTTTTTAATTTTAATTTATTAAAACTCCAAATGTTTTTTATGTAACGTTAGCCTTGATTAAAAAAAAAAAAAAAAACAGTCTTCAAACCAACAACAACACTGAAGATAAAGGTCTAACATGTCTTTTGTTTAGTCAAAAACTTAATTTTGACACTGAACCAGTAGCTATATTTTTGTGGACATGGATATTTTAATAAACATTTCCACTAGAGGGCATCATAGGCTTAAGATACAGTCTACTTCTACTTATTTTCAGAACAGCTGTTTCAAAATAGTAGAATACAGGGGGTTTCAATGGCCCTCAATGCTCCTATAAAAACTTGTGCTAAAAGATGTGTTTAATGAGTAATGGAAGCATCACTAGTAGATCTAGTGTCACGGGTTACCTAAAACACAAGCACACAAAACATCTCAGGTATGTTTTTATCAGTTCTCATGTCAATTGGGATTTAAAACCCAGTGACGCGAGTGATTTCTGACGCGTCTTTCACTCTCAAAGGCACGTTCAGTCATTCCAGAGCCTGGCCTGGCTTTTGAGGACTCTAAATGTTTATCCCGTGTTTTAAATCTCTTTTGTATCTGTAGTATTGTACCGTATTGTCCTGGGTATTTGTCGCACTATTGTAGTTAGGATATTTTTTTAAGCCAAACATAATACAAACTCCTGCACCTGTTCAAATGATATCCTCACGCTTGCAGAAGCAGGTAAATGAGCTGAAAACTCGATAGGCCCAGCTCACTTCAGGCTCAAATGGTTGCTGACAAAGAAAGGCAAGTCATTAGCCCTTCTGCTTCAGATCAGGTTGGACGAGTTCCTGCCTCGTCTGATAGAAGCGGTTGATGTTATGAAAGGAACTCTCAGAATGTTACCTCAGCAAGACTCTGTTGACAAGAAAAACATGGATCGCTACTCGTGCGTCACACACGAGGACAATAAACTCTGACTCAGAAAGTTTCACGGATCCAAAACGAGATCCTATTTTCCAATCAGCTAGCGTCAATTTAATATGAATCGTATTCGCAGGACTTCTCAAAGATCCAGATGCTTGAACTCCTCAGTGTAGTCCAAATCTTTATTAAGAATCCTTCATAAATATATGAGTTTATTTACAGGCATGTGTTAACTGTGTTATTTTACAAGAAAAGCTTTTAGCTTATTTTATAAGTTCGTGGGAATGGCACTTTTTCATAAAGACATACACCAGATTCGAGCCAACATATAAGCAGAATCTATAATAGGCTAATAAAATATTCACCTTGTGGGAATCTTTTCTTTTTTTTCCTAAGGAAAATACTGCAACTATATTTACATTTTACATTAAGCAAAAAGTGGAAGTGATCTGAAACCATAATTATCTTAAAGATATGGAAAAAATATTATCTACTTCCTTCATTGAGATCAATTTGAAAACATCTTTAATTCAACACTGAAAGAAAACCGTGTGTCCAGCAAAAACATTTTACCCATATGGCAAAATTTGTTTACTAATTAAATAAAAATATACTAAACAAATAACTTAAAATGTATTTTAGGGGCAAGAAAATATATTTCCCATCTTGCAGGATTAAAAAAAAAACACTATATTGATAAAATGTTGGTAAAATAAGTAGATTTTAAAACATTTCATCAACTTTTTTTGTACATTTTTGTATCTTTTAAATATTAAAATATATATTTTTACATATGGGTAAAACATTTTAAGTGGAGAAAGAATCTGTTTACATAACTTGAGTTACTTATAATGCGTTACACCCAACACTGTCTCAGTGACTTTTTATTGTGATAAAAGAGTTTTCAAATTGATCTGGATTCATGCAGATGTAGCTTTACTCTTTGGAAGAAAGTGCTTATATCATTTTGCATCAATTACTTAAGCGAGTACCTAAAGATACATATCGACCACCAAGCCGAAACCAAAAGCATCACAAATGATGTCAAAGTCCGTATCATCAGCATTTGTCCTTTCAATGCTAATGTCCCAGAATAAATCGGAAAGACGGTAGCACCATGCATTAGTCCCTCAGTAATCCCAGTTTCTTCAAGGCTTCCCTTCGGTTTTCTCCATTTTCACCGTTTGGAGAGATCATCACGCTTATTCCGGAGCGGGGCAACTTTTGCCCATCATTCCCTGGCTGACCCGCAGCAGCTTGGAGCAATTTAGTTGAATCCTCAACTTGATGGCCAATTCCAAAGTCCTTCGCACTCCCTGCAGAAGGAGGTCGAGCACTGCTCTTTCGTCGCTGACCCGGAGACAACTCAACTTGGGTCCTTTCAGGGTTTATCGTCTGTGGCGCAGAATCAGTGGATGTTCGAGATCTTGTACGCTCCAGGGATGCTGTTTTGATCTCGTAGGACCTTGCCGGTTGCTTTTTTAGCAAATCGTCTCGCCTTTTTTCATCGTGTTTTATCGTGTCTGCTAGTAGTTGCACATTATCTGGTACGGGACTTTCGGAAAGTCTGGATAGCTCCTGAATGGGTTCTGCCGGGTTACTAAATGACTGAGGGCGAGTTTTAGCTTTAAACGTTGGCGAATGAGAAGGAGACACGCCGTGGCTAGTTTCATTTACCTCTTCGTTCTTTAGCAGGCCCAATTTTTTTAAAGCCTCCATTCGGATCTTCTGAGGATCCATCTGAGCTCGTTCGGTTTGAGGGAGTAACAAATGCGTGGTCCCCGGGTCCTTGTGGCTTTTGAGGATGATATTGGATGGGAGCTTCTTGGGTTTGGGTGCCACAACTGGAGGGCTTTTGAGATCGCCGTACTCTTTGGGCACAGCAGAACTGTGGTCTGAAGATGGCGAAGGCGTCATTGGTTTGTCTGTATCTGATTGTTGCCCAAGCGTTAACGGCGTCAAGTGAGATGCTTTCTTCACAGAGGCCTTCTGCCGTAGGATTTCAATCACATTGTGTGGTTCACTTGATGTGCTTTCTGGGTCTGATTTGGACTTCATGGATCCACCGGGCTCCACTTTTGGGAGTTCGGGAACCCATTGCGGTGGCTCTTCGTAAACCGGAGCTGGTGGCGAATAAGCCAGGCTTATCTTCTGCGCTGGTTCATCCATGAAGTCTGAAGGTGGAGGAATGAAGTCCAGCGGCACCTCTGAGAACTCTTTCTGAGGCTTGACATCCAAACTCTTGGCTGCACCATCTTTGGTTTTCGAGTCACTTGGCAAACTCGCTTTAACTGGAGGTTCGGGTATGAAAGATGGTGGTAAGTCCACCACATCAGTTGATTGTCCAGTGCTTTGTTTGGAAGTTTCGACTTTTGAAGAAGTTTCTTCTTGAACTACCTTTCTATGTTGTTGTTGGTCAGGGCTTGATCTAAACCCATCAGGTGCATCTATAAAAGCCACAGGAGACTCTTTGGGAGTGGTTTCCATTGGTTTGCTGACTATCTTAGCATTCCCAGGGGATGTTTCCATTGGTTTACTGACTATCTTGGCATTCCCACTCGCAAGGAGTAATGGAGTTGGCACAAGGTACTTCTGAGATGGTTTACGATCTCTTCCGATCACTTTGTTTGGATCTTCGTGGGCTGATAGCTCTGAAGGAGAACATTTATGAGCCATCACTCACACGGAATATATTTAAAGGTACTTTCGTGTATTCTGTTATTGCTTACCCTTAGATCTGTTCTGGTAGATGGACGTCCGCTGAGGAGTTTTTGCTTTCGGGGCATTAGATAGGCGTTCAGGCTCATCGTTGGACAAACCGCTGTCGTATTCCACATCCAGAGAGTCAATGGTCTCCTCCAGGAACATAAGACAGGCTCTCTCCTCAGCCGAAAGGTGCTCCAGACTGTCATCACTCTATCTCACAAAGAAAAGCGTGCTGTTTTAAAAAAAAATTATCAACACTTTTTTTAAGCAAAGTTAAATTAAACTGATAAAAAATGAATAAGGCATTTATAATCTCATAAAGTGTTGCAATTTTAAATAAATGCTGTTGTTTTAAACTTTCCATTCATTCATGAATCATTACAAAATATAATTGATCAATTTTCACAAAAATACGGAGCAGCACCACTGCTTTCAACATTGATAATAATCAGAAATGTGTCTTGAAATCAGCTTATCTGAATGGATCGTGTTGAAAACGTAGTTTTGATCACAGTTTTAAAATATATTCATATACAGTAGCAAACTGTTGTTATAAAAAGTAAAGTAATTCACAAGATTACTGTTTTCTCTGCATTTTTAATCAAATAAATTGAGAAGATACTTTTGTATCTCTGTATTTTTATTATTGGTGTTCATAAACATTCAATAGACAAGCGTACTTGAATATTATAATGCATTGTGCTCTAAAAAACTTTGATGTACTTAACTTCATTCATTAAAAAAAGAAAACATTCCAACAAAAATATGTGAAATAATTAATAATTATTATTATTAAAATAATTTAAAATTATAAACTCAAAAGTGGTCAGTTTATACTTTATTTTTGTGTTATGTTTTTTTTCTAATTTATTTTAATTTAAAGTTAACTGATTGAAATTGTGTGATGTATTTTTCTTTAAAATCAATTTTATGTAAGAAAAACATTTCCTTGTTCTTCTCTTTAGCAATACTGAATAAAAAGCAACCCCCTAAAGAGAAGAGACCGTTCCTTGTGTTTGAAAAATAACATAAAACAAATGCTGAATTTACCTAAAGGTGAACATTTTACTTAAGCTTATATCAAGCTCAATCCCAATGAGGTATTTTATGATACTTTTCTATTGTTTACCTTAACAGATAGGATGACTATGATCTGTCTCTGAATGGAAAAAAGATCTTCTTTAAGATTTCCTCATATTTCAAGAAAAACGTTATCGCAACAGCAGGTTTGGAATTATGTGATGATGAATCAGTTTTTGTTTTGGGCACACTGTCCCTTTAAATGTTCTGGGAAATGAATGAATGGTGTCATACTCACAAATCCAGAGTTGCTGCTGAGCACACTATCACAGCTTCCTGCACTGTCCATCCCAGACACAGATTCAACAGAAACGCCCCCAGGCCAGGTGTCACTTTTTGGCATTGCACATTGGAGGAGTTCAGTTACTGCTGCGTGTCTTTAAGGAGCTTATTTAAGGATGAAAGATAGAGGACCTATAAAAAATACAATAAACATAACTAGATTAAGCAGCAGTAATAACAACAACATATAATAACATATGTACTATGAGAATATGCTAATCATAAAATGCCATGGTGTATTTAAAGTACAGTGGTATTCCCCATCTGATAGCATTGCTTTTCTGTCAGGGAACGTCTCTATCACAATAATCTTGGTAAAAATGACTCAACTCATGACACTGCTGACGCCACTCTGTACAAATGTGTATGAGATATGAGTTTAGCACAGTTTTAGACACAGACAGTAGTCTGGGTCAAATATAGGTCCATTTTGAGTAGTTTTGTTCATGCTTTTTGGAGATTAACTGCATCAGTGTCACTGAGATGATATCGTTTTTATTAATATTTTAAATAATTTTTACACTTTTCATTTTAAGTTACATTTTTTAGTAATTTTGTGTCATTTTTAGTAGATTATTATAAATTTAATTTACTGAATTAATTTGAAGTATATTTGAGTTTATTAGTTTTAATAAGTACTAATTTGCTTGTTTTAATAAAAATAATTAACATTAATGACACAACATAAAATACAAAATTTTTAACAAAAATATTGGGTTAAAGTATTTTTAATTAATTATCATTTTATCTAATATTACATATAATATTATATATTTAGATTTCTTTTTTATAACAAGTATTACAGAGGTTATTCTTTATTATAATAATTAAATTATTATAATTTTATATAATTTTTCATTATATATATATATATATATATATATATTTTTTTTTTTTTTTTTTTTAAATATAAGTTTGATTACTGTTGTTTTTTATCCATGTAAATTATTTCAGTTTTAGATTTTATATTTCAAATTAAACTAAATGAAAATAAGAAATGTTCAGTAAATGTATTTTATTAAAAATATATATATTTATTTATATTCCATTTTAGTTAAATATAATAACCCTCATCTACATAGATTTAATAGATTATACTGAATAACTGATTAATCTATATCTATATTAATCTATTTGTGCATAAAATGCACAAATCTGTAGGGATCAGAGGTGGGAAGATTATTTCTTTTCTCTGTTAACCATTATTTTCTGCATTTTCTGCAGGTATTTGCAGCATTGTTTGTCCCTGCGGTCCATGACCCTTCAGGACAGACCTGTGACCCTGACAATGATTTGCACATTTTGCAAGCAAAATGTTGGTTTGCACAGACTGCGAATCGATTAATTGATCAATGAATGTCTAAGCACAGATGGCTAGATGTTGAGTAAATACCTGCATCCACCCTTTACACAAGCTCAGTGTGACATGAAAGCATATAAGCATGTCTGACACACCTGGTGAGATGAGCACATCCACATAAAAGCACACTGAAAGAAAGAGCACAAAGCCTACGCCCAGAGAACACAATGTGCCCAGATTACTAATATTATTAATGGAGAGCTTTTGATTTCAGAAGGAAACTGCTGAATAGCTGAATAGGGGGAAATAACTGAAACATAGAAGGGTTTTAGGGAATCACAAGTGCACCTCTGAAGTCAACACTTTAAAGAAATGTATGTAAAGAAATTTCGGGGTTCGGGCTGGTCACTGGGTCCAGAGTTCAACCCTCGCCCCCAAGGGGTTCGGAGTCCGCCGAGCTCTCAGCCCTCTCCCCGGACAGCACTCTAAACACGCTCATTCTCTTCGATTATTAACGAGGAAGTGTGAACTTGTGAAGGGTAGTCTGCTGGATTGTGCTGCCTTCTAAGATGCCTCTGCATCTGCACTGCATCATCATTTAGCAGAGAAGGCAATCCCAGAATGCACTGCAAATTGACACTATTGAAAAAATAATAATTAATTTAAAATAACTACATACTATAAAAATGCACCATAAATACCACACTTCCAGACAATCAACAGTCACAGAGTTGTTGTGAAGCCACTCCACCTTTAGCTGTGTTCTTAGGGTCATTGTCTTGTTGGAAGGTAAACCTTCGGTTTGAGTCCTAGTCTGAGGTCCTGAGCACTCTGGAGAAGGTTTTGGTCCAGGATATCCCTGTACTTGGCTGCATTCATCTTTCCCTCGATCTCAACCAGTCGTTCTGTCCCTGCAGCTGAGAAACACCCCCACAGCATGATGCTGCCATCACCATGCTTCACTGTTGGGACAGTATTGGACAGGTGATGATCAGTGCCTGGTTTTCTCCACACATACCGCTTAGAATTAAGGCCCAAAAGTTCTATCTTGGTCTCATCATACCAGAGAATCTTATTTCTCATCTCCATCTTGTAATCCTTCAGGTGGTGTTTAACAAACTCCATGCAGGCTTTCATGTGTCTTGCATTGAGGAGAGGCTTCCGTCTGGACATTCTGTCATAAAGCCCCGACTGGTGAACTGCAGTGATGGTTGACTTTTTACAACTTTCTCCCGACTGCATCTCTGAAGCTCAACAACAGTGATCTTTGGGTTCTTCTTTAACTCTCTCATCAAGGCTCTTTTCCCCCGGTAGCTCAGTTTGGCCGGACAGACAGCTCTAAGGAAGGGTTCTGGTCGTCCCAAACGTCTTCTATTTAAGGATTATGGAGGCCACTGTGCTCTTAGGAACCTTATCTGCAGCAGAAATGTTTTAGTAACCTTGGTCAGATCTGTGCCTTGCCACAATTCTGTCTCTGAGCTCTTCAGGCAGTT
>JAUMHI010000069.1:14871565-14883492 GCA_032359435.1 Enteromius unitaeniatus
TCAGTTGTGTGTAATGAATCTAAAATATATGAAAGTCTAATGTTTATCAGTACATTACAGAAAATAATGAACTAATGAAAAATAATATGAATACTAATGAAATAATGAAAATAATATGCTAATTTTTTGAGAAAGACTGTATACAGTACACACATAAAAATCTAATGAAACAGAAATATATTTTACAATAGAATATATATTGGATACTTAAAATTGAAAACATTGTACTTTGTTTGTTCTGTATAGGTCATGCCAGTTTTGTAACAACTAAAAAACATTTCAGGCCTATATGTATAACTAAGCCAAATATTACATCAATGTTGTTTTGGTCAGATGTTTCGACCAATTGTATTTTTCATCAGGACATTCTGTTGTTGCTGTGAAATAAATCTGAACTGCATGCTGCTGAAGGGTGGATATTCAGGACAGGAAATCACAGAGACCCAAGCTGTATGAAATTCCAAGAGAGACGTCCACCGCCCCTCCCAACACATCTGGAACCGCTCTCAGATGTTTCTTTACTTACAGCAAAGGCAGGGTCAGCGGTGATGACAGACATTAGATTCACAATAACAATAGCCCTGTAACACAGTTTGAGTATTAATACATTATAATGTGTTAAATAAGGGGAATTACAGTAAATAAAAGTTAAATAATTTTTAACAGCAGGCAATGACCTGTGAAGTCATCTGACATGAAATGCACATTAGTGCATGACATCACTTAACATTATGTGAAGTCGTTTAAAGACACAATTATGTAATATATGATTCATGAGTGAGGGAAGCTGGGTAAAACGCTGTCCACCCATAAGAATCACTTTTATTTAAAGACGTCTTGCTCTGACGTGGTTTAGTAAACAAATCAGATGTACTTTTTTGTACGATTATGCTATTAATGGGAACTTATTCTAGTTTGATTTGAAAGAAGAAAAAAAATACTAGAAAAATTACAATTTATAATGATAATTATAATTATAATTATAATTTAGTATTTTTATTTAAATAAAAGCAATTATATCAGTGTAATATCAATGTAAATATATAAACTGCATATATTACTATTTATTAGTGTTTTATCTATATGAATACAAACATAAAAATACTATATTTTAAATTTGTATAATAAAATAATAGAGATTAAAATAATATAAAATGTAGGTAACATAAAACTTAAATGAATAATTAAATTATTCTTATATTCTAATTATATATTTTTATTTTTTTTTAATTATCATTATTTTATTATATTTGTAAAAAAAAAAAAAAAACACTTTATGTAATACTTAGCATTAATTCACCATTTTTTTAAACAAGCAACTGATACAGACTTTAGTCCTTTGAACATTAAACTCATCAATCCATTTCAAACATGATCTCAGGGTCTCTCAAGATCCACTTGAGACTGGAAAAGCTTGAATGAATGAGCAAACACATGGAAGAGTGATATTTATCAGGAAACACAAAGCAGAGGTTCAGCTGTGGTTTGGACAAACTTTGCTCAGATGAACTGTTTGTTTTCTCATCTCTAAGCATCTCTGTCCATTAAACGAATCAACCATCATTGCATATATATATATATATATACACGTGTGTGTGTGTGATGTCACTAGATTGGCAAAGTGCTGATTTAACAGATCTTTAACCACAAATCCACATCACACCAGTTTTGTTCCCATCATTTGGAGATGTTTAATAATTTAATTTTCACTTACTGTTGAATGACAAGTGAAATTATTTCTAAAACACAAAACAGATTCAGAACCCAAACAGATGAAAACGGGGATTTTAATGTATTTTGGAAGAGTTCTGAAGCACGTCATTGGCTGTGAGTCGGACACATGTGCAGTGTTATGGTGTTTAGAAACTGGAGTTGCTATGCCTGTACATCTGGCTCCTGGAAATCACGATCTGAACAGCGAAAGTGTCCACACCCTAAACAACACCCTATGACTGAGAAACACACCACTTTAAAACCAGTAATACAAAAAATATAATACTCATGTGAATGGATCACTGGAAACCCACACACAAGTTAATTTCTGATAAAAGAAGGATTTTGTTTAGTTTAGACTTAGATTTTTACGGTAATATACCGGCAGCTGGGGTTGCCGAAATTCTAACGTTAAAAAACTGTAAAATTTCTTTTATGCCAAAAAATTGTACACTGTATAAAGAAATCCATAAAATTTACAGTAAAAAAACTGGCCGGATGTCAACAACAACAAAATAAGTATTCTCCAATAACACTATTTAGGTAAACGATAATGTAAATAAGAGAGAGAGAGAGAGAGAGAGAGAGAGAGAGAGAGACAGCAGGGCACATATATAATAGTACAGTTTTAGCACAAAAATAACCTTAAGTAAGAATTATTAGTATTTTTTATTTGGCATTTCTATCACTCGTTGCTGATGCCATACTTCAACATGCACATAAAAACAGGGTGATGGAAACATAGCTAGTGAGAAAACCCCATAATTGTAAGGATATTATCACCAAAGCTTCTCTTAACAAGCTTTGTTGTTGACAGTGAGGTACCAGCTAGCGACCACATAGTAACTCCGTGGCAACCACCAGTTATAATCCTCTGGAAACCACCCAACAATCTCATTCCTTAGAACACCCTACCAAGAGCACCTTAGAAACCCTCCATGACACCCTAGTAACCACTTGGAACATCCTAGCAACAGCTTAGTAATGGAAAAAGAACTATCCAGAGCACCCTAAATATCACCCAGCAACACCCCAGTAACCAACTGCAACACCCAGCAACAGCCTAAGAATGATACAGAACATCGTAGCACCTGCCTACAGAAGGTAACACCAAGCAACCCCCCTAACCTAACCCTAACCAACCACTCAGAATACTCTAGAAACCACCCAACAATCCAGTACCAAATGTAAAGACAACTTAGAGCATGTCAGAAATCTTACAGCAGCCTCCCAGAACACAGAGAACACCATAGCAACACCTCAACATCATAGCAACGCCCTAGAAACACTCCAGTAACCAGCAGAAGACCTCATAAACCATCTAGCAATACCCCAGAACACCTTAGCAACCACACGCTCTGGCAACCACCCAAAACACCCTGGTAACACCCTACCAATCATGCAGAGCACCCTAGCAACCACACAGCAACTCCTGTGGCAACTCCTAGAACACCCTAGTAACAACCTACTGTAAAGCAAAACACCAGCAACCATCCAGAATGCAAAAGCTCTCTATAAATCATGCAGAAAACACTAGAAACTTTATAGCAACTCCCTGGAAACCACCCAGAACACAGTGTCTGCCCCTAGCAATAATCCAGGACACCTTAGCAACCACTCAGCTAGCAACCACACAGCAACTCCCTGGAAACCCCCCTAGAACACAGTGTCTGCCCCTAGCAATCATCCAGAACACCCTAACCACCACAAAGTTAGCAACCACATGGAAACTCCCTGGAAACCACCCAGAACACAGTAAAATCCTCCTGGCTATCATGCAGAACACCTTAGCAACTCTGTGGCAACTCCAAGAAAACACTAGTAACATCCTATTGTAAAGCAAAACACCAGCAACCATACAGAATGCAAAAGCCCTCTATAAATCATGCAGAAAACCCTAGCAACATTTTAGGAACCTCCTTAGAAACCACCCATAACACAGTGTCTGCCCCTAGCAATCGTCCAGAACACCCTAACCACCACAAAGTTAGCAACCACATAGAAACTCCCTGGAAACCACCCAGAACACAGTAACAGCCTCTTAGCAATCATCCAGAACACCCTAGCAACCACACAGCAACTCCCTGAAAACCACCCGGAACACAGTGTCTGCCACTAGCAATCATCCAGAACACCTTAGCAACCACACAGCAACTCCCTGGAACCCCCCCCTAGAACACAGTAACAGCCCCTAGCAATCATCCAGAGCACCCTAACCACCACAAAGTTAGCAACCACATAGAAACTCCCTGGAAACCACACAGAACACAGTAACAGCCGCAATCATACAGACCACCGTAGCAACCACCCAAAACTTCCTAGCAAAACCCTCGGAACAACACAGAACACAGTGTCTGCCCCTAACAATCATCCAGAACACCCTAGCAACCACACAGCAACTCCCTGGAAAGCACCCAGAACACAGTAACAGCCCCTAGAAATCATCCAGAGCACCCTAGCAACCACACAGCAACTATCAAGCAACCACCCACAAGCACTAGCACTAGCAACAGTTTACTGTAGCAACACCCCAACAACTACCCAGAACACAGTATCAGCCCCCTAGCAATCATAAAGCACACCCTAATAATCACATAGCAACTCCCTAGCAACCACCCAGAACACCATGGCTACACCCCAGAACTCAGGCAGGAATCCAAGAGCAACAACCCACAGGACTCTAGCACTGAAAAAAAACACCACTTCTTTCTCTTCACTTCATCCTCTTTTTCTTCAGAGAAAAAAGGCTTGCAATATTGTGACATGAGACGTAGAGCAACCAAAGCAGCTAATAATTGTTCATAATTTTCAATAATTCAGACTTAATCCTTTCAGTCACATAATCCTCCAAGTCAGAAAGGCGGTAAAGAATTCCACTGGCGTCACTCACGGTAAACCAGAGCCGGATTTGTGTAACCGGCAGCAGGGAGGGACCCTCTGTAGTGTGCACTGGCTGAATATAAGGGTGAATTCCAACAGACTGGAGACACCAGAGCCTGGCACTGAGGAAATAAGACTAGGATCTGCATGGACAGTACAAACAGGTCAAAACAGATCCCTGTTATCTCAGGCATTCCTCAATGGAACTGACACGCCGAGTGACAAACACAATCTTGTCTGAAATCTTTGCCATATTGGAGATCCCTGCTTGATTTGTCAGATGCCTAGAAATGAGTTATGAGAGGATTTCTGATGAGGTAAGGAAAACGAGTAATACGAGTAAGATTATGTGTGTGTGTGTAATTCGACCACGGGCAGCTTAAATACTGGGTCGAGAGAGTAGGAGTGCAGAGTGTGTCTCGTACTGACTTTCACTCCCTCTTCCACACACTAACAGCCAGAGACAGACTGCGAGTGACAGACCTGAGAGCAGCAAAGAGGTATCATCAGACCGCCAACTGCTTGTTTAGGCTCCCCAGGGACGAGAGAAAGCATGCATTGGAACGTGGCCCCCTGGAGCGCTGGGCTCTGGGTCATTCTGAGTTTAGCCGCTGGTCAGCTGACAGAGCAGGAGAAATCAATTATCGTAGACTTGCACAATGAAATTCGCTCAAAGGTTCAGCCCACCGCCGCCTTCATGCAGAAAGTGGTAAGAGATACACCTGACTGGTTTTTTTTTTGGTGTAAGCTAGACTGATGCATGAGCTTCTGAATAAGATGTCTTAGTTAAAGTACATGCAAAAATGCACATGTTGTCTTTATTTTAGGGCACTTGTGTCACTTCAAGCAGATTATCTTTCTTCTGTGGAACTTGACAGCATTGGATGTTTTCAAAATTCTAACTTATTTTAGCTGAATTTAAAGTAAAAACAAAATGTAACAAATGAAAAGCATTTAGATCTAGAATTTCTATTATTTGTTTTACAGTACCATTCAGAAGTTTTTTTTATGTTATTATTATTTATATACACATTTTAAAGGGTTAGTTCACCTCAAAGTAAAAATTGTGTCATTAATTACTCGTAATTACTTTGTCGTTCCAAACCCATAAGACCTTCGTTTATCTTCAGAACACAGGGATCTGGGATCATTTCAGTGCTGTTGTCTGTGGCTCTCTGATTTCATCAAAAATATCTTCTTTTGTGTTCAGAAGATGAACAGAGGTCTAATGACTGAATTTTTGAAAAAAAGAAAAATCCTTTTTTTTGGGGTGAACTAACCATTTCAGTTTCTTATTCTTACCAAAGTTGCAATTATTTGATTAATAATACAGTAAAGACTGTAATATTGTGAGTAATTATTATAATTCAAAATAACTTTTTTCTATGTAAATATGTATTTCAAATGTAATTTATGATCAAAACTGAATTATCAGTATCTTTACTCCAGTCTTCAGTGTCACATGATCCTTCAGAAACCATTATAATATGCTCAAAAAACATTTCTGATCAAAATGAATATCGAAAACAGTTGTACTGCTTTACAGTTTGTGGAAACTGTGACACTTAATTTTTTTTTTATGTTCCTTTGATGGAGAGAAATTTTATGGAAGCCACTGGAATCACAGGAATTACATCTTTCACTGTCTCGTTACTGCTGTAAACAATAATTATCACATTAATGTCCATGGTAATTGAGCTATCATTCAATCCCTTTTGAAACACAGCGGAGTCAAAGTAGTACTGTAATTATTATTATAGGTTACCAAATGAAAATGTCTCTCTCATTATCTAGCCTCCGTTAAATGGATAGTTCACTCAAAACAAAAAAAACAATCAGCCGAACACTGAACACAAAAGATGATGTTTTGAAGAAATATCTTTAAGCACTGTGCTTGTGTGAAACAAGCATGAGTCAGTCTGTTATCTGATAAAGAGGGACTTTTTGAACAGAAATCATGAATCAGATGGAGTTTGACTGGATGGAGTGTGTGCATGCAATGATACCATTGCAAAACGTGTGTGTCATGCTGAGGAATGTGAATGTTACATGAAACCGCAGGAACGTTGTGTTTTAATAAAGCCCCATGTGGAGGTCTGCTCTTACGGCCTCCTCTTTGTATACTGTGGAGGAAATTCAGAGCACAACTATGGGAAGATTTCAAGTGGAAAAGCCTCTGGTTCTCTTGTGAAACATGTTTCACTCACATTTACACAACAGTGGGGTGGATTGCACAATATGTCAGGGTCTTATTTCACTGCAAAATTATTTATGTTTTGTTTATTTATTCCAGCATGAATTAAATGCAGTACAAAAAAAATATATTACAATTATTATTATTTGCATTGTGGTACTGGAAACATTGCTTTTTGTTGGAATTATATTTTAAAGCAAATTTAAACTTATTTTGCATTTTTAACATTTTTTATTCATTCCTTTATAAATTAAAAGGAACTACAGCAAACACCAACATAAAAATAAAATACTTTCCACTACAATATGAAAACCTAACAATACTTTAGTATTAAAATTTACATTATGGAAGTTACTTTTTGTTTACATTATATTTTAATGTTCTAATAGTTATGTGAAACATTAAATATGTTATTTAGAATTTATTAGTTATTAAATATTATGTTAGTGATAATTTTACCTAAACACAATAACTACAATTGTGTAAAATAATAATTCCACTTTAGATTAAAAAAAATTGGCTTTAAGTCAGTTTGAATTAACGTTTAGTTTTAAAATAGGAAGGAATAAAATTGTTTTATTGGTTTAAAAAAATATATTCCAATAACTCTCGTTTTATTTACAATTGTAAATGTTTTATTAAATATGTAAAACACTTTTTATTTAACATAGAAAGGTAAAAAAAAAATCTTTTGTTAAACATATTCCAATAACCTTTGTTTTATTTACAATTTCAAAGAATGTTTTATTGTCTTTGAAAAATTGTGTTGAAATATTCACTCAATATCTGACCTTTGTAAAAAAAAAAAAAGATCTGAAAATCAAAACCTGAAAATAAAATACAACAAATGTGTCTGTGTTGTTTGAGGTGTGGGACGAGGCACTGCGTGTGGTGGCAGAAGCATACGCTGCAAATTGCACCTGGACACACAACCCTGAGCTTGAGGACCTTGGTATGGGAGAAAATCTCTTTGCAACCACTGGACTGTTTAATGCAACCAAAGCAACGCTGGACTGGTATGACAAATACCTTCACTAAAACATAAACGAGAAATATTATCTGAAATATTATCTATAAGCAGATTTGCAGCTCATTTCTTTGCACACACAGGTTTGGAGAGCACACAGATTATGACTTTGAAACCAATACCTGTCCTGAAGACAAAATGTGTGGCCATTACACTCAGGTGAACAGCGTCAGTGTTCGGTGTGTGTTTGACTGGTTTCACAGATGTGATGATGTGTTTTTTTCTGTGGTTGTACAGATGGTCTGGGCAAAAAGCAATAGAGTCGGTTGTGCTGCTCATTTCTGTGACACTCTGAAGGTTCTGGATTTTAAGAAGGCCACTCTTCTTGTCTGCAATTACTACCCTTCGTAAGTGCATTGATCAACCCACACTGAACACTACCAAGAATGCCAATTCTCGAGTTCCCACTTCCTCATAATTAACCAATAGGATTAGCATGTTTGGCGGACTGTCCGAGGAGCAGGCAGGAAACCCGCTGGGCTCAGAGCACTAAGGGATCTACCTCTAGGAGGCGAGGGCTGGGTGGTGCTCAGAGCCCGGCCTGATCCCCGCCTGCCTCCAGGAGGAAGTGAGATACTGGAAGAAGCGGAGATGATTTAAGCTAGGGCCGAAAAACTCCTGGCTCATCGGGGGCCAGTTCTCCTCTGGCCGGGACCAACACCTGGTTTCCGATTGGTGTGACGTGAGGGAAGCAAAAAACGAATTTGCCAGAGAGAGGAAGTGTGCAGTACTTAAAACAAAGGGAAGAACTCTGATAGGACAACTAGGAAATAGGGAGATTGGCAGCAGCTGGTATATAGTTTGTACATGCTCCTCCCGAAATTTGCTATACAAACATCTTAAATACATTGTATGGGTCAAAATGATTGATTTTTCTTCAATGGCAAACATCATTAGGATATTAAGTAAAGATCTTGTTACATGAAGATATTTTGTAAATTTCCTACAGAAAATAAACCAAAACCAATTCTTTGGACAACTTTAAAGACCATTTTCTCAATATTTAGATTTTTTGATCTCAGATTCCAGATGTTTAAACAGCTGTATCTCAAACAAATATAGTCTATCCTAGCAAACCATAAATCAATGGAAAGCCTATTTATTTCAGCTTTCAGATGATGTATAAACGTCAGTTTTGAAAAAAATTGACCCTCACGACTGGCTTTGTGGTCCAAATAAAAATAAATTAAATAGAAAATAAATACTATGTAATCGTAATAATTATTTAAAATTATTTATTAAAGACAGATTTAATAATAGTAATCTTATTGAAATTATAATTACATTAAAGATTAGATTTTATTTTAAAAGATTCAAGAACTGAACGTTCTTCAGGGTTCTGTAATGATGTTATATATGAGTTTTTTCACTTGTTTGTTGTTCTGTGATGTACTTTGGTGAGGTTTTAAAAAATATTTTAACTCACAAACGTCAATATCTCAGCGAAATAAAATTCAGTCCTTTCAATTTATTCTTTATAGAACTTTCCATACTTTTTCTAGGACTATACATCTCACTTTTAAATGATATATTATATCCAGGATTTCTAAAATGTGATTAACTGAGGTAAAAATAATAATAAATGCAATGTAAATCTTGAGTTTTAGATATATAAAGTATATTTAACATCTTATTTTATCTCAGGTTTGAGACATGCTGTGTAATTGAGAAACGCTGATCAAAAATCTTTCTCCTTCATTACAGAGGAAATTCTGAGGGAGAAAAGCCATACGAGTACGGAGAGCCATGCTCAAAGTGTCCAGATAATCTACCGCTGTGTGAGAACAACATGTGCGGTAATGTGAAGACTTGATCAGTTCAGATAAAAATGAAAAACCAAACTATGATTGTTTAACCTTCTCTAAAACTCTCTCTTCCACACAGTGGCTGAGAATCTCTTTAATTTATCTGAGAAGCCCGATCCCGACAGCGAAGCTCCGACGACTGTCTTACCCGAGCATCCTTGGATGACGACGGAGCCCGCCGCTGCTTCTGAAGAGCCATTTCACTACGTGACACTTTTAGACATGGAAAGTGAATTTAACAGTGGATCCAAGACGGAAAGCATCTCCGCTTCTCTGGTGATGATGGTCTTTCTGCTGGCGGCTCTTGTTTTTTGAGAACCTGACGAGAGACACAAAACATTCGTTTGAAGGAAAGGGTCACCTAAAAATGTAAATTTGCTGAAAATGTATCCACATCCAAAAGATAGATGAGTTTGTTTCTTCAACAAATTTTCAATGGATGCTCTGCAGTGAATGGGTGCCATCAGACGAATCCTCACAAATCCACAGCACTCCAGTGCATCAGTTAACATCTCCTGAAGACAAAAGCTGTGTGTCTGTAAGAAACAAATCCATCATTAAGACATTTTAACTTCTAACCAGTGCTTCCAGTTAAAATATGAGTCCATAATCCGGAATTTCTTCGGCCTTCATGTCTGAATTGGGAGAAAAGTATGAACACCGTTTAAAAGACAAAACAGTCTAAAACAGTCCTACACAAATACGTGTGTGGATTTTGACAGTGGATGAACTTTTTCACTGGAGGAAAGGTTATTATGGACTTGTATTTGTGTAAAGCTACGTCTAAGGTCAAAAATCCTAACTGATGGATTTGTTTCTTACAACCACACAGCTTTAACTTTTAATGAGAAAAAAAGGTCTCGGGCATGTTGACACTTGCAGAAGCGCTTTTCTCTGAGCCCTAAATCTGACACTTTTTTTTTACATCTACATTGATTTCAGAAAGGCTTAAGAGATAAATACACATTTTTATGGATTAGGCCAAATGAGTGTAAATATATATATATATATGTATATATTTGACATTGGTAGGATTTGTGCATGTTTTATAGTTTTACAGAATCTGTGATTTGTATTTTAGAAAAGGTCTGACTCATTATGAGCAAACACTTGAATTAAGGCTGCGATGGCATTATTATTCACTATAAAACATGGAAGAAAATTAGCAAAGCAATTAGACCTAGGATTGATTCATTTGAAGTAGATAAAAAATTGGCCTGCATTAAGTTTGGATTTTGATTATTACAATAATATATACAGTATTTTCTTTTTTTCACACAAACAAACTACAGATTTAACATAAATTGCTAAACTTAATGTGATGCATATTTCTCGTATTAAATAAACAACTTGCGTTTTAAAAATATTAGTAGTCAAAAAAAATCATGCAAATATTAAATTATAAACCATGTTTCATTTATTTATGACTGACAAATACACATCAAATGAACAGGTTAAAACCGAAGCCAAAACATCATATGGTTCTCTTATTAGAATATAACCTCGTTCTACTGCAGCTTTATAGGCCTCTACAGTGAAAGAAAACCTTTTTCAGCTCTTTAAAGATCATCTCACACAAGTTGTTTCTGATCATTTCATCTCAACGTCTTCTCAAGTTTACTTTAAGGATGATTATTTCACTGCAGATTATTTGTATGTGCATAAAGCTTTTGCATGACAATCATGCTTGTATAGATTTACAGTAGGCCTAGAAAATGACAGCCTATATTCTCTGTGACATGTACAGTATTTGTATGCACAACTAAAGGCTAAATATCTTTTATATTGTGTTAAAGTACTCTTCATGTATAGCCTAGTGATGGGAAAAACTGGGATTGAAACACCTGAATGAACTGGAATGTTTTATTGGATTGTTTTATGCATTAGAAGAATTTTAAATGAGATATGTTGGTGACTTTCCTAAATATATGGTTACTGTCCTGCACACAGATGGCTAGACTAGTTGTTGATCATCTCCATCAGTCACAGATTACGAAGCTGTTGGACAGAAGAGACAGCACGAGGTGGCAGTGTAACTCAATAAATCTGTTTTTAATGGACTCAACTTTAGTGACTGTTTTGTATGTTCAGCGACCAATAAAACCAGCGAACAACGAATATATGTGTGTTTTTTAACGCATTTGAGATTGTGTTTTCCCCAGTGCATGCGTGATATGTCATGGAAATAGTTTCTGTCTATAAATGTTAGTAATTAATGCATATGTATACAGTTTGCTTGTACATCTGTCGCGTATGATGTTTCACTGTAAACGATCCTCGATGTAATAATTGTGTATCTTTATTACAA
>JAUMHI010000069.1:14889291-14903423 GCA_032359435.1 Enteromius unitaeniatus
TAGTGTGTTTTTGCTCAACTAATGCTTAATTGTGAACAAATTAACCATTAATTAATGCTTAACTAATGCATTATTCTAACCCCCCATTCTGAAGTGTATTAAATAATATGATTAAATAAGTGAATTAACATTTTTGAAATATTGGTGCAAATTACTGAAAGTGTTATTTTATATGAAAAAGGGGAAATGCTATCATTAGTTCTGTATTTTAACGATTGGGCACATGTATGTGATACAATGATACAGATGTAGTGCATACTCAGCAGTAATCGAGGCGCTGCAGCCAAAGAACAAAATGTTCTGAACGTGAGTCTCACAGCGTTTGGGTTCAGGCCTCTGTGCACAGCTGCAATCATCTCCTCGTCCCAGGCTTGGAGTCTGAAGCGCTCAAGGTGCCTGTACGCAAAAATACCCCTAAACCCAACCGCCCCCGTGAGACCAACAGCAGCTTGTTTTGACGGATGACTGCCTCTATTCAGGCCGTCCGGGAGAGGAAGGAGGGATTGAGTCCAGGCGTGTTGCATAACTGCTCTATATGCTGTGAGAGCGTGACGCAGACGGCCCGTGAACACCACACTCAACCCATCTCACACCAAACAAGCCACCGTCATTTCACTGGAGATGCGTGCTAGTCTGAGCGAGTCATTGTTTTTGAAGGTTCTCGCCTCGGGACACCGACCCAGCGAGTTTTGATTAAAACTGTGCTATGAAGCCGTTTCTAAAATGCATTTAATTTCCTCTGGCCTTTTCAGCTGAATCTCATCCAATACAAAATCCTTAAAAGAATGCAATAAACTCTGCAGCAATGCCATTCCTGCATTACTGATGTTGTTCTTTTACCCAAAAAATGAAGCACCTGGTTTGTGCATTTCAGGTTAATAGCAGAATTACGAGTCAATTTATAGTTCTATTATAAACATATACAAATGATTAATCACGTCAAAAATAAGTCCTTGTTTACATAATATAAGTGCGTGTACTGTGTATAAGTATTATGCATGTAGAAATTCAAACACATGCATCTATATATTTCATAAAATATGTTGTTTCTATATTAAATATAATAAAATAAATATATTGTTATAAATATGTATATATAAATATTATATAGTATATATAAAGTTATATATATATATAAATATAAATATGTTTATACATGTAAATATTTAGCTAAAGATATACATGCATGTGTGTATTTATATATAATATGTGATTAATCACAATTAATTGTTTGACAGCATTAATTTTTATATATTATAAATATATAATTGATTATATATTATATTCTAGTGGCATTTTGTTAATTCAGTGAATTATTTGCCACAGTAATGTAATATGCTTTGTTTTATTTAAATATATTTCAATATTAAAAAGAAAAATATTGTTATGTGTGTATATATATATACCTAGATTAACAAAAAGAAACAAACATACAGCTATAATTACTATTGAAGCATAAATATTGCTTATTTAAAACAAATACGCAATTAAATGATTAATATTGAATATTACTTATTTAGTAAACATTACAACATAATATATATATATATATATATATATATATAAAATATATTAAATTAATACAAACTTAATCAACATTGTGAAAATAATTTACATAACATTAATAATAATAATTGTAATAAATATAATTGTGGCGTAAATTATAACAGAGTATAAAAATAATAATAATAAATGTATAAACAGAGCTTCGGTATATTTTTAAATACAAAAGCTAAAGTGAACGCTTCTAAAACTAATTTAATTTCCAGTGGTCTTTTCAGTTGAATCTCATCCAATGCAAAACCCATAAAAGAATGCAATAAAGCGATGTTGTATAAGCCTTGGTTCGTGCAGCACCTGGTTGGGAGTATGTCATCTATTAAACTGTGACGCGATCGCCTCTGGCAGAGTGCATTCTGCTGCTAAAAAGGTGTCGGATCTCGTTAATCAGCTCAGGGTGTGGCGTCCTGTGAGCCGAGCGGTGTGACAGGTACATGCTGCCCCTCGGGCCAAATACATGGGTTTGATCAGAGACTTTCGTTACAAGGATGGGAAATTCTTCAATAGTTGGAGAAGCCAACTAGAGATCGGCCTTGACACTTTACAGTATTTTAACACATAAATCAGTTTACGT
This sequence comes from Enteromius unitaeniatus, assembly GCA_032359435.1. Classification (NCBI taxonomy): domain Eukaryota; kingdom Metazoa; phylum Chordata; class Actinopteri; order Cypriniformes; family Cyprinidae; genus Enteromius; species Enteromius unitaeniatus. Next base: position 14,891,426 of record JAUMHI010000069.1, read on the forward strand.
AGTTATCATTACGTAATGCCATAAGGCTGCCATTACTATAGAGCATGTTTTGATAGAGATACACATTTCAATATTATTTGTCCTTCAGATGTTCTTTTTTAAATACGATAAGCTCTAGCTGTGTGCTAAACTGACCCACATTTGGTTTTTGACCAGTGAAAATGTGTACAATTTAACAGTTTACTCTTGGAGCCATCTCTCTGATACTGAACCATAAACACCACCAAGATAAAAGTTTGTTTAAAAATACAAGTTAAAAAGACCTAAAAGAATATTACGCTATCTTTAATGCTTTATGAGTTGCAGCCTTTGATAAAATAATGCAAAAGTATGCTAAAGTAAACACATTTTACAAATAGACCGATTGATCTCAGTGTAAAAATAACATTGTTCACAACCTAATTTTTTTAAAAATAATTTTTACTATTTATTTTTCATTTTAATATTTCTCTACAAAATAGTGGATTACTCTAGTTAATGCTCTATGACAGATGTTGGCTTTTATAACTTCATGTTTGTCTTCAGAAAAAAAAAGTTAAACTAAAAATCTGAGAGGGAAGTTTCTGAAATTAGTTTGAGATATCTTATCACATCAGCACAGTATGTGCTTAATGCACTTCAAGAACCCAAGAGATCTTTTTTCATGTATTATGGCATCTAAACCAGAGGTTGCATATTAATAGTGGCATAAACGTCATTTTAAAGGATAGTGTCATGAAAACTTAATCATAATCTATTATTACACAATTTTTATTTACATATTTAAATTATAATGACACGTTCGATTGCTTGTCATCTTGTTCCCATGATCATTTTAATAATAAAATGACATAACGAGCATATAGACTTCATGATGAGAACAGAGACTCACTATTTCATTCGATTCTTATTTTTATGAACCGATATGCTAAAATCTCAATCGATGCTGTTTTCGGATGATGCACCTCTCCTCCAATAGACTGAAACAGGCTAAGCCTTGTGTGTTGCTTCCTTTGCTATGAAACAAAGTTTTAGATTTTAACTTATGTCCGTTTTATATGGAAATTCAAGCAATAAATAGCATCTTGGCGCTCTTTAATGTCTGTAGACACCTCAGATCAAGCGAAGCCGCAGCACACTGAACTGATCCTCTACTTCACTTTATTAGTAGACAATCTTCTGAGTGTAATTTAAGGCATAGCAAGGCAGGTTGATTTTTTTTGTCATGGCTGTGGCTAGAAGGGATACAGCTCCGGACAGATTCATTTTCTACCTTAGATTGTGTTTTATCAGCACCTGCACCTACCCCAACCCTAAACCTTACAATAATAATAAATAATAAAAAAAGTAGTCGTTGTTGTAGGGCGTGGGGGTGAGTGATTAATGATAAAATCTTAATTTTGGGGTGGAGTAACTGTCAAACAGGACCTCACTCACCACCAACTGGACAGGGCTGGGGATTACAGTTATAAATGATCATTTTCCCCCTCAGCGTAATCTGTGAGGATACTGAAGGATGTTTATAACCATTGCTTAAAGCAGGGGTGTCAAACACAATTCCTGAAGAGCCAGAGCCCTGCAGAGTTTAGTTCCAACCCTGCTCCAACACACATAATACACCGTTTGATAAGTTGTGTTTATTTAGGGTTGCATCTAAACTCTGCAGGGCTCTGACTCTTCAGGAATTGTGTTTGACACCCCTGGATAAAAAAAAAAACAAGCCAAAAACAACTGAAAACCCTTACCTGTATGCTATAGCCTACATCAGATAAGCTTCTTCTTTAAATTAAAAAGTAAAAAGACGCATAGTATTATAATGCTATGCTAAAACTACAATTAAAACACAAGTGTACAATCAAGGAACTGCAACCCACCTGAAATATGTGCATGGGTCCTGTTTATGCCGCGCATGTGACTTGATCCACTCTGACCTCCAGCTGAGACGCGTCAGGCCGGTCCTGAGGGTTGACCGCCAACATGTCCTGCAGGAGCCGCTTGACGCCTTCAGACATGATGCTCCGCGTCTTCTGGGGGATGTTCAGGACCATCTTTGGGTTCTCCAGCAGGGCCTCTCCCACCGGGACGATCTCAGACCCCTGGCGGACGTAAGTCCCGAGGAGCTCTCGCTTGGACTCTGCGTCGATGAACGTGATCCGCTCGATCATGGCCCAAATGATGATGCCGAGCGCGAAAATGTCCGCTTTGGCCGTGTAGTGGCCCTCCCAGACCTCCGGGGCCATGTAGAAATCAGACCCACATGCTGACGACAGCCAGAATTTGTTAATGTTCACCAAGTTTTTGTTCAGCGGGTTGTTGCCTTCGCTCTCCACGCAGCTGAGTCCTGCACAAACCTTGCTGAGGCCGAAGTCGGCCACCTTGATGACCGGATCGCCGGATTTCTGTGAGATGAGAATGTTGTCTGGTTTGAGGTCCCGGTGGACGATGTTGTTCTTATGGAGGAAGGCCACAGCGCTGGTCATCTGCTTCATGAAACTACGGTTGGTCTGCGGATCAGGCCGCCGCGAGAGGATGTACTGGTTGAGGTCGCCGCCGTCACAGAACTCCATAACAAACCAAAGATAACACGGTTCCTCTGGGTAACCCAAGATACGCTCCCCTGGAACGATACAGGACACAGTTAGCCACTCTTCGGCTCACACGGCCTGCATTTATGTGACACAGTCAAATCAGTAACACTGTTATCATTTAAAATTACTGTTCTATATGAACATACTGTAAAGTGTCCTTTAGTCCTACGATCAGAGTCATTATTTTCATTTTAGTTTAAGTATTAGTATTAGAGGTTTTGTTCATATCTTTATTAGTTTTGTTTGTGTAATGTTTACTCATTTTTATTGAAGTTTTAGTTATTTTAGTATATTAATCTAAGCTAATCTACATAAAAGTGAGAAATGTTGCCTTGGCAAGTGGGCTATATATATATATATATATATATGAAGTAATATTTTTATGGCGTCATTGTTTATTAACTGGTATGGTATGGTAAAGCTCTGTTGGCAGATCTAACACACTTTATAATCTGCTCGTGTGCTTGATTGAGTTATTTGTGCCGAGTCAGACAAGATGGCTCTATTGAACGTTTCTAACTGATAAGCCGCTGTTTCGGACTCGTTAACACACAGACATGGTTGTTTTTGATTAATCCCAATCCTGTTCAAACTACAACGGCTTTAATGTTCATACTCTGAGCCTTAGACTTGAATGAAAGTGTTGGTTTAGTTAACTCCGACAGGCCAGCAAAACACCCATCAGACTGTAGCTGAGCGGCACGTTTGGAGGCTTTCCAAAGAGCCCTGTATGAGAGTTAACCCTGATAATCTGTCTGCGTCCTGTGATAATGACATAGCTTCACTACCGGAAACATGGGGAAGGGAAGTGCATGGAGAACAGGTGGACTCTGACCCATACAAATAAACACGGCGTCTCCCATAATCCTGGAAAACATAATGACGCTGTAATCACTAAACTTGCCACCATATACCTTTGAGAGAAAAATGAATAACCCACAGAAGAAATTACAATTTACAAAAAAAGCACTGACAAAGAAGCCCCAGAGAACTGGGAAAAAAAGCTATTAAATCATTTAATTTAAATTATATATATATATATATATATATATATATTATATATATATTTTTTTTATAAAAACAAAGAAAAATAAAAACATTAAAAATAACTATGTATACTTAAAAAAAAATATTTCGTAAAAAATATAAAATTCTAAAAAAAACTCAAGTCAAAACATTTTTTTTTATTTTAGGTGATTTTAAAGATGCCCATTTTCAGGACTCAAAATAAATAAAGCAAATATAATTTTTTATTATATATCTTTTCAAAAATAATAGAAGAAAAACATACATTTCTACTTGTTACCAATATTATATATACACACAATTATATTTATTTATTTGCTAAAAATGTTGCAGATTTTTTTATGATTGCAATGACTTAAAAAAGGTCTTCTGAACTGTGAACATGATGTGAACGTGATGTAAAACTATTAAAATATTATAAACTTTCAAGTGCTACTTCAAGTGAACATGTTTGACTGGTAAAGATCATAAATAAATCTTGATCCTGTCTGCATCAGCTCTGCACAATGAAGAAGATCTTCTTTTTAAAATCAAAGCGCTCTGTCTAGCAATAAAAAAAGGAGCTTCTGCAATAAGTTACGATCCATAGGTGTGTTTATTACTGATCACAGGCCATAACACTAATCTAGACAGACGTCAGAAATCATTCAAATGTATATTTGTAGGACACCATTAAACCACCACTCAAAACGCTTCAGCAAAAACCATTCATATTTGTCTAACTTCTAAACAAGCCTGTCGCGTGCAGCGGATTAGTTTTTCCATCGTGGACGAAGCCACTAAATGGTGACACTTACATAACAGCAGTCAGCACAAAATAGATCCAGCTACTGCTGAGCACAACCACAAATATAGCACTGACACCACAAACACGCACCCACCAGAGAGCCAGCATGCCATCTTACAAAATAACACACATCCTGCAGATCCTACCTACACACATTTAGCAGGATGTGTAAATAATTCATGCCAAAACTATATTTGCAGACTAGTAGTTAAGCACCTTTAAGATCCCAGTGACTCATAAATGCATCTTGATGCTGTAAATGCATTCAAAAGCATTGTTATTCTCCATATCAGTGCGAATCAGGCCAATATTAAGAAACCAACTGGGAAAAGTGACTCAAAGTTTGAGAACTGCACACAAAGGCCAAAGCAGACTAGCAGAGGTGAACATAAAACTGGCCTATAGGGGAGTGAAGGGGTTAATGCATGATGGGTGCTGGAACATGATGTTCCCTCACGAACTGAATGCCTTCTCTTCCTACTGAGAGCACGTTTAATGGCATGCATTTGAGATGCATTGCATGCATTATATTACATTTATCACGTTGCATTGCTTGTATGCATCTGCACTACACAACAACACACCAAACCCCAATCACCAGCAGCTCGCATTCACTGCAGCGGCTCTTTACCTTTGAGGGATGTCTCCACTAGTCTCAAATACTGCTTGTTTCGTTTGTTCCCGTGGCTCATTTTCTGTGCCATCCCGTTTCTTTGCAGCACGCACTCCTCCAGCTGCACCACATTCTCGTGCTTCTTCTCCAGGCTCGCCAGGGCCCAGAACTCCGCCAGCGCCAGCTCCACTTTCTCCGGCGCGTCGCAGCGGAGCTTCTTCACCGCCAGCCGAGCCCCGGACCTGCGGGCGATGGCCTCGTACACCACGCCGTAGCTCCCGCGTCCCACCTCCCGGATCAAGCTGTACCTGGGCGTCTTGAGAAACATCGCGGGATGGAGGCTGTCGCGCTTGAGGAAGCCCGTGGAGAAGCAGTCCTCTTCCTCCATGAGCTCCTCATCGTCCTCGTTGGTCTCCAGGGGCAGCGGGCGCAGAACTTTACCGCTGTCCGGCCTCAGGTTAGCGCTGGGCGGGTTGGCTCGCTTGCAGCTCCGCCGGAGGCGCGTTAGTCTCTCCTGTGTGCCGTCCATGAGTTTATCACCCCCTGTGTTAACACATGTTCCGGGGCAATAATCCTGTTTTTCATAACGTCCGTGTGCCGCTTTTGGGGAAACTCGAAAGGTTTGTTTGGGTATTTTTAGCACTTCCTTCATCAAGCGTCTCTGACTGACATCAACAACAATAACCCCGACTGAGAGCGCGAGGGGGCGTGGCTTCAACGGCCTGTTCCATTTCCTGCGTAAGACGGGGGGAGGCGTGCCACTAATCTGACCTCTTTTTAAGCCCTTTCCCCTGGTTTAAAAGAAAAAACAACAAAAAAAAGGCTTATTTCCCCCTATATATATATATATACATTTCTGTATATTAAATGTAGCTAACAGAAGTTGCAGGTGAATTAAATGTTAAACGCTTCCAGCGTCATTCTGTAGTTGATATGCAAAGTAGGGCGATGCCACTCATTCGTCTATAGGGGTGGCAGGCGAGGCGTGTTCGCGCTGGATTAAAACACCGACGCTGGTGCAGTCCGGCAAAGATAAACCGATGAACCGAAAGGAACGGGTTGGTGATGTGTAACGACAGCGTGTCATCGGCGGGAGCTGTCTCGCGCTCAGGTGCTCGGTCCTCGGCGGCGTGGGTCTGCACGTGAGGGGCGGGAGAGCGGCACGTGCGGTACAGCATGTTCCCGCCGCCGTGGACCGACCGTGACGTCACCAGGGGGCCTGCCTATAATGGCGCTTTGTTCCTCAGCATTAGCTTCTTCGTGTTTGTTATGTTCGCTCCATCCCAGTGTGTTCATTCTTATAATACTATATATATATATATGGTTGAATCAAGTAGGCCTATATTTGCTTGCATACATACGTGTGTACATTTTTCTGCTACAACAGATGTTATTGTAAATGAATTCATTAATAATTAATTGCTTTGTATTTAAATATGTTCATAAATAAACAGGTAATTGTTTTTTGCAAATCAGTTAACCTTTTTTTCCATCAATCATCAACGATATTTGGATAAAGGGTCCAAAATGAGTTACAGTAAAATAAAAAAGTATATAAACCATTAGGCTAATTATATACCCATATATATATATGTGTGTGTGTGTGTGTTATATTAAAAAAATGCTTTCATACTTTTTTTGATTATTCTTTTTTCTCATTCATTCAGTGTTTCTCATTCAAAGTTTGTGCAAGAGCTGCTAAAAACAAAATAGTCACGGCTCAACCAGTGATTGTCTTAAGAAACATTGATCATTTATATAGCCCTCAATAGCTCCTACCGAGAAAGGAGTCTCTTTTCTCTGTAAATGGTGGAAAGTCAAAAAAATGTAGGTAAAATCGCTACATCCATGTCTTATGTGAGACCAAAGAATTGAATCAATTCTATTGATTTCTCCATTTCCCCAACGCACAAGCTGGAGAACGGACAGAAGGAAGATGTGTTTCAGTAAACTAATTGAATTGAGACGCCACGGGGCTGAGCTCAAGAGCTTTAATTGCTGCCCACTCAATGCCAGTGATAGTTTCGGGTTAAAAGGCGGGACGGCTGCAGATCAAATCACAAATCACATCATTAAATTCTGCCTCTCCTCCTCACGTTTAAAAACTAAACCGAAACACTTCAGGCATTTCAGCAATTTGAGTAGATCTGTGACTCACCCACTAGTTAACCGAACACCATCAATGGTCATTGTCTGTATTTTAGGTCATTTTGACTGCAGCTTGCTCTTGACCCTCCACAGCTTTCCTGCTTTCTTACTGTAGGCTGATTTTGTTGTTTTTTTTTGCTCAAGTTTCATGGTCACAGTAATCTATGACTCACATGCCTCTCTTTCTCCTCTCTCTCCGTCATTCTCTTACTTTACACACAGCACAATGCATCATGTCACCTCACGTTGCCACGGCAACATGAAGGCCGGCACTTTTTTTTCCCCCCACAAATGTAAATTAAAAAAAGCACGCAAGCAGCTTCACAATAACATGCTTGTGTTCATCTTCGGAAAGGTTAAAAGCAGATCTAATATATTAATTGCCCACTAGCACACAAACAGGCCCTGAATCACTACGAGGAAAAGTTTACTGTTCACTATTTTGGGTCACCATTGACTTTCACTGGATTTTTTTCCCTGCAATGGAAGTCAATGGTGACAGTCTGGTTACAAACAAAAGAAATTCATACAGACACTTGAGGGAGAGTGTGAAAGAATTTTCATTTTGGGGTGAACTATTCCTTTAAACAATTCCTTTAGTTGTAGCTGTATAAAAGATCATGACCCATGAAGATATTTTGTAAATTTCCTACTTTATTTGAACAAATTCAAAGGTTATTTTCTCAGTATTTAGATTTTTTGCACCCTCAGATTCCTGATTTTCAAATAGTTTTATCTCAGCCAAATATTGTCATATCATAACAAACCATACAACAATGGAAAGTCTATATATATATATATATATATATATATATATATAAAAAAACATAAACACACATATACACAAATTTATATATATATATATATATATATATATATATATAAATGAATCACAAAAATCAACGTGTGTGTGAGTGTTAACTAAGGAAAGACTGTCAAGACTGGGGTAAAACTACTTTCACTCAGAAATTCTAACATTTACTTTTTTACATTTACATTTTACAAATTTTTGAGTAGAAAGTCTGAAATTATGTTGTTGTTTTCTTTTAAAATGTACTTCATTCATTATTGTTTTATGTACAAAAAAAACACTTTTACAGTATGCATGTATAGCATAAAAGATCATGAAGATATTTTGAAGATATGTATTTTTTGTAAGTTTTTTATTATTAAGTCACTATGAATAATTTTTTTTAGATGTACAGTTTGATCAGCTGAACATTTGTATCATGCACTGAAAACCAGTCACTATCCACCGGTTACTTTTATAACCCACTCTGGAGCCGGACAGAATGGATGCATGACGTGAGTACATGTGGTTTGGGTATTGAATTGGATTAATATGGCTCAGCTGAGCGTCATGAAGGCTTGGGAAGGATGAGAGCACTGAATGAAAGCTCTTAGGAGGCACGAGAACAACCAAAAAGCAGAGATCTTCAAAGGCTCTGACTATGAGACAATCAATTTTTACCCAGAATCCCTCTCTCAGCAACACACAGACTTGTCCATATCATTATAAACAAGCTCATATTGTGCTTTCGCATACAATAAATCATTTCTCCTTCACTAAAGAAAGCATTTTCATTAACCTGTGACACCTGCTACAACTAATTCCCCCAAATCACATCAATTAGCCAATTACAGAGTCGCATGTCCCTATAAACAGCTCTAAATAAAGAAATAATACATTTGTGCCGGTGCAAAAAAAGCATTATTATTATTTATTACTATTACTTTACATTAACAGTATTATACAGTATATTGCATTCATTTTTTTAATCATTCATTTTGCATTAGGATTGCCTATCTGCTCCCCTTATTTAATTTTTTTTACTATTATACAGACCTCCTTCTTGTAAACAGCACTAAAAAAGGAGGGAGAAAGTGTATTTAAATCTAAATGTTAAAGCTAGTCAGGAATGTAACTCTCTATGGTTTCAAACTATGAATAATAGCTTAAAGATAACTCGATTAATACATGATAACTCGAGATAAGATAACTAAAGAAAGATAACTCGATTAATTGCAGGTTAATTTACATATTGATATGCTGATCTGGCTGTGGGTAGTGCTGCTCGGTTTTGCCTGTTGCCCTGTGATTAAAGGGGACCTGTGCCTAGTGCCTCCCTCTGTCTGAACACAGAACTGCTCTTTGAGAGCCGCACACATGTGTGCAAGTGTACAAATGAAAATGCAACTGGCTGCTGACCATTTCACCCAGCAATATATATATATATTATACATGACGTCAATATTTTTTTCACATTACGGGAGTCTCCAGACCTTTACTTTTAATTGAAAAAAAGCAATGGATGTGCAACTTTTTTGTGCAGACGGAAAAAGCGTCTTTTTACATATAAAACACAAAATACCCCTACTTAGACCCTCTAGTTCTCTCTAGGCACATTTGCGTAGGATCCTTCCATATCACACATGAAGAGTTGTTAATGCCTGACAGATATCAGTGGGAAAACTACAACAACAACATTTCGAGAGCTCATACCTGTTCTCTTTTGTAAAAAGGGTCCAAGAAATGACCCGCGCTTTCAGTCAGAAATGGGGTGAAATGTCTGGATCTACAAACCTTTAAAGCTGCAGTAAGTGAATTCTGGGAAACAGCTGTTAGATGGCCCTCATTGCCAAACACAAGATCCAGGAAGTAAATGATTTTAGTTGTTTGCTCAGTTTACTTAAATAAAATAAGCTAAAACAACACAAATCTAAATTTTTTTTACTCAGTTGTCATTTGCACTCAATTTTATTATGCTAAATGAAATCACATTTGTAAAATATTAAGTTAACTTAAACCATTTGTGTTGGGCCTGCACAAATCTTTTACGTTGCACTGATTGAAACTCAGCAGTGGATTTCTAGGTCCCAGCATGCTTTGCATATGGATAGATCAGACAAGTATGAGACTTACACAGTCTATATTGTTCATAATATAGCCTTTCCATGTTCATAAAAATGCAGAAAACTCAACGTAACTCTGCACAAAGGCAGCAGTCTGTACAGCAACAGCAATAGTTGGGTCAACAAGAGTGAATTATGTTCAGGGAACATTCACAGAACATGGTTTGATCTCATTGTATTAGCATTCATTTTAGTCATCAGTACAATTAACTTACTTCAAGTTCAAATAAATCAGTTCAAATGAATGGAAATGTGTGTCATAATTTTATTAAGTTAGATCAACAAGCTATTTTTTTGAGAGTAACATCTCATCATGTTATAATTTTTGCAACTGAAATGCTGTATATAAGCCTTTGTACTTTATTTCAATGGTCCACTTTAAACTTTACAACTACAGCTGCTTTATTTTGATGGGTGCTCAACATTCATCATACTAACTATTCAATAAATAATTTCTATATAAATAAAACTAGTATTTAATAACACTATTTAGTATTGGAAAATTATGTGTGTGTTTTCGTGATGGTGTTTATGTCCGCTTTCCTCATTTAAACAGTTTTATTGTGAATATGAGATAAGAGTGAATGTTGTATCAGTCAGTCTCTAATGTCTCACAGGAAAAATGTAAGTATTTTTAATTCATTGTTTGTTTTTCATTGCATGTTAGTTAATGAAAGGTCAGGATGCAGGACTCAAGTGAAATCATCGATGCAAATCAAGTCCAGTCGCTTGTTTTAATATAGAATCGGCTTCACGCGCAGCTCATTTTCTTTCTGATCCTCAGAAATATGAAGCTGAAGATGCGAGGCAGTCATTGTCCCCCATCAGCTTCTCCTTGAACCGCAGGTGCTCAGTCCTGCTGCATTGAGCCGAGCGCTTTTGTCCTCCTTCCGGAAACACCGGAAAGCTTTCAGCCTCCACGCACTTATACAGCGGTTCCGTGCTGCTTACGAGACCCACAGAGCTCTGCTCCTTATAAACGCTGATCTGAGATCAGAACCAATAGCACGTCAACGACAATCTTAAAGCTGATCTCAGTTCAGACATGTGTGAGAAGAAGCAGCGGAGTCCGATCTGAATTATTTCTCGGCATGCAAGCAAACTGAAAGAGACGAGCTGCTGTTTATGTTTAAAAAAATATGAAGAGAGGCAACAACATTATGCTGCAAAGGGTGGGTATTTTAGTCCTACGTTATTAGGCCTACAGCTCATACTGAGTGTGCAATGCAGTAACAAAAATATCTTGCAAATGTTAATTAAATTATGAAATTGATATTTCAGAGTGTCCTCTGAATGCTCAAAATATTCATTAAGCAATGAATTATGGAATGAGTTATTTTAGTATGGAATGTTAAACATTCTAAACATTCCCAAACAAGCGAAAAATGTTAGATAACCTTCTAACCAAAACATTTTGGGGAAAACAAATCCGTAAATGATGAATGTATAATGTTTTGTTAGACGTTTAATGTTGTGAGAACATAACACAAAGGTTTTAGAAATGTCACTGGAAGAGCATTTGTTAATAATTTAATAGAACCAAGATATAAGCCAATGTTCTGATATTGCTCAACGGTAGCTTGAAGCGAAGCTCGCTCTTCATCCAGGCGTCTTTGAGCTCGTTATAAACGTGCTGACAGCTTTATCGGTCTGTCCTTTCGTCCTTAAACTTATCCTTCAATGAGCATGTCCGTGCAGTAACACAGAAAAATTCATAAATAAAAAGATGCATGACGTGTTTCTGTGTCTGAATAGCTCTTATTTTCACACTTGGAATAAGTACTGTAGAAAGTGACCTTGGTTTCTAGAGATACAGCAGGAAAAAAAACCCAGCGTGTAAGTGACAGAGTGACTTCCAAGTCATCTAACTGGAGAAAATACTTTACAATCAGCAAATTTGTTGCTTATTCAACGTACTCCTGTAAAACATGTCAGATTAAAGTG
>JAUMHI010000069.1:14905369-14917125 GCA_032359435.1 Enteromius unitaeniatus
AGTTGAATTCAAATGAATCAGGTCAATTGAAATTCACTGAATTTGAATTCACTGAACCATCTGAACAAACTGATAGACTAGTACGAATGGGAGATTCATTTGAAGCCCTTTTTTATGTTTTTATTTTTATTTGTCTTAATAAAGACAATATACATGTACATACACATTTTTGTAATATGATCTAAGATTAAAGATTTTCCCTCATAATAGCTTCATAATATTTGATTCATTTGAAGCTCTTTGAGGCAGCTTGTATTTTTATAATTGTTTTATAGGCAAATATGTTAAGTGGAGATCCTCATTTTTGTGATATGATTTATTTTAAAAGCTTCTGTGTACTTAATAAACTTACTTAAGTATACAAATGTATTTTCAAAAGTGTCACTTATCTATAATTTAGCTGCTTTCAATGACCATATGCATCTGCCTAATTAATAATTAGAAATGCAGCATAATGGCTCTGTTCCAAGACCTAGTGAGCTTGAAATTCATAGATAGCTTCCTTGAAATTCATAAATGATGGATTTACAGGATTTTAAACCGGGCCATTAACACTCTGTTTTTATAATTCATTTCATATTAAGGCTAATTTGCCGGCACTGTTCACATCTCACATGCACAACATTTAAAAGCATTTTCATAGGACAATTTTAGATGTAAAACAGGATGTTTCCGTTTGTAATGACTCAGGATTGACATGCTTTCGTTTCCAGGTTACTGGGAAGGATAAACACTGACCGTAGAACGGTAGAGTATATAAAACAGTGTTCGCTGATGGGCCCGCATAGATAATTGAGTATTGTGTTTGAACAAGACCCAGCATTAGATTAATGATTTATTCAGGACTTACAACGGAGCTGGTACACGACACACTTCTGTCCGAAACGCCTCCAGGATTGTGTGGAAGAATGTTCCAGCTTTCAGAATCAGGCATTGCCTGTTAAAATAAGTATTAGTGTTAAAGCCTGCATGCAAAATTGACACTATTTACTTTGTTAACGAACATTGCTAGTCTTGATGTGAAAATGTGTTAATCTGATATACGACCTACTTCAGGCAAGTGCATGTATGTCTATATTTAGACATACGCCCGATGCGGGATTTTTTTATGTATATCCAAATAATGCATTAAAATGTAGGAGAATAGTAAGTAATGTTGACACAGGTTTGTATAACATTATGCAGTAAATCAGTGGGAGATTTATTGAAACTGTTCATGCCATAAATAGTGAAATATAATGTTTAACTTAATAAATTTTACCCATTTACTACTTTTAACCCAGTTTATATTATTATGGAATACATTGGTGTTTATTTTTACTGTGAGCCTTATTACTGCTAAGATAAGTGGTACCACCTAAACTAGTGTGCTATTTTCACTTGTTATTATATATTTACATATTTGTCAGTATTCTTCATCTAAACTGTACATTTTTGTATATATCCAGCTTTTGGAAAACAAGAGTCTATGGCACATTATAAAAAACTAAATAAAACAAAGGGGGAAAAAAATAAATTAAATGAGAAAAATGTTTATGTACATTTTATGTATTTATCTATATTTTATGTGTGTTTTTAACATTGTAAATATATGCCCTTTTTGGGAAAACAAATGACCACAGACTGGCAAGGAACCATATATGGTAATATCATTGACCTAGATTTACAACATAAAATTGTTATTATTTTTATAAAGTCACAAAAGCTTAAAATTCGAGTTATAGACTAAAATTCCAGGGTTGAAATTATGAATTTCCAATTATTTCAGTGAGTGCCCTATAAAGAGTTAATGTGATGATAGAAATGGGGGCATGCGGATCCAAATGCAAGCTCTTTCTTCAAAATTGTGGTCAGAACAGTCAGGGTCAAAAACCATGGCAAACAGGTATGTCGGAGGCAGAGCACAAGGAAAGTCCAGTAGGCTAGCGGGGTCCAAACAATGTCCAAAACGAGGCAAGACAGAGCAGTAAATCCAATAAGAAGGCGAAGGTCGGTACACAGTGAAAACACATGGAAAACAAGACAGAATAAGAACTTGGGTAAACTCTTCGTAGGAGATAAAAACATAATACTGGTTAGGCTGCTTTTAAAGTGGAGACAAGAGGGTCAACGAGGGGGTGGAGCTGATCAATTATCATGGGAACTAACAAGGGGGCAGAGACTGAACAGGGGAACACTGAAACAGTGGGGAATACACTTCATAATAAGAGTACAATGCAGAAACACAGACAGGGGTAACACACATAACAGTCTGCGGTTGAGTGCCCTCTGGTGGAGCTCGACGGCACTCTTACCGGTGATCGCAGATGGCAGAGACGCCCTCCAGGGCAGAGCAGATGGGACAGGAACATAGAGCAAAGAAAGGGTTAACAACGGCCTCTGCGGCCGAGACAGTACAAGCTGCAAGTTCATAAGTGGGCCAAGGCGGAGCAGGCAGGACAGAGGCCCACCAGGGCAGAGCTGAAGGCCAGGGCTGAGCGGGTGGAGCCATGACCCTCGAGAGCGAAGCATTCGGAGTCAAGGCCCTCCAGGGTGGAGCGAGAGCCCACCAGAGTGGTGCAGGTGGACAGGGAGCCCACCAGGGCGGTGCAGGCGGAACGGGAGGCCAAGGAAGCATAGGAGACCAGGGCAGAGCCATGGCCATGGCCAGAACAGAGCAGGACGAGAGGTTTATGGCTGAAACAGGACGAGAATTCAGAAATGACTTCCATAGCCGTGATAGGACTAGACGAGGGTTCCATGGCAGCCCTTATGGCTGTGGCAGGGCAAGACGAGGGTTCAGCGACCTTCCGTGGCCATAACGAGACATGGCGAAGACTCAAGGCCGGCTTCCTTAGCCGTAGCAGGGTGAGGTGTGGGTGCTTGGGCAAGAGTTCATTGGCCTCCAATTGGCCGGGACATGGCACTGTGGGTCATGCGACAAAAAATGACCAAACAGCTTACAAACATCCTTTTCCATAACAAGATTGAAAGCTCAGCCAAAATAAAGCAATAATTGTTCAAAGCTGTACATGGATAGCCATTTAAAAGCAATTTTAGTAACAAACCTACTGCAAGTGTTATTTAGTGCTGGCTTTAGGCGTGACATGTAAACCACCCCTTAGACCTTCATATAGTTTCAGAATTCAAATTAAGATATTTTGTACGTTTCTGAGAGCTCTGACTCTCCATAGAGTGGATTCCGAAGATGAAAGAGGGTCTTACGGATTTGGAAGGACATGAGGGTGAATAATTACTGACAGAAGAGAACTATTCCTTTAACCACGCACCTCCGAGGAGGAGCACTGAAATAAAACCCCTCCCGCTACACCTTTTACACATTATTATTCTGAAAAAAATCTCTTTGAGATTTAATCCAGTTTAAAAACAGTGTTAAATTGTTTAAAAATGAATCGACAGTAAAATAAAGTGAACAAAGACCCACTGTATGGATCTTCATTAAATGTAAAGTGAATTCACTCTTTCCTAATTTACGAATCAGAAGGAAGTGGTTTGGTTTCTGCTCAGACCTGCTCCTTGGCCTGTCGTAAACACTGCATGCACGAATGGGTGGGCGGGGCTAAACAGTCAGTGACGACCATTTTCTTCTGCAGAGGCAGAGCTTATCCACACTATTACATCACAAAGTGGCACAAGCTGTCATTTTAGCAAGCCCGGGCTCAAGAAAATCCTAAAAATAGTTCACCAAATACAAACAGAAATTGTGCTATTGACATGCAGAAATGGACATTGGCTTGCATATGATATCCTACACACAGTATTCGCATACATACCTACACATGGTTGGCGTCCACATGATATATGGCAGTTGTGTGCACATGATACTCATCTACCCGACAACCCCAACCACATACTCCAAAGTCCATTTCTGTACACCAAATTGAAACACACAATGACCTCTTATTTGTGAAAAGAGGATTTTAGGTTCTCAGTTCATGACCCCTTTAATCATTCATCAGCTGGAAAATGTTTTATTTTGTGTTAATATAATTATAACAACGTAAGCTATCCTTTTAATATTGTCAAATCCTCACGAGTACAGAGTTAGTGAAGATGCGTATAGAACTAACATTTGATATTTGGCTCATACACGTCACTGAGCTTCTCTTGGGAAGGGAAGATCAATTTGTGCGTCCTCCGTGACAACCAAAATTAATAGTTTTTTTTTCTTTGGTTCTTTGGCAACAAGCAGGAAGATCAACATGTCCAAACGAGCTCAGGAGACTAACACACATTATACCGTTAGGTGAGGTTGCTTAGAAACTGCCATTTATTTATTGAAGATCAGTGACAGTCTCTCACTGTACTACGAGTCAACACATCACATAGCTCCAGTTCTTATAGAGGTGATGAGTTGGAAATATGACTAAAGGTAACTAAAACTTTGTTCTCTCTTATAGATCAGTGGTCTGAACAATCAGTTTAACTTAAAACTGAGACTCCAATTAGCTCCAATTATAGTAGATGTGCATATCCCATACGCATCATAAATAAAATCAAAAAGAAATTCAAGTAAGAAACCTCTGTTTAAGCATGCGAAAATGATTCAACCTATAGCGGATTCTTTAGAAATGAGTCATAATCAAATATCCAGAAGTCTTTCCTTGAACCGGCCAATACACGCTGAGCTCTGAACGTTATGCATGATGAACGGAGCGCAGTGTCGACCAGAACATCCATTATCTTCAGCGATGGAGGTTAATGGAGGACAAAGACCCATTCGTGGAAATAAGGGCATTTCTCTCCTCTGGATATTGCGTACCGTGCTTTTCTGGCACTGCAAATATAACGTGGACTTGTTGAACTGAATTGAAATATAATAAAGAAGAGCTGCGGTCACTGAAAAGACAAGACAAGCCTGTAGCCTTGAGAGAATACTGCATCTCAGTCATACTGTAGGCTACAAGTTACCCTCCTCTTCAAAACTGGCGTTGTTTTAGTTTAATGAAAGGCTATTCTACCCTTAAGTGAATCATTATAACTAACTTCTTATTAAACATCGGCACCTATAAATATGATGATTACAAAGCACCCTTTTGCGTTAACTATAGGCTAGCTCGCTTCGTTCTGATTCTCCAAACGCTGCATCATCGCGTGGGTGGGACCAGTCAATCATCTGCCTCCTGGTTCTCATTGGTTCCTTCAGGTGGCTGTGGGGGCAGCGGAAATAAAAGTATGAAGACTGAGTCCAAGTACGAGCAAACCGTAGATGGATAAAGAGTGACTCTATCAAAGGACACGAGAACAGAAGTTTCAGCCAACTTCCCCAAGTGAAGCCTTGACGCTTGGAGAACAAGCTCTGTAGGTACTCAAGGTAACAGAGGAGATCTTGTGTTGGCACGAGTGCCTCACTGTAGGCTATACTTAAGGATATTAAACTGGTAAGGCAAAGACATGCCTAGAAAAACAAAGATCTCAGATGTTGTAGAGATTATATGAGCAAGGTAGTGCACTTAAAGGCTGTTTTCTTCTCTCGCACCGCAGGAACCGCAGTAGATGATGGAGTGGTATGTTTTGGTGTTGATGCTGTGCTTGCCAACCTTGAGTCAGGCAGATTGCTCAGCGCAGTGTCTGAGATGCGTGCAACAGATCTCCGACCTGGACTCTGCAGTGAACCGCTTGGTAAGATCACCTCTTATTTACAAACAGCTCTATCGAGATTTTTTGTCTTAATGTGCTTAATAAATGTGATGAACAAGGAGGAGGAGAAAGTGGCAAAACCGACAGAAATAAAGTAAACTTGATGCCATGCGCAATAAAATCAAGTATCAGTAGCAAATAGTACACTGCTTTAACTAAGAAATGTAGCATGAATGGCAAGCTTATGCAAATGATGGTAATGGTAATATAAAGCAATAAAGACAAATCAAGCCTTTATAAATGAAAAACAGAGAAGCGGTCGCCTACAAATAAACCGGGCACGTCCCTTTTGCGCATTCAGCACCATGGAGAGCGCAACAATAGATTATCATTAATCTAATATCTAATATATGCTTTTCCATTTTAAAATGGTAAAGTGCGTACTCAGCAACAAACGTTTCGATTAAAAACAAACAAACACACTTAAGATTAAATGTTTTATAGATAAAATGCTACTTTTATCCTAGAACTTGAAGACTTTATGGCATTAGACACATAATCCTGGAATTGGTTCTAATATTAATGTTTATTAAGAGCAAACTCATACACACACACACACACACATATATAAATGATCTTCTATGACTGTATAAAGTTCTCGAGTTACTAAATGGTTGTTTTGAGATTGAAAAGCATCATGTGTTCTGGAGGTTCTGCAGAAGGTGTGATGGTTTTACTGGAAACGTTCTTTGAGTAATCTACTCTTCTTTCTGCAGACATGTACTTTAGAGTGTGAAGGAGCCTTTCCATCTACTAGTGCGTTAGACAGATGCGAGAAAGCTTTACAGGGGCTCTCGGAGGAATTCGCGGAGCCCGAACGCAGCGCGTTAAACGCGGAGGATCTCCAAAAGAAGACAGCCAACCCGGTCAAACGATACGGGGGCTTCATCAAGAGGATCGATAAAAATAAAAATAAGTTTTTGGCCTCGCCCTGGAAGGAGAACGCCATTCTAAAAGGACTGTTCGCGAAGAAATACGGAGATTCGCTGTCGAAACTGGGCGAGCGAGACGTCCCGTCCTTCACGGAAGACGACGAGGGCGAAGATGAGACCGACGAAGACGAAACGGGAGTTTACGATAACGCCGTTCCTTTAAACGAAGTCAAACGCTACGGCGGATTTCTCCGCAAATTCGGGCCAAAAAGAAGCAACTTTGTAGATAGCACCAGCCCGCAGGTGCTGCAGAAGAGATACGGCGGGTTTATGCGAAGAATTCGCCCGAAGTTGAGGTGGGACAACCAAAAGCGATATGGCGGGTTTTTGCGGCGCCATTTTAAAATCTCCGTGCGCTCTGACGAAGAGCCCTCATCGTACGAGGACTATGCTTTATAGGCTATTATATCATAGATAACCCAACCAGAACTCATTAAGCCAACGCTTTTCAGTTTCCCCCACAAATGGGTACCTAGACCACAAAACCAATCGTAAGTGCCACAGGTATGTTTGTAGCAATAGCCAAAAATACACTGCAATTCTAGATTTTTTCTTGGATGCCAAAATCATTAGGAAATTAATTAAAGATCAAGTTTCATGAAGATATTTTGTAAACTTCAAAGATTTTTTTGCACCCCCAGCTTTCAAATAGGCAAATATTGTGCTACGGACTATACGAAGCCTTTTAGTTATTCGGCTTTCTGAATCTTAATTTTGAGAAACTGACCCTTATGACTGGTTTTGTGGTTCAGGGTCACACACGTCATGACCTTTCACGTGTTGAGGCTGTTTTACTATCCCAAGCGCTGCTGACCTCTGGATGCCATCAATCACCAGTCAACCTGTCAATCATGCGCTCAGGACGTTTCAGTGACCGACCACTTGTTGTTTCCCGTTAACTTTACCCAATGTAAGCAATCAGTACATAATGCAGACAATGCTTGATAAGATGACCAATAAAGGGCAAGAACTTTACCTGCTAAAATCGTTCAGTAAATGCTTTGTGTGATTTTTTCCCCCCTAATTGTAAAATAACCATATTGCCGTCTGTTAACCTATGATGGTTAATAAATGAATATGATTTAATTACTAAGCTTTAAACGTTTTACTCGATTCCAAAAGGATAGCTGTGGACAAGTCCATCTGAAAGTCAAAGAGCAATGTTTAGATAAATAAATAGCGCCAAAAAAGGTTTTTGAAAAGGTAAATTTAACACTATAACACAAATTCTTTTTTTCCTCAAGTTTTGATATACAAAAATCACCTCAGACCTTTTGTCTCTTCTGTGAAACAGCTTGTTTTACTATGGTAAGTGTGTTAGAAAAATGCAGAACAGTCAACTGTTGAACTTATCTTAAATATGATGTTGTTTAGGAGGTCAGTTTCTATGTGTTTCAGTGTATTTATTTTAAAAGACAAGAATGGCATGGTCCAAGTACAGAGTTCACTGTAACAAATGTTGATGAAACATCCATATAGAAAAAAATGATAAGGGTCACATAACCACATAATGTTATGTGAACAGTATAAATAACGAATAAAGCGTTATATCCAAAAAACAATACAACTACAAATTGTGCACACGATGGTCAATCAGGACATTTTAAGGACAAAATTGGCCTTACATTTAATAAAAACATCCTTAAAGGATCAGTTCACCCAAAAATTCTATTTACTCAAGTTCAGAAGGTATGAATTTCTTTCTTCGGCTGAACGCTAAAGAAAATATTAAGAAAAATGTTGGAACCAAACTATACTGACCTCCATTTAAAAAATACTATGGATGTCAGTGGCTTCCGACAACTCTTAGGTTACCAAAATATCCTCATGTGCCACATAAAAAGAAAAACGTACAACTTGAGGGTGAGTAAATGTGAAAATGTTTGGCTGAACTATCAGTTTAAACAATTCTGGCTATATTTTACCACATTGTAATTAGATTACAATAAAATTAAATGCAATGCAAAAATAAAAATATTTACAAATAACACCATGGCTGTATTTGCAAAGACATAACATAAAGCAAAAAATGTTCTTCCTCTATATGGAAATATAGAGAATACAACACATATACACACTGACGTCAAAAACTGAAAATGGTTTCAGAAGAATTTCCCTCCTTCTAGTCGTCTTTCTGTTCTGTTGCCGCTTCGGCCTGCGGCCCAACGGTCTCCACAGAGGCAGTGTTTATGCTACTGATGGTGCTGACAGGAACGGCAACTACAGTGCCGCCCCCTACAGGTGCTGTCAGGTTCTGCACCGCAGCTCCAGCTCCTACTGAGGGCAGCGTGACCAGCTGAAACGGACTGACCACTTTGACGATAGTGGGTGCCGTGGAGCCCTGCGGAACCGCGGCGGTGCTCAACACGGTCAAATTAGAGCCTTCAGACTGGAGCTCGGGGCCTCCGGGTGACGTCAGCACCGTGTACCCGCCGATCAGGGGCGACTGGGTCGGAGCGGACAGCACTTTGTCCAGCGGGATGCCAGTGAGCTGCGTGATGGGCAGGGTGAAGTGCGTGGGCTGGGCGGCCGTGGAGGCCATGGTGGCGGGCCCTGAGACAGCCCGGGTCAGACGGGGGCGCTTGGCGGTGGGAGGCGAGGTCACTGGGGTCAAGGTCATCAGGACGTTGTTGAGGTGCTGTGATTTGCTCTTCAGTTCTTTGGCACGTTTGCGATGCTCGTCACACTGTTGCTCTAGGGCTATACATGCATTAGGTTAAAAAGCTTGCTTCATGCAAACACAATATGCACAAATAGAACCAAAAACCTACTGACCCACTAAGCTGCGCGTGTACTGCTCCCTACAGCGGTCCATTTGGCTTTTGTGACTGGCTAGAACTTTCTTCACCAGGTCCAACATCCCAAAGTTCTGGACTATATTATTGAGCAGAGCGGCATCTGTTCACAGATTCAAGTAATGAACAATACCAAATCAGACATTTCATAGAGTATTTGTGTGCATTTGCAGCAAATTAAATAAAAGATATATATATATATATATATATATATATATATACATGTGTGTGCATATTATTATTATTATTTTTTAGATTTAATTTGCTGCAGATATTTATGTGTGTGTCTGTAAATATATATTATATAAAACAAATAAATACATTAAAAAAGGTTAAAAACTAGCTTAAAAGCAAGCAAACAGATAAATAACACAATAAATACATTATTAAAAAACAAAGCTATCTATAGTTCAATTATTTTGATTATATATATATATATATATATATATATATACACAGAGAGAGAGAGAGAGAGTTTAATGTTAAAATATGTCATTCATATTTTAACTTTTATTATTATTCTCAATATTAATTACATAAAAATTAATATAAATGAAAATAGTTATTTAATTCATATTAAAGACATACATATGTGCAACTTTCAATTTTAAGCACTGAAGCATTAAAGCCTGTGGATCAAAAGAGTTTTAAGTTTCTGAGGAACAATTTCAGTTTAGTGTGTCCAAATGTTTGGTCAGTAGCAAATATGTGGCAAAATAAACGTGGGTTCAGACTGATTTTAGGTTTAGCGCTGTGACGCTCACCTTTGACCTGAAGCGGCGGGTCTTGGATTCTCTCCTCCAGGCCCTTGAGAATCTCCTGGATCTCTCTCTGCAGGTCCTCCATCACCTCCTCCAGCAGCCCAGCATCCTTCAGTCCTCTCCAGAACGTCATGGTGTCCTCTGACACGGAGCACAATGGCGTTAAACCCATCCGCTGCACATCTCAACTACAACACATCACAGAAGCCCCTCACCTCCGATAGCCGTCACCCACTCTGTGCTGTCGTCACCAGCATCTGCCGAAATCGAAGCCGAGGAGCCGTTCACTGGCAACAAACACAAACACAAATGATTAAGCACTGCTCAAACCCTTCAGTCAAACTACTATTATGTAGTATAAAACCACAACAAATCCATTGGGAACACTGAGCATTTCATTCCAAATTAAACATGAAGAAAAAATGAAGATTGAAGATTGAACTCTTGTCTTGTGAATGACTGAAGTAATATTTTGTGGTAAAGCCACGGTTTCTAGCCCCTGTCAACGGGTATTCCAGCCCAGGACGACTGCACCAGACCACAACTCCTCTGCATTTCTGGCTTTTGCCTCAGAAACAGTATTTTGATATGCCCCCACAAGTTGGATTAAGGTCTGGAGATTGGGCTGGCCACTCTGTAACGTTAATCTTGTTGGTCAGGAACCAAGATGCCGCTCACTTACTGGTGTGTTTGGGGTCGGTACACTATTTCCAGAGCATTTCCTGTTCGGCATAAGGCAACACAACCTCTTTAAGTATTTTAACGCACTCAAACAGATCCTGATAAACAGGCTCAACACTCTTGTAGTAAGAGACACATCCCCCTCCATCATGTTTCTTCACAGTGTACTGTGGCTTGAATTCAGTGCTTGAGGCCCCTAGACCCAAAAAGAACAATCTTGCTTTCATCAGTGCACAAAATACATTTTTTCAGGACTTTTCTCCCTCTCTAATCAACTTTTTAATCATTTCCTGCCTTTTTTTTGTTTTTAATTGCACAGAGTTAGCAGCACGCATGTCATGAGTGTTGGATTTCTATTACTCTGCTACACCTACAAGTAAAACAATTCCCATGTAGAAATACAATTTGCCCAGATTTATTCTATGTATTCATACCATCCACGGAGGCGGGGGTCGCAGGAGCCGTGTCTGTGGACTGCTGGCTGCTGAGAGACACTCGTGACCCCACCAGGTCAATCTTGGTACTGCGGCAGGTGTTTGAACACAGTCTGGAGTGCTGATAGAAGTCCAGCTCACCTGAGTCCATGATCTTCCTGTAGAAACAACCAAACAGCGCATTCATTTTGAACAAATTGCTGTTAACATGATATCCAAATACCACTTATCTCTTCATGAAGAATTCATCCGTGCAGAGAAATATACAACGTTGTCATATTTTCACTTTGGAAATCGCTTCGTATTCATGGAGCACACAAACACTACCATTTAAAAGTTTGGAGAATGTTTTAAAGGGGACTCTTAAGCTTACTAAGGCTGTATTAATGTGATCAAAAATAGACCAAATAAAAATGAATAAATCAAACGTAAAAATGGTGGTTGTCCTGCATCTTCAATAAACAAGCTACAGATAGTCCAAAATGCAGCTGCTAGAGTCCTTACCAGGACAAG
>JAUMHI010000069.1:14951624-14964909 GCA_032359435.1 Enteromius unitaeniatus
GACTTTTCATTTCTTTGTCATTGGACAAACTTACAAAATCAGAGAGGGGTCAAATAATTATTTCCTCCACTGTATATGCGCTAAAGTCCAAATCTAAACATGTCCTGTATCAACATATATATATATAAAAAACTCTCTCTGAGAAATTAACAGAGTAATTCACCCAAAAATTAACATTTGCTGATAATTTACTCAGC
The DNA here is from genome assembly GCA_032359435.1 of Enteromius unitaeniatus. Classification (NCBI taxonomy): domain Eukaryota; kingdom Metazoa; phylum Chordata; class Actinopteri; order Cypriniformes; family Cyprinidae; genus Enteromius; species Enteromius unitaeniatus. Next base: position 14,951,822 of record JAUMHI010000069.1, read on the forward strand.
ACAGGCACCTCTGCAAAGAATGGATGCCATCAGAATGACAGACCAAACAGCTGATTAAAAAATCACAATAATCCACACCACTCCAGTCCACCAGTTAATGTCCTGTGAAGACAAATGCTGTGTGTTTATAAGAAGAAAAAAAATCCTTATTATTGTTTTTTAAAGTGCCCCAATTATGGATGTTTGAAAATGAACTTTCATGCAGTGTGTAAAAAAATAGCTCTAAGTGAATGAAAACAATACATCAATACAATACATCTTTTAGAAAACTTTTGTTCTTTTATTTTCCTTATTTTTTAGCATAGAAGCACTAACAGAAAAGTCACTTAGTGAATCCAGAAAGCATGAATTCTTTTGAATCACAGGTCACAAGTTTCTAGCTGGATCTGTAAAATCCATTCCGAGTCAGGCGAGGGTTTTCAGATCTCGTCTGGCCCGAGTTGAAGCACTGAGGCGATGGGTCAGCGGCGGGCCCTGCTGGAGCTGCTGTGTTTGGTTCTGCTGGGCTGGACTCTGGTTCGAGGTCAGGCAGATATAAAGCTGGATGAAGAGGACGGAGAGGCGGAGGACCCACTCGTGACAATAAAGAATGTGGAGCAGATATCTTGTCCGGAGAAGTGCAGCTGCAGCGAGGATGGTGCGGTGGACTGTAATGGAGTCAGTCTCACTGAATTCCCACAGGATTTATCCGAACAGACCCGTCAGCTGTCTCTGCAGGTGCGTGGGTTTGTTTGAAAACTGATTGCTTCCCCATGAACACTTTTCCTGAACATTTTGCTTTTTGTTTATTTGGTTATAACATCTGACAGAGATCATCTCGGCTGTAATCATCCGAAATGCTTGGGTTGTAAGAGTTGGGTAGTCTTGGGGGTAGAAAATTGGGGAAAATGTTTTCGATTTAAATCCCATTTCCTGCATTTATTTGGGATTCTTTTTTAATGTTTAGTGACTATGGTGATAGAAAATCCAGGAAATATTTACATTAATTATAATGATAAATTCAGCCAAAGAGAATAGTAGCTATACTACTTTTTATGGAAAAATATTTAGCGCTTCAAAATTACGTTAAGTTACCTCTCAAACATACATTTTTTTATAAATTGATGTTGCTTTAATACGTAAAAATTTATAATGTATGAACTTTGATGAAAGTTGTTGAGTTAGTAATATATAACTACATGTGGCGCCGGCTGACTAAAAATGGTCAATTGGCTATTTTATTCAGAAGCTGGGGCTTTCTGTGATTGATCAGCCATGTTAAACATTAAACAGGTACACAATAAAAAAAAAACACAATTATAAAGTTACATCAACAGTAAATATTTTTGTTTTCAACATACAAATAATAATTTGAATGTGTTCTGTTTCTGATCTCATTTGACATTATTCCATTGTGTTTTCTACCATAACCTTCAAAATCCCATTCTCAGGAATTTATTAGAAAAATGAATATATGTGTACATATATGCCTACAAGATACCAAAATGGACCCTTTATGTACAAACATGTACCTTTTGAAAATGTACCACCCCAGTGACAGCTTTTGTATCTTTATTTCATTGAGTTCAATTTGCTAATATTGCTGCTCAAGATATATTTTGATTATTATATTATCTTTTTTTGAATTAAATAAAATATAAATCTTATTATTATTTTTAAATATAAACATTATAAATGTCTGTTTAATCTGTTTATATTTGACAATATTACTGTATTGACTCTATTTTCAGCAAAGAACAAACAAACAAAAAAAGGTGGTGGACAGAGGAAACATCTTCAATCTAAATAATTCCACACTTTTGACTGGTAGTAGTGTGTGTGTGTGTGTGTGCACCTGGTATTTATCACCTTATGATAAAGATATCAATATCAGTAAGTTTTGGCCTTGTGGGGACATTTGTTATGTCCTCATGAGGAAACAAGCTTATGAATCACACAGAATAAAATAGATTTTGAAAATCTAAATATGCACACAGTTTCCTTTAAGGTGTAGGTTTATTATGTTTAGGGTCAGCGTAGGGCAATACCACATACTGTGTACTCTGTACATTATAAAACCATTACACACATTGAAGGGATAGATCTGCTAAAAAAAATCCTCTCTTGTTACTTTATTTCAAACCTGTATGCTTTCTTTGTTTTGAGAAATACAAATGAAGACAGACTGCAGAATGTCCAGAATATATTTCATTACAAGGCTGTTGAATTTCAAAAATCACAATCAAATGCACAATAATAGAAGTTCACATGACTGGTGCACTATGTTTCAGTTCTTCTGATGCCATATGATAACTTTTGCAATAGATGAATTTCATATTAATGTTCACTGAGGATATATGATGGGTGCTTAAAATGGGCATTTGAATTTAATGGTTTAATTTAGAGTGATTAATAATAAAACGCTAATAATGATCATACTTTGTGATGTTTTATCATAAGTTGTTTTGTATAAAAAGTATAAATGTACATGTAATCATAAACAAACTTTGTGTAATTAATCCTATTTGCATTAAGGGATCCTTATGCTTCGACATACTTCAGCTCAATCAAACTATTGTGTATTTCTTTGCGTACATAATTAATTTTTTTAAATAATTGAGAGTCTAATGACTGATAATGCAATTAAGATTGGAAAGCAGACGTAATTATCGTATGGCTCCAGAAGACTTAAAACAGCGTATGCACAACTTTTATGATGCTTTTTTTGTCTTTTTGTCTTTGAAAGCATCTGTTTCCATTCATATACATTTTATTACTGAATAGAAAACAGCAGCCAGGACGTTCTGCTAAACTTCTCCATTTGTGTTTCACAGAAGAAAGAAAGTTGTACGGGTTTGGAACAACATGAAGGTGAGTAAATGATGATGGGCTATCTCTTACAGTATATGAAATAATAATCATCAAAACGTTATTAATTGAAATGGAACAAAAATATCTGAAAGAAAAGTTTGCATATATGTTTTTTGTTGATTATCATTTGATCCATCATGCTTTTATGTTTCATAGCGTAATAAATTAAGAATAAGGAGGTAAAAATGTATTCAGGACAAAAATACGCAATTTGGTGCAAATATATGGAAAATCAGTAAAGATTTGACAGCAAAAAGACAAGTGAAGCACGAGCCAAATGTAGGTGTTGTATACTAAAAGGCTTTTTGACTTGCTAAAAAAGGTAAGAACTGTAATTCAGATGTCAGAAAGCATAAAGCAGATTGTGTGCAACAGGTTTTTCAGCAACAGTTTGATTGTGTTGATGTTACTTTACTGGCTTCACAGAATTAAATGTGATTTATTTTTCCGTTCTGTTCCAGAATAACCAAATCACAGAGGTCACGCTGGAGCAACTGACACGTCTTCAGCAGCTGGAGACCCTAAATCTACAGAACAACCGGCTCACCACACAAGGTACGGTCAGCGGAGGACAGCGGCTGAAAACAGCACAGAATAATCTGTTACAGAGGGTCAGGATGAGAGAGAGAGAGAGAGAGAGAGAGAGAGAGAGGGATGCGGAAGGCAAGAGTGCTGAAAGAGCTGCTGGCTTTGAGTCGCACTCTTTCCTGCATGTGTGGTCAACATGACTGTTTGAAGTGGAAATGTTTTTCTTTAAATAAATCAGCGGAAACATCAGATTACTTTCTTTTAAAGTAAAAGTGTGGCCAAAAATAAAATTCTTGATATTATTTACTGCCTTTCAAGTTGTTCAAACACAGATGCTGTTCCATAAAGATGCGTCCAGTTGATCAAAAGATATAACGTTACAAAATAATCATTAAAGAATTCATCAAAGAATCCAAAATAAAATATCAGCAATATCACCAAATTAAAATGACTTCTGAGAGATCACATGACACTGAAGACTGGAGTAAAAATACAGCTGCGCGTCACAGGAATAAATTACATGTTGCAATATAAACAACAAGTTATTTGAAAGTGTAATAATATTTCACAGTATTAATGTTTTACCTGCATCTTTGATCATATAAACAAAGCTTTTGTGAGCATAAGAGACTTATGAATGCTTGACTGTGTTTATGTACGTATAGCTTATATAAACATTTTTTAATGAAATGGAGGTATAATGCATGTCAAGGAATAATGTATGTACGTGTGTGTGTGTGTGTGTGTACAGGCCTTGATGATGAAGGGTTTAATATTCTGGACAGGCTGAGTTATTTATACTTGGCAAATAATAAGGTGAGTCATCTCCCATCTCTCTCACTCTTCTCCTTTATTCTCCTTTACTAACTTAAATGCAGATCACAGGCTCATGGCTTGAGATTATTGAGGCTATATACTACATTATCTCCCTGAACATACAGTATATCATAAGAAAAGGTTTTGCACCATATCAGCTGTAAATTAGTTTTCCATCACTACATCAGAACTTAAAATTAGTTGTTTTTGCTTTCCTAACCTTTAAGCCTTTATGCAAATGACCTATGACTGAGCTCGCATTCCAGCATAATTCACTCCTTTCGTCATCAATTTATAAACTGAATAGCTGTTCATGGAAATGTGTTTCGCATCCAAATTTTGGCTTTTGTGCTGAGCGTGTTTTATCATAATGCTACCCAGGTAACAGGGAACATTCTCAGTACTTTGTCATAACATTCTGTCAAAATTACGAAGAAGCATTTTTTCCAGCAAAATGAATAGAATGTTTGTTTAAAGTTTAAATGGAATTTCTAGGTCATGGAACTTTTTTATCTGCAATGTTTTAGTTGGACGTTTGTCTAAAGGTCATTGGAAACTAAGTCCAATATTTTTTCACATTAAAGTGCCCTTATTGTGGGATATAAAAGTTCATATTTTGGTTTTAGGAGTCCCAAGCCACAGGTTGACATGCATGCAAGGTCAAAAACACTTTTATTTTCTTATAATAGGCATTTATTTTTACCTTATTTGGGAAAATTGGGGAAAATGTTTTTGTTTTAATCCTATTTCCTGCATTTACACGATACTCTTTTTTAATTTTAGGGACTATGGTATAAAAAAATAATTAAGTTATAATATTATAATAATAAATTCTGGAAAAAAGAATAGTATCTTCTACTATAATCACAAAGATTTAAGAGAATCGTTTTATGAAGTCAAAAATGTGTGTGAATAAAATGTAAGTAACATGAGACTTAATTTACACTGATAATTTTTTTTTTTTAAATTTCAGACTAACTACTGTACCTGAAAATGCATAAACAGGCACCATTAATGAATAAACTATTTTTTTTTCACCTTGGAAAAAAAGTGGAAACAGCTTCCACTTAAATAATCTTGTCGGTTAATAATGGCTTAACGACTGTTGGTTTTCGGTTTAGAAAAAAAAAATGATATTAATCAGTTAAAATCATAATTTAGTTAGTCCTATAACCCCGGCCCACCTGGAATATCACTTGGCCCACCCTGCATCTCTTATCTGGAGCAGGGCCTGATTTCTACACACTGCCTTAAAACTTTTGTCTGCAAATAAAACCAAATGAAAAAGAAAAGAAACCGAAATGCATAAAAGTCAGACTCAGTGTGCAATGAGCAAAACACTTTAAAAAATAATAATTTAAAATGTAATGAGTTTCAAATGTTTAGAGAACATTTAAGTGTAGACTAACATTTCGATAATGTTAGCTACATTTTAATGTTCACAAAAAACTGAACAAGTTGAACAAAAACAAAATCTGTGTTTATATTTGTCAAGTAATCAGACTAAACACACTGAAACCTTTAAATTGTTGAGTTTCGTTTAATGCCAGGACTTTCGGTCATGGCCCCTGAGAGTGACTCACTAACATTAGTTTTCCAAGACCGAAGCAGTTCTCAGGTCTGTTGATATTAATGTTGGTCATGAGACAGTCGTGTTCTGTTATTGGCAGCCAGTTTGGCTCCTCTCAATCCCTAGCTCGTTCAGTGCTGTGGATTGTTCTTATGCCAGCTGGTAACAGCGATGGCAAGGCTTTAACGCGCACACATGCTCTTTGGACGTACAGTGCCAGCTTTCCCCGTTAATCACCAGCTGTGCGCGCCAGGCGGAGGGAGCTAAAGCGGTCCCGGCGACCTCCAGAGCGAGCGCAGGACAGATTTGTAGCTGATGGACTTAAAAAAGGATAACGGCAAGAGAAAGAGATCTTACTGAGATTTTATCCAACACTGGCCCGTGTAATCTCACCGTCCTGCTGGAAAAGCAAGACAGACGCAGAGATGAAAGCCAAAACAAATGACAGAAACATACGCACCAATGCGAATATTTGCCGTTTAATGCTTTGGACATGCAACATTAATTCTGGCCGTACTGACTTAGTAAATTTGCCAAAGTTTTGTGGCTTAAAATACATGCAAGATATTCAGACTTTTTGAGACTCTTAATAGCATGTTTGTGAGCAGATGTATTTATTATACAGGAAATAATCTGTTTCAATAATTGTTTTGGACCACCGTGTCTACATATCATGCATTTCTTTAGGCCAGATGTAGATGTGTTTGTTTGTTCATCTGATTTGGAGAAATGTAGCATTAGCTACATCACTTGCTCAGCAGTGAATGGGTGCCATCAGAATGAGAGTCCAAACAGCTGATAAAAACATCACAATAATCCACACCACTCCAGTCCATCAGTTAACATCTGGAGAAGCTAAAAGCTACATGTTTGTAAGAAACAAATCCATTAAGATATTTTCACATTTCTCTGAACCTGCTCTGATGAAGAAACAAACTCATCTACATGTTGCATGGCCTGAAGGGGAGTACATTTTCAATAAATAACAAGCTTCAACTCGAACATGCTTGGCATAAGATTCATATCAAATGGTTATTATTCATGACACTTATTGACCTGAGGGACAAAACTGCCTGTGTAAGAAGTAATTTATGCATTCTGTAGTGGCCCTATACTTGCATTGCATTATCCATTGCACAATTTGCGTTGCTGAATCTGAAGTGTTGGTGAAAAATCGATATGAAAGACGAATGTGACAGATTGCTCCACTATAAACGTGACCTTGCAGCTCAGTAACTGCAGTGTGCTGCATATCATCTCTCTTTTCAGTCTGTTCACTTGACATTGTTATGCTCAGAGCTCAGAAGGATCTCTGGACTACCTCTTCAATATCACTGGAGGCCTTGCTCAGCACTAGAGTGAAGTCACTATATATGGCACAACACACACTCCAGCTCTTGTAAAGGCTCTAGTTCATGACTTCCGTCAGCTCTGAATGGAGTTTTTCTTTTGCACACATAACTTTAACATAAATATAACTTTTTTTACATTTATTTTTATTTATTTAAATATTTGTTCTTGAAGTATTTTAAGGTTTTTGTGGTAATGGAGGTCCAGGGTTTTCAATGCCATTTTCTCTCTCTCTTTGTTTATGGTGCTTGGGTGTATAAAAAATAAATTCAAGGTGTAGCTATATTTTACCTCACCATGCTGTACTGATATTGCTTTTTTGTGACTTTTTCACATGAATATTCTGTGAAGGAGTACCAATGAAAATGGCCTTTTGAATTAGTTATAACATACAAATAATGCTTTTATTCACTATTGATACACTAAATTGATTATAAAAAAGGGAAATGGGACAAAAATATGAAGCAGAACAACTGTCTTCAACATTGACAATGGTGATAATAATAATACTTCTTCCTCCAAACATGATCAAATCGGAGAATCGCAGACGAGTCACCAACACCCGTGAGATATTTGACATGCTAAATATCTCGACCTGTCGGCGATTCAAAATCATGCCATGTAAAATCTGTTCTGACTGAAAATAACAGTGGCGATTATTATTATTTATAATTTAGCAAGTGTGCAATCCCACACTCTCCCGGCCAATAGTGTGTAAATGTTCTCCACAATGTATGCCATTTACCCACCAGCCGTATCACATTATTGGCGTAAATCGCTCATTTGTGTAATTGCATGATTTCCTCAATAAAAGCCAAAACATGAGAGACATACCAACATTCACTATGTCGGGGAAAAAAGATAGTAGAAAAGAGGTCACCCAGCTTTACCGCTTCTGAAATGTCTATACTGCTGGATGAGGTGGAACACCACAAAGGTGTATTATTCGCTAGTTTCTGTGAGACAGTGGGACGTGATCCGTAAAAAATGGCATGGTTTTGCAATCGCTGCCATAGCTGTAAAGTTTGTGTAAACTCATCTTTCTTTACATAGACTCTTAAGCCTTTTCTGTCAAATGGTTTGTCAACTGATGTGTTTTAGTATAGTAATTAAAAAAGCTAACAACCATTAGTGTATGGAAACTTTATTAATGAAAACACTTCAATACACTGGGTGTAGACTTTAACAACTATAACAACAATTTTAATTTTTTTTTTTAATTTTAAAGTAAAGTAAAAATTTAAATTTAATACTAAATCAGAGTTTATATTACAACTTAACAACAGAGTAGTGTTATGGTGGTACTGGAGAATGCAGCCCTGGACTTTATTGAAAAGCATAGCACTTTTATGGTTTGCACTTTATTGATAAATGTTTGACAGAAATTACAAAAAAAAGTTTTGAGTTTGAGAGTTTGTACATGCTTTTTGAATCGTTGATGTTAAACTATACACTGATTTTATGGTCTGAGGAGATAATATATAGAAAGCATTATGTGACTAATGCCTAGGATCAATAACAAAAGCACATTTTTTTAAGAAAGGCACTTTTTTTTCTAAATAAAGAACAATGCACTACAGTATCAAATCTGACAGAATAAAACACTGTGCTTTCTCCACTACAAAAATAATACTCTGACATCCTTAAAATACTAAATGAGTTTCTCCTTACAAGGAACACAACCTGCAAGTGAAACAAAACAGTCACACAGAAAGTTTTGTTGCATTTTTGCCACAACAGATGCATTGCATTGCCCTCTATTATCCACTGATTGGAAAGACCCTGTTCCTTGAATCCTCCGGTTTCCTTCAACTATGCTGTGGTCATTGTTTTCCCAGTCTGCAAAAGCTGGAGGTGTGTAGGCCTAAGATCTGCACACACGGAGGAAATTATGGATGCATAGAGAGGCCATAGTTAATTAAAACTACCTTGTCTGGCTCCAAGCATATGGTGCTCCTAAAAACTCATAGCCTGTTGGCAGGAATGCCGAATGCACTCGCCATGCTCTTTTTACAGACGGTAGTTAAGTACCTGTTGACTGTGGTCCATTTGTCTGTAAGGATATGGCTTCATGAGTTCAGGCCTTAAAGGATATGCCTTATCACCCAAAAACATGTATGGCATAATTATATCACTGCTGGGCAATGGTTCGGGTGGAGGAAAGTTCAGCCAGTCCTGATCCATTGCTCAAGAGTGAAAAGTCCAGCATCAGAATCTCTACCCTGTGGCAGGAAGAGATCAGCATCGCCTCGGCAGCAAACAGGAAGCACCTGGAACCCATCATCTTGGACCAATCGGTTATGGCCGGACCGATATAAAAGGAGCACCCAAACACCGCTAAAATGAGCAACGACTCCAATGCAGACGTGTGTGATACTTATCTGCTCTCTTTTACTTACCTTTTGCACCGGAGCACCTTCACCTGGGAAAGAAGAAAGGAGAAAGGGATTATCACTCAGCGCACGCCACCATCACAGACACTTTACATTTCTGCTCACCTTATAATATCAATAAATCCACCCTCCGGGGTTCTTCTTCACCGAATTACTCTTGTCTTGTTGTGTTCTCTAGCGCCAGTGGCAACAGTACCCACACTGGCATGTTTACCATCAAGTGCACCTAGGCAATGTGGGAATTGGCATTTAGAAACTTTTCCCCGCCATTCTGCCTCTCTTGATGGTGTCTATCAAAAGAAGTCTTCGAACTTCATGCCGCGACCAACTTTGCCCTCCGGGGTTGCGGCACAATCCCTTGGCCAGGTGATGCCCAGAGATCTGCCCAGATAGCAGATGTCTCAAAGAACACCTTCTCGATGCTTGTGTCTCCTGGGTCGGCCTACTTGGTGATACTGTCGGAGACCTGGTCCAGCAGTCCTTGGTAGTTCAGAGACGGACCGAGGAAAATAATCTGGCCCCCCCCCGGGTGCCTAGCCTCTGCCTGCTTGTCACCGAGGGTGCCCCCCTGTGGCCCCAAGCTCCATCCCCTGCTGAGGCTGAATAAAGAAAGAAATGCCAGATGGGCAGCTCAACTTCATGCTGGCCGCAGGTAAGCGGCTCTGCCCATGCCTCAGGGACCGGCCCAAAAAAAAGAGGCTGCAAGTCTGTAAATCATCCCAGACATGAGCAACCCAGAGGTGAGGGAAGTTGCTAACGTGCATTCGGCACCAGGATTGGTTTGCAGCCATCGACCTGAAGGATGTCTACTATCACGTCTCGATCTTACCTCGACACAGACCCTTCCAACGGTCTGCTTCGAGGGTCGAGAGTATCAGTACAACTCCTATTTGGCCGGTCCCTCTCTCCCTGCGTCCTCTCGAAGGTCACAGAAGGTGCCCTATGTCCCCTCTGGCAAATTGCATTTGCATTCTCAACTATCTCGACGACTGGCTGTAAGGACTGTGACTTTGCATTGCTTTCAAGTCTCTTCTTGCGTGTGTTTGGTTGCGAGATGTAGTTTGTGGACCGGGACAAAGGCGTAAGTGATTCTTCCTCTTTAAAGTCATGCTGTCACATATGTGTGTGGGGAATGCACAAAATAACAATCCTTTAATATTTCAAGAGCAGGTAAACAGACAGGCAACATAGACGAAACAGAAACAAATTTACATAGTGAAGGAATTTAGACAAACGAGTAAGACACACCTGAACACAATGGACAATTAAGAGAAACTAGGGCAGACGGAGACAAAGCAAATGGGGAATAAAAACAATAACAAAACTGTCCAGGGCTGTTAATAAATAGTTAATAAAAGTTAATTGATAAACTAAATCTATTTATGACATTATTTTTGAAAGCATCCTCATTTTACAGCATTTTTACACAGGAGTCTAAAACTTTGAACAGTCCTGTAGCTTTGCAGGAAGTGTTTGTAGGAGGTTTTTTTAAGCATCTTTGAGATGTTGCCACAGTTCTTCTGGATTTAGTCTTTCTCAGTTTGTTCTGTTACTTTATGTCAACCAACTGTAGCTGTGGTAGTTTAGCTCCCATTCTTCTCAGAAAATGCTATCATTGAACCTATTTATTTATCTGTTTGGTACCAATCCATAAAAACAATCTATTGCACTACTTTTGTGTTTATTTTACCATGATGAGCATCTTTTCTTGACATCGCCTTGTTCTCAGCTCACAGCAGCTCCCAGACACCTCCCTCCATCTTTGGTCAGTGCTGATTTCGCTGCTAACCAGCTCATTAAAATCTACCCCAACACCTTTGGCCAGAAGCCGGCTCTGAAGTAAGCCATAATCGCCCTTCCATAGTGTTTGTGTGTTGCTTTGAGACTCTGTGTTAACGGTGTGTGTTGTGTGCTTCAGATCAGTGTATCTCCATAACAACAAGCTAACAGATGCCGGTCTGCCAGAGAGCATGTTTAATGGATCAGACAACCTCGAGATCCTCATTATGTCCAGCAATTACCTCCGTTATGTGCCTAAGGGTTTGCCCACCGCCCTCTACCGCCTGCACATGAAGGTAAGACCACTGAGGGGATCATTAAATGAAACAACAAAAAAGCTCAGTCATCATGTATTTAGTCTTGTGTCATCATCCTAAGAAACACAAATATGCATTGCAATATGCCTTAAAATGTTAGTGCTAAAAAAGATATTTACAGATTGTTCATGGCATGTTTAATTTCTGAAATCTTTTTGTTATATGTTTAAAGGGATAGTTCACCCAAAAAATGAAGTATTATGTTTATCTGCTTACCCCAGGGCATCCGAGATGTAGGTAACTTTGTTTCTTCAGTAGAACACAAAGAAAGATTTCTAACTCGAACTTTTGCAGTCTGTCAGTCATATAGTGGAAGTCAATGGGTACCAAATGTTCCAAAGCTCAAAAAAAGAGTCAAAAAAAAAAAAACATACACAGATGAAACCAAATTAAACCCTACTGTAATGAACAAGATGGAGGCGTGTGGCTCTATTTGCAGCTTGTTTATTAGAGAGGTCTATCAGGCATGGTCAAACACCGGCAAATAGAGCAATAGAGACAAAACAGAATCGAGGTCGAGGTACATAGATTTCGGGGCAGGCAGCAAACAATCCAGATCAACAGTCCACAGAGAAAACAGGCAAAACAAACACGGAAATGAGTGCCAGGGCAAATCTAGACTTTGCGGTGAGTAGGTGTTTGAGTTTGGTTTTTATGTGCGCATGTAATCAGTAAGTGGGTGTGGAAATTAAGTGTAGGGTGCGTGTGTGAATGAGGTGCAGGTGTGGGTGTGATCAGTTCCAGGAATGTGGCATTATGGGCAAAGGTGTCCGTGAGCGGGGCACAGCTCTGGCTGACAGCTACGGCTCGTGACGATGCGTTGAGGTGTTCAAAAACTGTGCAGTATTTATATCATTTTTTACCTATTATACATAGAGATGTATAAAGTACTAGAGACCCAGACTTGAGTAAAAGTACAAGTGGTCTATCAAAAAATGACTTGAGTGGTTGACGTGCTCTTTAAGCACCATACTTAAGTGGAAGTACTAAAGTATTCAACATTTTTTGTACTTAAGTATTGCAAGTAGTTTATTTTAAAATTTACTACTCAAATACTGAAAGTAAAAGTACTGTGTTTTTTCTCACTGGTCATCTAGGTGTTACGAAGACATTTCAGCAAATTGTGAAACATTTTTATTGGCCTGGCGTGAAAGCTGATGTTTGTAACATATTTTAAGCTCAATAAGGGAAATATACATGTATGTATATATTTATGTATATAAATTACTATTAATTATGATTAATTTATAATTATTTATATTAGCTGCCAGTAGTAACTGTAGCAGAGTTATCATCAATTAATCTGTTCATTCAGTGAACACATAGTGTAATTAAAAAGGATATTTTCTTGGCCACAGAAAAATGCCTTCTTACATTATCACTATTAGAGCATGTAGCAAGGGCCGAGATCGTAAAGGGACACTTATTTGCAAGGCAGAATCAGAAACTCATGTAATTTGTGCAAAAGTTTTATTAACTCTACGT
>JAUMHI010000069.1:14965009-14975606 GCA_032359435.1 Enteromius unitaeniatus
CCATGGATCTTGAGATACATGAAAATTCAAGGCTTAGGCCTGGTGTAGAACTTAGTTTTGCCTGGAGTTTGATCATCCTCTTAGTGTCTCAAAGGACGGCAGCTTGTGCTACCGTGCAGGCCCTCCTTCCAAAAGGAGGACTAGTTAAGTTGAGTTTACATTTTATCGAGCAATACAACAGCAGTTGTCATGGCAATGAAAGGCCTGGTTTGTCTTATCAGTGGCCCATCAGGGGGAGGTTACACAGACACTCATGTTTGCTGTGAGAAAGTCCGTTCAAGAATCTCTTGGGTTCAGTCCCGCGGAACTTGTGTTCGCTCATACAGTTCGTGGACCTTTAAAGTTGTTGAAAGAGCAGCTATTATACAGCTTTATACAGTTGAGCAGAAACTTAGTGAGACAGACTATGTCATAGCTACCCCTGAGCGCCAACGTAAGACAAGAGTGTGCCACGTTAACATGTTGAAACCTTATATGATAAGGGATGTGACTACCTATATGAAGTCTGTGGACAAGTGTAAACAGTGTGTTACAGGGAACTGTGTTCCTGTTGTTGCTGAAGAAATGTTGTTGGAAGAGCCTCAATCGTATCGTACGTCTCAACAATTCTGTTATCATGTTTACCTAAAGATCAGTTGAATGAAGTTGTGGCAAAAATACCCATCATTGTTCTCTGATCTGCTTAGTACAGAGCGAAAGTTTGTCTGGAGTTCTCAGTGCGAGAATACTTTTATAGCTGTGAATGACCTTTTATGCAATGCTCCAATTCTCTCTGCACCTAATTTTTCTCTTCTATTTAAGCTACAAATCGCCGAAGTGCTGTTACAGGAGGATGATGATGCAGGTGTCGAACATCCTTTTTGTTGCTTCTCCAAGAAATTCTCCAAATGTCAGAGAAACTACAGCCCTATTGAGAAAGAGGCTCTCGTCTTGGTGTTATCACTTAAACATTTTGAAGTTTATGTGGGTGGTGGTTGTGTACCTCTTATTGTTTTTACAGACCATAATCCTCTTGAGTTTCTCTACCGAATTTGCAACTTAAATCAACGTTTGATGCGTTGGTCATTGTTCCTTCAAGAATACAACCTTGATATTCACCACAAGAAAGGAGTGGAAAATGTGGTTGCAGATGCACTTTCCAGGGCTTGTGAGTCTGATGTTGGTGATTGGGAAAATGTCTGATGTTACAAGATTTACAATCCACTGGTTGTAAATTTGGTGATGGGGGTGTTACGTCCTCTGACGTATTTATTTTATGTTTATATTGTGTAAACATGAACTGTCATGCTACAGTGGGCCTGTTTCAGAAAGGAGGTTAAGTGAAAACTCAGAGTTTGTTAACCCTGAGATAAGAGAAACTCTGAGTTTTTTGTTTCAAAAAGGCAGGTTTGTCAAACCCGAGAAAGCAGGGTAACTCAAGCCTGTTTCTGAAAGAGAGGTAACTTACTACCGTGGTAACTTACTCTGTGAACCTAACCTGGTCGGGAGCAGGTTTTATTCTCTAAACTCTGAATTTCTGTCGGTCTCCTCCCCTTTTTTTGAAGACGCAGCGGTATTTCTCGCCGTAGCCTTAGTCATTCAATGCCCACATTTCGGACACAAACAGAGAAGAAAGTTACGAGAATGGCTTGTCCTTTTTTGGAGGATCCCATAGATGAAGAGGCTGTATTAATTCGAAGAGAATTACATTTATGTCGGGCAAGGATTTTGAGACCCAGAATGGATGCTTTTTGTCTTTTCCCTTATAACGGTGGTGTTGTGTGGTTGAGCTATCTGGGATAATTGTAAAAAAATTGTGACAAGTAGATATTGGTCTAGCGCCCGAACGTTAGTAACCAATTGTGGGGTTTTCTTTTCTTTTTAGGGCTCAAGTTCCATCTTTAAGTCAAGTCGTGGTCTAGTGGTTTGAGTACAGCGGCAGCACATGGGTGACCCGAGTTCATTTCCCGTATCCATCAGAATGTATTTTTCTTATTTTTTATTTATTTATTTTTTTTACTTGAATAACAAGTTAAATAATTGTTTTGTTATAACCACCGTTACACCCCATAACGTTACATTTTTGTTTGAGCATTACAGTTTTTCGTTGTTATCAATTAAGTTACATATATCCATAATCTAATCCATTCTTACATCACTAACATCGCCAATTGTGGCCGTGCTCTTACATTTCTTTGCTAATGGAAGCTTTCTGTATCGGGGATGCGGAGTAAGTAAAATGT
This sequence comes from Enteromius unitaeniatus, assembly GCA_032359435.1. Taxonomy (NCBI): domain Eukaryota; kingdom Metazoa; phylum Chordata; class Actinopteri; order Cypriniformes; family Cyprinidae; genus Enteromius; species Enteromius unitaeniatus. The sequence goes on from JAUMHI010000069.1 coordinate 14,967,232, forward strand.
ATTTAAAAAAACAACAAAAAAACATGACATGCTCAAACCTTACCTGATTTAATTATATTTTTAGATTTCATTTTTAGCTACTGACATGTTCTTTTAATACCTGCAGAATTGCACTTGCATGACAATTACAATTAGATTCAATAACATAGTTTTAAGTTTTACCTTTTGATATTACTGCAAAAAATATTAGCTTATAATAATATTAATAAATAATATTAATATTAGCTTCAAATCATCTCACTGACCTTCAACAGGGACATGTACTGTAACTAGATTGTGAAAAAGTCAATAAACGTCACACATTACATTACTTATATTTTATTATACTTAAATATGTGCTCATATTTGCTGTAACTCTGCATGAGCACATCAAGTTCAGCTGGAGAAAAGAATGGCAACCTTTTTTCAGATGTTACCATGGTGACTCGTAATATCTGCGCTTCATTGATAATGGCTTTTTAGAGTCGCGGTGTACACATATATAGTTAGTTTACTCAGAGTTGATTGACCTTACTCAGATCAGCTGTTCTGAAACCCAAAACTCTGAATTTTTAATCTCTGGGTTGATCATCTTGTACCATCTTTTCTCATGTTTTAATTTAGTAAGGAAGCAAGGTAAGACCTCTGTTGTTTATTTTGTATTTTCTTTTGTGAGGTTAAACAGCTTTCTTTAAAACTAAGTTAGAATTGTTACGTTTGTTATTTTGGCCTTGTTCTCTCCTGAAGTTTGTTTTGCTTCTTGTTTTCGATATTTGAGTTTGTAAATAAAATCTATTTTTGGCGTTTGAGATTAGTCTGATCTCTTTTGGAGGGCTGGGACAGGACAATAGCAAATTTAATGTTGTATTCTTAATTTTAGACCAAGATCTGTCATCTCAATCTTCCACCCCTAGACTAGAGGGGAAACGTAACAATATTCAATATTTAGAAAGAATTAAAGAAACAAAAAAAGTAACTGAACACATTCAATACTCAATATTCGTTCGGATCCATAAGCAGTTTTATTACGTGGTCAGACAGGCAGTGGGTCGTAATACCAGGAAATCAAATTAGACAAGGAGAAGACAGTTCGTGGTCAAAAACAGGCAAATGGTAAGGGCCAAAGTCCGATCTTAAATAGTCTGAGAAGGTGGGCGGAAGGGCGCGAAAACTCCGAGGTACGTTGGCGAAAAGGGTCCGGGTGGGAACTAATATTCGTGCGAAGGTTCCCGCTGCTGTCCGTTGGAGAGGGCCACAGAGGCGCGATCCGTGACAAATACAATCTAAATAGCTTACATAAAGTATTCTCCCAAAATAAAGTCTAAACAACTGACAAATTTATAAATACAATATAAATATGGCACTGTTCAAAATACGATATTAAAGAAACAAGCCACTTTCGTTATCAATCGTTATAGCAAAATAATGTAATTAACATTATCTTTACCGTAACATTACACCTGTCTTGTCACGTCTTTCGTCCTCTTCTTTTCTTTTTAGCATTTGCATATACTGCTTATGCCACGGGCCGGCCCTACACTGTAATATCTAATTAGTTGGGCTTACGTAAAAAAGCATGCAAACCAATTGCGTTAAAAAAAACTAAAGTAAAGTGAAATAGGAGTATGTTGTACTGACAAATGCTTAGTTAGTATTGTTTACTTAAACGAGAGTTATAGTAACTAAAAAAGAACTGTAGGGTGTACTTGATCCTTTACTTTAGGTTTACTCACTGACTTAGTATAGCTACTCACTGACTCCCAGAGTGCATTAGTTGTTTTTGTTTTTATTTGCAAATGTAATTTGCTATCTTGTGTCAGTTGTAGCACAACAAAAAGACCAGATAAAATTTTTATACAGTTAATGAAAGTGAATTTAATTAAATTTTTACCATTGATGTGATTAGCATGCTGAGTGACAAAGTCAGTGTGTGTCTTCATCATACTATCGCCATATTGTAAGTTTTATATCATCCAAATTCTCAAGTGGTTTATGAAAAATATCTATTATCCAAATAAAACATTTTAGGAAAATCTTGTGGCATATGTGATGTTCAGTTGTATTGAAAATTCAACATTGAAGATGACTTTGTTAAACGAGTGAATTCAGTTAGTGAAATATAACAGACAATGGGAAATTTTTCTTCTTCCTCTGTTGTTGTGTTGTGCTTTAGCAACAAATGAGTACACGGCTGCACCCCACTGGTGAATTAATGTCATTAGTTTTGTTGTGGCGACCTGAATATTCTTAGTAAGGCTTACTAACCCTAGCCCAAGTCATTTTAATCGTCAAGTAAAGGTAACTACGTGTATATAAGTAAGGTACACTATTGGATTTTACAGTGTAGACACAATCCCTGACTCATTCGCAACATCCGGTGGTGATGTGTCAATGTGCTCTGGCACATAGATACAGGTGCATCTCAATAAATTAGAATGTGATCTGAATGTGATCTAATTGTGATAATTTAGGCTCACAAATAAAAAAGAACATCAATTCACTATCTCAACAAATTAGAATATGGTGATATGCCAATCAGCTAATCAACTCAAAACACCTGCAAAGGTTCCCTGAGCCTTCAAAAAGGTCTCTCAGTTTGGCTCACTAGGCTACACAATCATGGGAAAGATTACTGATCTGACAGTTGTCAAGAAGACAATCATTGACACCCTTTACAAGGAGGGTAAGCCAAAGAAGAATGCTGTTCACAGGGTGCTGTATCCAAGCATGTGAACAGAAACTTGAGTGGAAAGTGTGAAAGAAACGATGCACAACCAACTGAGAGAAGTGCAGCCTTATGGGGATTGTCAAGCAAAATGGATTTAAGAATTTAGGTGAACTTCAAAAGGAATGGACTGAGGCTGGGGTCAAGGCATCAAGAGCCACCGCACACAGACATGTCAAGAAATTTGGCTACAGTTGTCGTAATCCTCTTGTTAAGCCACTCCTGAACCACAGACAACGTCAGAGGCGTCTTACCGGGGCTAAGGAGAATAAGAACTGGACTGTTGCCCAGTGGTCCAATGCCCTCTTTTTAGATGAGAGCAAGTTTTATATTTCATTTGGAAACCAAGGTCCTAAAGTCTGGAGGAAGGGTGGAGAAGCCCATGAAGTCAAGTGTTAATTTTCCACAGTCTGTGATAATTTGGGGTGCAATGTCATCTTCTGGTGTTGGTCCAAAATGTTTTTGAAAAACAGCGTCACTGCAGCCATTTACCAAGAAAATTTGGAGCTCTTCCTCCATCCTTCTGCTGACCAGCTTTTTAAAGATGCTGATTTCATTTTCCGGCAGGATTTGGCACCTGCTCACACTGCCAAAAGCAGCAAAAGTTGGTTTAATTACCATGATGTTGGTGTGTTTGACTGGCCAACAAACTCACCAGACCTGAACCAAGTCAAGAGGAAAATGAAAAACAATAGACCAAAAATGGAGATGGAGATTATTAGCACTTTTTTTTTGTTGGTCCAGCGTGAACTAAAAAGCTGGATACATTGTACATATGGCCGCCAAGTAAACCATCTTTTATGTACATATGGCCGCCAAGTAAACCATCTTTTTATTTAGTTGGAGTTTAATTCCAGATTGTTTCCTATTGTTTAACCTGCTAAAATGACCTGAGTGCTGGTTGTAAATGATTAAACTTGGATCTTTTGAATTTTCTAACAGCCAAATTAACTAATATTTATTCATGCAATTTTGTACATTGCAGAGTCAAATTAAAATGTTGCATTTACAATTGCCAAGTTCCCCAAAAATGTCCCCATATATAATCTTTGAAAATAGTCTGAAGGTAGTCATTGCAGTGCAGCCGACGGAAATTTCTGGATCTTCTGGTTCAGCTCTCACATCTCATTCATGCTCGACACTGACATGCTTGTTTTATTCAAATATTCTGTGTCATCAAGTGGTTTTCTCATTGGCAATATCAGACTTGCATAGTTTGTCTTGACTAGGTTTTCAAAATAGGTCGCCACCATCGAATGTGAGCCAATATCCAACTTTGATTAAATAAAAAATTATAAAGTATAATCAGAATTGTTTTAGCATATTTTAACATTTAAACTACTAATTAGGTCACATATTTAGCACTGAGTAACAGGGGCAAACTATATATTATGGATGTTTAACAACTACTTTACTAACTATTAATAAGCAGCAAATTATACATTTATTGATGGAAAAGTCATGCTTAATAGTTAACAAGTGTTACCTATTTTAAAGTGTTACCCGGAAATAAATATGATTTTCTATAGATAAATAATATAATATATAAATATAAAAATAAATATAAAATCTAAGAAACACAAGTACATCATTGCCTCAATGCACCTTAAATGCAATTGTTATACTGATCATTTTTTGTCTATTTTTATGCAGAACAACAAGCTGGAGAAGATTCCCAAAGGTGCGTTCGATAATTTGTTCCATCTTCGAGAACTCTACCTGCAAAACAACTTCTTGAGTAATGACGGCATGGACAACGAGACCTTCAGGTCAGCATGACTGAACAACTTCCCTTTCCTCCTCTCTTTCTTCCGCACACCTCTCTCCTTCCTAAGCCTCTAGTAAAAGCCCTACCTGAGCTGTAAGTGATGATAAAACTACCCTTCTCTCACCAGTCACTTGAACAGTCTGGAATATCTGAATTTGTCCAATAACAACCTGACCACGGTTCCCCTCGGCCTTCCTCGAAATCTCATCCTGCTACATCTGGAGAAGAATTCCATTCAAAGCATCACAATAAACACGCTGACGTCCATCCGCAACCTGGAGTACCTGCTCCTCCACAACAACCACCTCCGCTCCCGTTCCATCCATCCAGCTGCCTTCCAGGGCCTCAAACGTCTCCACACCGTCCACATGTACAACAACCTCCTGGAGCGGGTCCCCCGAGGGCTTCCTCGCCGCGCCAAGACCCTCATGCTGCTTCACAACCTCATAAGTGAGATTGGACGCAATGATCTGATTACGCTCTACACCCTAACGGAGCTCAACCTCAGCTACAACCGCCTCACCAGCGCCAAACTCCACAGAGAGGCCTTCAGGAAGCTCAGAATCCTAGAGACCCTGGATCTGTCAGGAAACAAGCTGCAGACGCTGCCGCTGGGTCTTCCCAAGAGCCTTCAGGTCTTGAAGGTGAAGGACAATCAGATGAGTGAAGTACCAGAAGGATCTCTGACCGGAATGAGCTCGCTGAGAGAGCTCTACCTGACCAACAACCAGCTGAAGCTGAACTCCATCTACCAGGGAGCCTGGCAGGAGCTGAGCGCGCTCACGGTGAGAGATAATCATTTTAGTATTTGTTTTTACAAAAATGACAATTACCCCACAATTTAATCACCTCCAAGCCATGCTAGGTATATGTAACTTTCTTCTTTCAGACGAACACAGTCAGAGTTTTTTTTAATTTTATTTATCCTGGCCAAGCTTGTAATCCTGGTGGATAGTGGCCAATTTAGATGATAAATTCTGACTGCTGGGCTCATGAACAATAATTCATAAATATATAGAAAAATATATAGAAAAATGGGGTCAAGTTTCTTTTGTGATTCACTAGATTATAATCTTGACTAACATTATAAATTAAGGTTTAATTAATATTATTTATATTATTAATATTATTTTAATAAATAATTTTACTACTTCTTTGTTTTATTTTAATTGTGGGATTAGCTTGTTGTTTATTATGAGCTTTAAAGAAAAATCTGACTCTATGCTCTTAATCAATAATAGATCTTGTTGTCAACAAGATTACAACTATTTTTTTTATTTTTATGACTTTATTTTATTTTTAATATATATTTTTAATGTTTATATATACAGTATATATATGTTTTCCTTATAGGCCAAGTTTTTTTTTGTTCAGCAGGTGCTCTTAACAAAAATTAAATATAAAAAATGCAATATAGTTTGTGAGGTGATAAATGTTATTTTATTTTATTTTGCTGGACTTTATTGCCTGTGGAGTATGTGATCACATAGAGAGCTTGTTTTCTCTTATCAGCTGGATGAGAAAAACAGATCCTCTGCTCACACATGAGGGAAAAAAAACGATAAGATAGAAAAAGAAGAAGCTTCTTTCACTGCATGATTTCCTAAGAGCTGTTTCCAGCCAAGGAAAAGTCTGCTAGACTGTTATGTCCAATTTCAAAGGCTTAGCCTTATCTCCCTTTGATATATGGAGAAAGAGGATGCTTGAACATGTTTTATGTGTGTTTTAGATGCTGGATCTTTCTGGTAACTTGTTGTCACATGTTCCTCCGGACCTGCCCGAGTCTCTTGAGTTCCTTCACCTGCAGAACAACAGAATCAGCTCCGTTTCTGCTGCAGCCTTCCTCAGCACACCCAACATTAAAGGCATCTTCCTCAGGTGACTTGCTGACCCTTTCCTTTCTGTCTTTTCTCTCACTTTTTGCATCCTTTAGGTAAAAATCATAAACTGTTTGAGCAAAACTTGATCAGCTCAAGCACTGTAAGAAATGACCGTGACTTTAACGCATATATATCACATATTTTTTGCTATATCTAGGAAAGGAAAACAGATACAGTGTTTGTTTTAACGGCACAAACAGGCAAAAATGTTTGAAGTGATTTGAGCAACATGGGGTGGGTCAGGAAAATAATGTTGATTCTTAAACCTAATGCTCATGTGGGAGAGGCACATTCCTCTCAAACATAATTTCCTATCGGCTCTCTACAGTCTCTATCAACAAAAAGATGAAAAAAAATATATAAATTAAAAAAGGATTCATGTGCGTCAATAAAACTCCATGTGCTCAGTCTCAATTGGACAGGCATAAACTTGATGGACATTTCTTAATGGACATGCCTGAGCCATTACAACCCATGTCAGTGTAGCTGGTCTATTTATAAGAGAACTGGTTCGTCCTCGCTGAACTCCTGTTTGAATTGAGAACATGTGACATTTCAGGATGAAGCCACTCGTCTTTTCAGAGAATTCGCTCCACTCTCCATTTAAACTAGAATGAGATTTTATTTTTTGCAGGTTTTACTTTCCCACGTTTTTTTAAATTAGACTTCAAAATCAGTCTTTTTGACTGATGAGCATTAACTTGTTCTTGTTCTTCCTCAGATTTAATCGTCTCTCAGTTCATTCAGTGTCCGAAGAATCTTTTTCTCACCTGTCCAAGCTTCAGGTGTTGGACATTGGTCACGGTAATATCTCTCCCAACCGAGGCCAGGCCGGGGAGCATGAGGAGGAAGAGGAGGAGGAGGAGGAGTTACCGAATAAAGAAGAGGAGGCCAAACATTCATGAGTCACGGATGGAAAAAACAGTAAAAAAATAAAATAATGCCCTGAACTTTCCCTCACTCGAAAATAAAATCAAAATGACAACCAGTTTGAAATTATAAATGCATTGTTGCTGCTGACAGAAAGTGATTATTTCAGATGCTGTGCTTGATTACATCTGAGTGCATATTTTCAAGTTAGAAGAAAGGAAAATACAAATTGCGCTACTAATTATTTCTGTCAGCTAATTAAAAAAAATTGGCTTTGTAATGTAACACGATGCAATAGTCAGAAAAAAAATCATATGCATTGATATCTGGTGCAGGATGCCGGAAAATTATATTGGTTGTCTTTTTTTGTGGTATTTGCTCAGTCATGGCTCATTGTGTTTACATGCATTAAACTGTTTTTTGCTCTGAAATTACAATTTCTTTCTCCGGAGAAAACAAACTAATTTTTTTTCTTTTAAGGAAGACTGTTATGTTTTTGTCTGTTTTGTAAAGAAATATTTTCTTTGAAGTCATATACAGTAATAGTTTTGTGAATTTAAGACAAAACACTCTTATGTCTTATTTTACATTTAAAAATGGTGCAATGTTGTGCATCACAACTTTTTGTTTGATGGTTGACAGTTTTTTGACAAGTAACAGCTTAAATTTCAGTCTATCATATGACATTCAGGATTTGTAATATAGCACACATGAGAAATGTGCTACTTTTAGCTTTTGTGCTTTGATTGATTGATTGATTGGAGATTGATCACTAGATTGTACACCATTCAGAAGGTAAACATGCCCTTAGAATTTTCAAATTTGCATTGGATTCCTAATCGGAACTGGTAGAAAATAGCAACCAGAATTTAATTGACCCACCAATTTATATTTGAGCATTTTGTAGGCCATAACAGACAGATTTATGAGCTGAAATGTTGAAGAATACTTAATTCCCCAGAATATCCATACTCGCCTATACATTTAAACTCAATCCATGCATATACACCTACAACAACACATGCACATACATATAAACTCGCTGCATGCAGACACACCTATACTTCCTTGCATATACATATACAGGTCCTTTTCAAAAAATTAGCATATTGTGATAAAGTTCATTATTTTCTGTAATGTACTGATAAACATT
>JAUMHI010000069.1:14975706-15011867 GCA_032359435.1 Enteromius unitaeniatus
AGTCTAATGTTTATCAGTACATTACAGAAAATAATGAACTTTATCACAATATGCTAATTTTTTGAAAAGGACCTGTAAGTTTGACGGAATGCAAACGGAAGGCATTTTAGTGTAAAAGGAAGTTGTTTGAGCATAACCGGAAATAACCTGTTGCAGTTGTAATGTAAAGGGATTGTGCTACAACTGAAGCAATTAGCATTTTGCGAAATGTTCTTGCGGGTTCGTGATTTGGTGCAGTGTGTGGTACAGCGTCTCGAGCATAATGATGCATCCTCTGGTTTCGGCACTTTCTAACAAAATACTATTAATTGTTTTGGAGTGTTTCTTTAAATCTCAATAAAGTGTCTCTCACAGCCAGTCCCATCGCCAAGGCCCCCCCCAAACAACTCGACGTGCCCCCCTGTTTACATGATCAAGAGTAAACTTAATATTGAGAACAAACAGCATTCATTTTATCTAGTCAATACATATTGCGGAGAAAATCAGGTATTCAGTAGCATTTAGCTCAAAGAACCTCTAATCTCTACAATGGTGACTTATGTAGGAAGCTATAATAACACAGAGTAGCGGACGCGTGCAGCTCGAGGCGCAACAGAGAATCGGAACAGTTGATATGTGTAAGTATAAGACACAGATGATACTTTGATGTAGCTGGAGCAATGGAGTAACTGAATGTCTTTATCTTGTAGGTTGAGGGGATTGCTGGAGAACAGACTGATTACGGAGACAACAACACAGATGAGCCACAACACCACACACCACACTTCGACGACACAGGATACACAGGAGGGATTCCAAGGAGCCTGGAGGAAGTCACACTGGGTAAGTATTAGTTCTTGAACGATTTGTTCATTTTGAACAAATCTTTAATGTGACTTGGGAAGAACGAGTCGTCTCGTGGGAGTCATTTGTTCACTCATGGGGTTGTCATGTGATAAATGAACGACTCGAACCCGAAAACTTGTCAGACATGAAGCGAGGGGAGCGAATCATAGATTAAAGACCAAGGTAAACAATGAATATTTTTTTTTCCGTTTCTTATAGCATTATAGTTTTGTCTTGTTTGTAGTGTGATTTGTGTAAGCAGAAGATGTGTTAGGGAGGTAACAGGTAACATTTTAATTATATTTTGCTAAAATGAACGAGATGACTTGAAAAAAAACATTTGTTCATTTTGATGAATGAGACTCAAAGGCCTGAATCGGTAAAATGATCTGAACTTCCCATCACTAGTAAGCATAAAGGTAAGTAATCTTAAAAGAGCTTTGTCTTGCCAGAGATTAGTCCACTTGCTGATAAACGAGCTCGTACACTGAATGAGAGGTGGTGTGTGATTTTATGTGGTTGTATGATAGCGTGGTGATTGGATCCAGGTGGTGGTGACAGGTGTTCGTGGTTAGGATTCTGGAGAGAGTGAACGCTGTGACAGAGTGAGGGTGGAGCCTGGTGTGGCTGTAACAGGTATCTGATGAACAATAACAGACAACGTACTGCGTGGCTGGCTAGGAGACTTATTATGCTCCTTTTATTTTACAAATGTAATATGTAATATAAGTCTCTGGCTTTCCCAGAGTGTGTTCATGAAATTCCTGCCCAAAATACCTTTTAAATCATTCTATCTTGAAAATGTAATTTGAGTGGAAGCTAATGAGCTTTTGATTCAAGCCCCACTTTCCAGAATAGAGCTGCATCCGTTTTTGCTTGATTATAACTGTACATTTGTTGAAACTTCTGATTCACCATCTTCAAAGTGGACATATCCAAAGAACTGTGAAATTAAAATGATGGTGCAGCAGTTATATATCTACAGATAAGATGGTGGTGGTATTGTAACTGGATCCCTTTGCAAACCATGAAGGGGAACAAAATAGACTTTTCACATTTCGTTCTTCATTCCTCCACCACCCCTTGCGCCGCCTCTAGACCTTAGACCATCTACGCTAATACTAGTCCGTCTCTTATTTTGTTTCTCAGTCCATATCCAGACAGTCTACCAGCTCAAAGAAATTATCTGCATCGAAGACCAGAACTCCTAGACAAGCTCTGTGGACAGATCAAGAGAACCAATACACACCCAAGTCCTTCACAGTCTAACATGCACTTAGTGAATGTTTTGCAAATAACATAATTTCGAGAGGATTGCGGAACGAGTAATCTCACACGGCTGGCAGCCTGTTACCTAATCATCCCTCGTTTATTCGCAACCAATCAAATCATTTCCCCTTCACTATAGATTCTACCAGCTTTCATTTCCCCGCATCCAGCTTTTGTGCATCCCTCCTCCACCCCTTCTCCTCCGTCTACAGCTCAACCTGGCAAAGACTGAGCTCTTAGTTTTCCCTGCAACTCCAACTATACAGCATGATTTCACCGTCCATTTGGAACCCCATCAAGCTCAGCCAGAAATCTTGGTGTTATCTTTGATGACTGCCTCTCCTTCAAAGACCATATTGTGAAAACTGCCCAATCTTGCAGGTTTGCCCTACAAAACATTCGAAAGATCAGGCCCTTTCTTACAGAGCAGGCAACACAACTCCTTACCCAGGCCCTCGTCATCTCCAGGCTGGATTACTGCAATGCTCTTATAGACGGTCTTCCCTTATTCACTATCAAACCTCTATAAAATGATCCAGAACGCAGCAGCACGACTGATCTTCACCGAGCACAAAAGGGCCCATGTCACTCCTCTCTTCATCTCCCTACACTGGCTCCCAGTTGAAGCACGCATCAAATTCAAAGCACTGATGGTTGGGGGGCAGATGGTGAACGAGCCGAACGGTAATAGTTAAGCTCGTCATCATACTTTTGAAGTATGCACCCAAACACGCTCATTGTATTTGACTATTAATTGGATTAGTGTGAACTAGGGTTGTAACGGTATGACGGTTTATTGTGATATTGACATGTACGATTATCATATCATGCACATTTGCTTATGCGCGGTTTTGAAAAAAAAAACATCTGCTCTCCCGTAAAATGTGCGATTTTATAGATATAAATGGATGGATGTATAAATCAAAATATAGCTGTGCAGTAAATAAAATCGTGATGTGTGTGTCTGTGAATATACAGCGCACAAATGCTGTCTTATATTGTAATTCGATATTCGGTGTCTCTGTATGAATGAGCAGCGCCATTTCATCCAATATATCTAGTGCACAATCAAGTATCCGTGATACTCATGGTTTTTAAAGCGTCTGCTGTCTCACTCACTATGTGAATACGTGAACACATGAACATATCCAACATATATATTTTTTAATCATCAAAGAAACTAACTGAAAACTCAAAGATGTTTAGTACAACCTAGCCTGAAGAAGTAATGACTGAAATATACTACTGTTGTTTATAGCTTTTTTGCGCATGTTTTAATTTAGTAAACCTCTCGTAGAGAAACAAAAGTTGTTTCATTTTATCTGATTGCATTTTCAATCATATATTTTGCATTGAATTATAGAATCCAGACCAATAATATCAGACAACCCCCAAGTTATAGCCACATTTGCGTTTCGTTTACATCCGTTCAACATGACCCTGCACATATTACTCTCCCATATATGCTGTTAAAGAAGGAGGACAGTTTGATTTATTCTTATCTAATATAAAGAGAAATAACTTATTACTTATTTTGTTCAAGTGGGAGATGCAAAGCTTTATTAAATTTTTCCCCCCCCAAACGTTAGACTCATACTTCCATTAGTTTTTTTGTTTTAATTTTCATTTAAAAAAATGCTCCAATAAACCATGTTCAACCAAAAACCATATCTCATTTTATTTATTTAAGGGTCATTGTAGCTGACGATTATAATAATATAATAATAATGATAGTTTAATACCATGTACCATGAAACCGTGAAACCGTGATATTTTGATATAACCGTGAGACGATTATCATACCGTGAAAGTCTCAAACGGTTAAAACCCTAGTGTGAACTCGTAAAATGGATAATATAACAGAATGCAAAATTTGTGTTTCCTGCTGAAAACTTGTAAAATCTCTGGTAATCCTAAAGCAGCCCCTCTTAAAGGGGTCATATGATGTTGCTAAAAAAGAACATTATTTTAACATGTGTATTTGGTGTTTTTTATGCAGTTTAAGGTAACCTTCCTGAAACAGGTCCATTCATTTCAGAAGTTGAAAGGCTCCACTTAGTAGTCTTTGCACAGCCAACATAAGTTGCTTTGCTGGTTTTAGGAGTCTGTCCACCGTAAATGCGCTGAACATAATATTTGCATTGAACTTTTCTGGATCTGTGTTGTGAATACTGATGTATAGTTATGCCCTCTTTTGGAAGCACAAAGAAAGTAGTTTCACTTTCACAATGAAGCACAGTGTCTCCAGAACATGGCGCCCTCAGCGGCAATACAGTGAGAAAAATAGGTCCGCCTGCTGTCTTTGCATGAATGTTTGCATGATGTTATACTTTAAACCTACACAGTGATGTTGAAAAGTGGGGGTATGTTTAAACAAGGTGTTTTAGGAAGGCGTCACTGTGTCTTAACTTTAATAAAGAATATCTCTGGGATTTTGACACTTTAGTCTTTGCAACTTCTGAGATCTTATCTGTGCCCAACAATTTGTAACACTCCAAAGAAAAATTTGCAAAAACTTGAAATTGCATCATATGACCCCTCAAAATTTACTCTTAAGGTGTAAATATATTATTATAACTATTTTTACTATTTTAACAAAAATTTACTTTTTAATACAGTAGCCATAGTTTAACCATGGAATACTTTGTAGTAAAACGATTACACAAATAATAATCAGTATGCCAGTATGGTCAATAAATAGAATAAAACCTGTGTCTGTGTTTTATTTTTTCTTTGTTTTGTTTTTAGAATTGTACTGCCTTAATAGTTTCATATTTTGTAAGAAATGATACACGCAATACAAGTCTCGATCTGAATCAAAAGATTTTTTAATCTTTTCTGTTACAATATGAATCAAAAGATTCATGAACCCACTTGAAAATTCTGATCTAAAGATTTTTGAATCTGCTAATTTCTGATATGAATCAGAAGGTTCGCAAACCTGCTCTGAAGTTACGATCTAAATGAAATGATTCGCTACCCACACTCTAAAATCCCAATCTAAATAATGATTTGCGAACAATCATTTCAGGATCAGGACATCGAAGTGTGTATCACGGATCTTTCAATTAGTGAATGAATTACAAAACTGACCTGAAAATCCAATATGAAGCAAATTCACAAACCTGCTCAATCTAAATTTCCTATATGGGTGAAAAGATTGAGAAAAATGGCCTGAAGTCCCAATCTAAATCAAATTTGCAATCCACACTTCCTATTTAAATTATGATTTGCAAACTTTTCAGATCAGGACTTTGAAGTGTATAGCACAAATCTTCCAATTTGTTAAATCAGCTCAATCCAAAGTTGCAATATGAATCAAAACATTTTCAAAACAGCTTGGGTTTAGAACGACACAAGGGTGAGTAATTAATGACAGAATTTTTGTTTTTGGGTGAACTAACCCTTTAAGGTTAGTGGTTTGGTCAAATCCCCAATTCTAATTTTTCAAATACTGCTACTGACACATCATACTGCATAAGTAAGGTTTGGTGAGTGATGCACTATTTAATTTATCTCTTATGAAAAAGTTAAGATCACAAAACAAGTACTGCACATTTATTAGCAATGTTTATTAAACAAGGATTAATTATTGGAAATATTTGGAGCCCTATGTTGTTATATTTATCACGAACAAATGATTGTATATAAAAGGCTTTATTGATGCATTATTTTCCACAGTATTAACAAAATATTTGGCCCATGAATTCTATCTACATAAAATACAGGTATACTGTAATTTGGAGAAATGGGGATATTTGTTAGTTCACAGATGTTCCTCAGTACACCATGCCCAGGGTCCAAAAGCACTCGCTAAACAGCAATATGTCTTTAAAATTGGAAATGGTGACTGAATTAAAAATGCATTTCCTTTCAGTGCACCAAACTAGATCATTTTTACTGTCTTGCTTTATTTTCTTTTTTGTCAGCAACTATGCTCATACACTATACTCAACAAAATTAATTTTAAATCTATTTTCTTCGGTATTTTCACATCCACATCAGTGTGAAAAACTTCAATTTTACCACCCACAATCTCAAACAAGGATGATTAAATGCAGCGGATGAGAAATGGTGAGTGATGCACTATTTAATTTGTTCCCTTATGAAAAAGTTGAAATCGCAAAACAAGGCTTCTTTAATCGCAGCATTTACACATTTTCAATAAAGCTGCTGTCATGTAAATATCCATATGTCTCTTCTCTACATAGGCAGAGCAGAACTGAAACGTTTTTTTAGAACATGGGAATCCTGTCTGAGTTTATCCATGGAGAACAGATTCTGTACCTGTGCATCAATGTCAAATGCCGAGAGAGGGATTTCAGCCTAATTCAGTTAATCACAAAGAGCACATGGAGCACTCTATATATGTCAATGAGAAAAGCTGTGAGTACAGCTGAGCGCTTTAATCAGCTCTGAAAGTAGACAGCAGCAGGCCATGAACCGCCCTGCGTGCCACGGCTTTACTGAGATGGGCCTTCGTAATCATCACAAATGAGAGTGGGCCGCGCTTCAGCAGAGATTAGAGACCTTGACCGACCACAACACACACTTCTGACCGCAGAGCGAAGCCTGAAATATACTTGTATGTGAGCACAGATGGTTTTTCACTGGGCTAGGAAAGGTGTTGATTCAAAATTCAGTATTTCCACAAGGGGTGCTACAGTTGGTATTAGTTTATAAATTATGCCGTTTATACAATTTTACCCATTTTATTTAGGTCATTTAGATCTTATTTATGTATAAATACCTCTGTTTGTGAATATACAGACTGAATATACACACTGCTTTTTGCCCTGTTCACATCGCAAGAGCTACAGTAGGAATGGAAATTAGCTCCTACTTCTGATTAGGGCTTAAAGGGGTCATATGATGTTATTTTGAAGATCATTAGTTTTTGTATTTGGTGTAACAGAATATATTGACATGCTTTAATGTTAAAAAAACACATTATTTTTCAAATACTATACATTACTGTAGTTCCTCTTTGCCCTGCCTCCCTTAAACGTGTTGTTTGAGTTTCTACAAAGACCCTCCTGAAAAGCACAGTCTGCTCTGATTGGCCAGCTGACACACTACACTGCGATTGGCCGAACACTACAAGCACACGTTGGGAATTTAACACCCCTTTCCATAATTGTGAGTTCAACTTTCAAAATGTATGTACAGACATTAACTTTTGTTTTACCATAAATTCAAGCTCAAACGAGGAACAGAGTCGTGTGACAGACACAGTGTCCGTATGCATTTGCAGTCTCTCTCGCAAACACACACAACGTTATACAAAACTCTGCATATGAACAGTCAATAGCAAATACTTAAACTAATAACAGCACATAAGTTACTTCAGAAGCACCAGATTATCAGAGCAAAGTCAGAATTGACCCATTTTTAGAAATAGCCTTTGCATATCCCTTTGTATTCTCCCATATTCATGAGACTGTTGTCTCAACCATCTGTGTTGTGCAGTTCTGTTGTAAGTAATCCTGATGATTCCTAACCTCAACTACTTTCAGGAAGCCAAATAAAGTGCTTTTACTTTGGCACAGAAGCACACAGCATCTCCCGACAGGGCAGTCAACAATACTGTGTTACTAAAACCAAGCCTTCTGTCTTTGTGTGAACATTTGGGTTGCATTATACAAATTTTACCACATCTTGATGTTGATTTGGGTGCGTGTTTTAATGAGGTGTTTTAGCCCTGTCTGGATCAGTCTTCTCTTTTAGACAGGATAAATACTTTTGTGGGAGACTTTGTAAATCTGCAGATCTTATACAAGCACAAATAGCTACAAACCACAAAGAAATGGAAAAATACACCCATGTGGAGCTCATTGGCAAAATGCCTATGAAACACTGGCTACCTGCAATTTTGAAAAAAGCCATGTAAAAAGGTTTTCTCCAAGAACATTGAAAACAGCAATTATGGCTATTAGCTGCCTGTTGTCTTCACCTTGTTCTTTTCACATCCTTGATAATAACACTGCAAGTTCTATTAAAAGATTTTGTCAGATTTCAATCATATAAATTGTGTGTTTACATTTCATCACCATAATTAAGAAACCCATGACACACGGAAAAAACCTGCTCAGATTACGACGTTCTCTATTCACTGATTGTTGGCTTTTGCAAATGCAGAGTGATAAAGATAAAGCTGTTTCTTTTGCCTATGTGAATGCAACAAGGAAAACACAGCCAGTACTTGTGTGCACTTTTAGTGCAACAACATTTTTTCGTACCTTACTGCACTGATAGTTTTTATTATGTTAAATATTCATGGACTGTTGCCAAAAGTTAATTCCCTATCATGCTGGCAACATGCCCCACACCAAATCCAACCCTAAACCTACAATATTGTGTTAACAAATGCAAAACTGATATAAAAAACATATTTGTTGATTCAGCCGTGTTATTTCAAATTCATTTTATGCAGCTTTGAACAAGTCTATGAAAACCTATAGATATGACGCTTGATATATAGCATGTGATGCTAACGTTCAAAATCATTGGTTTTCAAATATCCAGCATATTAATATTGTTTTGAACTCACTCGATATTCTTCAAACTAATTTAAAACAAATCTTAATCAAATGAATCAAAATCTGTACATTTGTATGAAAAGGAATGAAAGGTGTCAGAGTTTTACTGCCTCTAGTGTTCAGTTCTATTGGAAACAGCAGTGATATGTATTTGTTGGTACGTTTTTCGTGCCGTGCTAAAAAGTGCACCCAGGTACTTTTATGTCATGAGAGCAGGTAGGAACAACCATGCTGGCAAGGAACTTCCTATAACCACGTAATATGAAAGCCTTTTATATATTTGGGTCAGATTGCCATCATCTGGTGAAAAAAGAAAATCAGTTTTCACATTTGAAAATAAAAATTATCGCAAAGTTTTTGAAGCACTCAACATCACTCGCTCGCAAGTAGATCCTTTGCAGTGAATGGGTGCCGTCAGAATGAGTAGTGTGGATTATTAAGATGTTTTTTTCAGCTGTTTGGACTTTTTAGCAAATGTTTATTTTTGAGTGAACAATTCTTTAATGTGCACAGAACTGCTGTAAGTTCAACAGGATATGCTTTTGATGAATCAGTACATCATTTGCTTTGTTTTTTGCATTTGCGCAAAGTATATTTCCTGCCCTAATTTAGCATGATACATTACAGCCCGATATAGTTCTGAATAATCTAGTTTCACAGTCCATACAATATTATTATTCCAGGTGAGCACCACTTACCTTGAGTGGATTTATGAGAACAGGTTTTGCAGAACAGGCAGAGGAGAATACCAGATCATAACATAAAACATTCAATAGCACAGCCAACACTTATCTTCACACACACCAGCGAGCTTTAAAATGTTTTGTACATGGTCTGCTTAAAAAGACAAGACATAAGATATAAAATTATATATAAACTCGAGAAATAAAAAAGAAAAATCACAGAGTATCTATGTTGTATTTACAGTTCACTCATGCTTTGTGACAGTCTTGCATTACATTACAGTATACATTTTGCTCTCAAGGCCTTGAATGCATCGTGCCTGAAACAGGCTGGTTTGTTGTTGTGGGCCTTGACCTGGTTTCTCATCCCATCCCAGCATTATCTAACGCACTGAATGGGTCGACCGGGATGTGCTGCCAACAATGGCATTATAGGAGCAGTGGCCCATATGTGCAGGGTCAGACCATGTGTTGCCTGTTAGAGAAAAACGGAAAGGAAATAATACATGTCCCGTTGTCTGTTCCCATGCAAGTGGATTTGTTTTGTCTGCTCTGTCAAAGGTTGCTATACGTTAGTCTCTAGACCATTCATGTCGATGGCACAATGGTCCTTGTCTCTGTGTTTCAGGTGCCGGGGTGGTACAGGCGGCTTTTTCCGATCGGGAGGCGGCAGACGGACCCCTTCCTCTAGCTGCATGAGACGGGCCACATCTGGAGGGATGTGCTCAGGTTTGCCCCCTGGTTGCGGGGACTGGAAACTACCATTGTTCTGCTGACAGTTCGGCAAAGCTTGATTAGCTGTGGGCTTTGTTTCACAGATGAGAGGGACCTACGGAAAAACAGGGAAATTACGAGTCTGATTATTTATTTCACTCAGAAAAGTTGAAGTAGTTGAAAAACTAAATGAAAACGTTGCCTTGGCAAGTAACTGAAAGAAGCTCAATGCTCATGTTTTGCATGTACTATGAGCATAAGGTCTTGTGCAACAAATTAAAAAATGAAACATTTGTGATTGTATTGTGTAAGCCATACATAAAATATCAATGTGGTCTAAATAGCATAGCCCTTGTGTTGTATATCTATTTTAGAATGTATTTATTCGTTTTAAATTTCAGAATAGACACCAAACAAAACAACAGAAACAAAAAGAAACAAAATACACAAAATAATGATAAAAAAAAATATTTAAGAGCATTTTTGTCAATTGAAACATATAAATATTATATATTCAAAGTGCTAAAATAGCTGTAAGTAGAAAATTACAAAAAAGCTATAAAATTAAGATATAATATAAAAACTAAAACATCGCATATTGCTATATTATTCATAATACAGTTTTTTTCTGTCGTGTCAGCTATACAATAAAGCACAAGATAGAAGATTGTTTTCTCACATACATGTATGTAAGAAACAGAGAGAGACATAAGCAGCTGGTTATTTAAATTTGTGTCTCAAATTAATAAATTTTTAATACAAATGTTTTCCTTTATGTGTATATTTGCTTTAATAACAATATATTACATTTTCAAAATGAATGTTTGACTACACTATTATTTGAGCAATACCCAGTAATAAATGCTTCACTTCTTTTGGTGGTGTAGTGTAGGGGTTAAATCTCCGATCACGTAATCGAGAATCAAGTTCTGTAATGAGAAAGCCGTTATTATAATCTTGAACTAATTTGTCCGGTCAAACAGTATCTAAAGTAGGTGTATTACAAGTGGCTCTTGGCTTAATTTGTCTGCTGAATGACCACTTAACTACTACAAGTAGAGAAATAGGATTGTCACAGAAGCACTTTCATATCATGAAGAATAATTGCAAACAGCCATCAACATATAGGGTGCATTATATGTTACATGTAATGTTGTTAAGTTAATGTTTATTGCATATTTCAGTTTAACACTATGATGGTGTTTAGTGTTTGTGTAAATGACACTGAGCTCCTTCTATAGATGTTCATGTTTAAATGCTGCTGGTGATGGTCTTTGGTTCATCATGTGACTTTTTTTCCTCGTAACCTGCATTTGGTGCTAATCAGTGTGTTTTAAAGGTACAAAACAGATATCAATGCTTTATTACATTGACATATTAACATTATTTCAGTTTAAACATCATATTAAACAGTAAATTTAAAAATTCCGGCAACCACAGCTGCCGTTTTTTTACAGTACATTTTACAATTTTTTTTCTTTTTTACAGTGTGCCCATCCGTCTATTTTGGATCCATTTGTAAACTTTTTTCACGAATTATCGCTTCTTCATTACATTAAATAAACAAATTTTGTCGGATCCCGAGCCCTGCTGAATAGTAGCCCTAGCGAGGGCAGAGCTTGGGAAAAGGAAAAGGCGGAGAAGGGGAGGAAGGCGGGATCATGCGTAACTAGATACCGAGATAATACTAATGAGCGTCAATGGGTACCGGCTGTGCTGACACTCAGCGTGCTCTTCCCGAAACTATGTTAAAACATCCCTTCTTACAATATCATGTTTTCTCCATTTTGTCGTGACTATCCTGTCTCTCTGTTTGTTAATAAATGCATGCAACCATCACAATCTCTCCTCATCACTTAGTTTGTCGTGATTCATAAAACCTCAATATCCTTGATCTGTCTTTGTGATTACGGCATGCACTTAACAAGCTTGTTTTCCATTCACATGCGTGTCTGCCTTTAGTCATCTGTGTAAAAACTGGTGGAAATGAGGTTTACATATATATGTCTTTGTGAGACACTGAGAAGAAATCTCATTCATTGAGGTATGTGTCCATCCAACTTCAATTTTAAGAAAACTGGTTCAATTGAGTTAAGTAGAATGTTTGTGTGTGCTGCTTTACACTGTTCATAAGAAAAGAATAGTACTACACAAACCTCATAGACAAGGCAAAAACTCTTTAAGACCATTAAGCAATAACCTTGGAAGGACAAGGTTTGGTCTTTGTTTTTGTGTGTGTAATTGTGTATGTGCAAAAACTGGCAGGCGTGAGTGTGTTTTACTCGCTAAAAGGATCCACGAGGCCTATCTGCTGCATTTTAATCCAATACAGTAAATTATTATTAAACTTGCATAAAATTTCCAGATGGAATTTGATTAGTTTCAAGAAATTTCAAGCAGTGTGACATGCTGTTCAGTGTTGTATATATCATGATTTTAAAGCATAGTGTTTGCAAAGTTGAAATATGTAAAATTAATAAATGAATAATATAAGCAATTGAAAAAACAATCAAAATAACAACAAAAAAAATTTTATATTTTGTTTACCTGCATGTTTTTTTGAGCATTAAACAACAGAACCTTGAACATGTACAATGTGTTTTTAAGTGTTAATATAAAATTTCAAGATACTTCAAGTAAATGTTCAAAGTCAAATGGGTCCAGTTTGAAAAATCACTGTTAAACATTATATACTTTTAAAACAATGCATTGTCACACTTTTACAGTATTTACAGTATTTTTCTACCTGATCTCATGGCATAAACGTACCTGTATGAACTTTTTAGTAAGACACAAAATATGTACATTTCACTGCAGTTTCCAAAAGAATTGAACACTAGTGACAGTAAAACTCCTTTCAATAATATAAAAGTGTTTTGATAAATAAAACATAATTCTGGCACAATAATTTGAAGAATTATGTTATGACTTCAAAACAATATTAATATGCTGGGATATTTGAAAACTGATGCTTTTGAATGTTAGCATCACACATATCCAGCTTCATATCTATGTGTTTTCATAGACAGTAAATTTTGTTCGGGATCTGACAGAGTTTAGAGCTCTGGTTCAAATCCCGTATAACTAGAGTTCAACAAAACAGTTAAATCTGTGTGAAAGGAAGTTGAAATGGTATGGTTGCATCAACAAATGTGCTTTTTTTTAATCAGTTTTACATGTGTTAACACTATCAGATAGGTAGAGCATTCATGTTTAGCAGTGCATGGATATTTCAATTCTAAACTGCAGCAATACATACTTATATCAATGCAATAAAAATGTGGCAGGGTTGTATTGAACCTGTGTTTTAGTGCACAAAAAGTTCACTGAGGTACATATTTTTATGAGACTAGGTTGGTGTTATTCATGTGGACTACCAAAAAAGTGTTCATATATTAATATAGATATTTTAACAGTAGTAATGAAAAATATATTTTGGTCACTATAGATATACTTATATTATATACACAACTTATATTAATTAAAATAAATAAATAATCAAAATAATAATACTAATAAATTATTTGTCAACATGTCCATCCACACCCCCAAGTAACTCAAGTAACTCACCCCATCTCCCTCTTTAATGAAATCTTTTCTGCAGATATGGGCCATGATTCCTGTGGCTAGAGCGTCTCCCATCACATTGACCATGGTGCGAAATCGGTCTCTGAAGAGGTAAGGACAGACATGATGAACAGAATTAACTTAAATGTATTTTAAAAACACTACAACCAAGTAAAAGAGTGACTGCTTTTCTTGCAACCTCTGATTTTTGATAACTTTAAAAACTGTGACATTTGTGTTTAAATTTTTTTTTTTATAATAATAGTGAGTAATAAAGAGTCAAATGCATTTTTGTAAGTTAAAAGGATCCACCCTAAAATGAAAATGTAATCATTAATCACAGGGATTGTTGTTCCAAACCCGTAAAAGCTTAGTTTATCTTTGGAACACAATTTAGAATATGTTTAATGAAAACCGGTTTGTGACTGTCCCATTGCCAAGTAATAAACACTGTCAAGGTCCAGAATAGTATGAAAAACATTATAAGAATAGTTTATCTCCCATCAGTGGTTCAACCGTAACGTTGTGAGGTGACAAAAATACTATTTGTACACAAAGAACTTAATTGAACATAAAGAAGTGCTGATGGTAGATGGAGTATTCAGACGATGTCTTTTTTTCGGAACTTGACAGTTTAACTTGACACTTTGCTTTTAAAATATAAGCATTTGTTCAGAGGGCATTCTTACAGTGTCATTTTGAGAAGAGAAAAGCAGCAGAGTAGACTTCAAAATCACAAATTGTGTGTGTGTGTGTGTGTGTGTGTGTGTGTGTGAACAGCCTCCAACAATGCACTAACAAAAAATGATTTCTATCTAAATACACAAAAATATCAAGCACATGTCGAAACTTACAGAGCCCAATCAACAGCGATAATGAGAGTGATATCATCAGTGGGCAGTCCGACGGATGTCAACACTATTACCATGGTGACCAGGCCGGCCTGTGGGATCCCGGCTGCACCAATGCTCGCTGCTGTCGCTGTAATACTGGAAAACATGGTGAAACAAGATAATTTAGAGTAAATACAAGAGCTTTTTCTTTAAAAAGTTAATTTAGGTTGACAGATCATAGGCTGGATATACTAGCACAAACTGCCTGCCCATTTTATAAATGACAGATAAACAGCCTTCATGCAACCAGTAATAACAAACAAAACCAAGCACATAATCAATGAAATCAAGCTCTTGCATCAATGCTTTCATCCAGATGCACAACCCAAGCTCACTGAAAATACATGCCTCTGTATGCATTTCTGCAACCCCATAATCATGTATCTAATTGCACATTTTGCAGCAGTTTCAAAGTGAAATGTCCTGAGAGTGGAACTTGAACACATGTTTAATGTGTAACCAATATGCAACCTATACTCACTTGCAGTGGTAGAGGAACACCAGTCAGCTTCAACCAGTCAACACCAGTTCAATGACCAGTGCAGTATATAAAGCAAAGGAAATAAAATATGCACTGACCTTGAAGAATCTCTAATAAGAGTCTCAATAATTTGTTACTCATTATACAGTCAAATATAACTAATTATGGAAGATAACAGTTGCATTAAGCCTGTTTTACAATGCATCATTTACTCACCCTTGAGTAGCTCCAAACCTGTATGAATTTCTTTGTTCTGCCGTACACAAAGGTACGTTTTGTATTTTTTCCTACTATGGAAGTCAATGTTGACCCAAAACAATATGCAAACCCTGGCACATTTTATTCCGTTGATCCATCATGTTGCTAATATGCCCTATGCCAAATACAACTCTAAACCTACCAGATGTTAAATGCAAAACTGATATAAAAACGTATTTTGTAATACTGTAAAAAATGCATACTGTAATAGATGCATGCCGCTATTGCCCTAATTACAGATGTGGTTTGAAACACTCTTGTTCAACCCCAAGATTAGCAATGAAATATGAAAATATGAAATATTAAGCATATGAAAGATAGAGATGTGTGAGAGATGGCTGATGGATTTTGAGAAGACTGGACAATTGAAAACTGCATAATAATCCTTCAGTAAGACAGCCATGTGACAGTGGCGTTTATCCCCATAACAGCGCTGCCCAAATGCTCTCTGGCCCTCTATTTCTGCATCTGACCTTTCTTTTGCAAAATTGTGAGGTTGTTGCATCATTCTGTGATGTAGTGCACATAGTGAACTCTGAAGAGTGTACGTCTGCTTATGCGCTTGGTGCTGGTTTTAGTCCAGACGGGTTGACAGGAACGTTTATCACTCATGTGCCATTCCATAGCCGAAGACACCAAAGCTCTGAAATAACCATGACTGCCATATAATCTGAAGAACCATGATTCTGTCAGGCACGCATCTGTGCAGTCTTGTGCATGCATAAATACACCCCACAGGAGCTTGCTCACATGGACGAGCAAAGTATGAAGTAAATGATGTGAAAAACATCTAAATAGCAAGTAAAAATTTCATAACAGTTTAGCATGTTTCATATTATATTATATCATATTCAGCTTTTGTTAAAGATAAATAGACATTAAACATGAAAAAGTCTTAATCTTTAAAGGAAAAAATAAAGAAAATAACAGCCTCATGCAAAGCATTTCTGGGAACCTATATCACAAAAAAAAAAAAAACAGAAAAAGGTTGATGAGTATTTCTAATTCCCAGAATGCTTTGCATGAGGCATTTTTTATATTTAATATTAAATATTAAACTTTTCAATGTGTACTGTTAATTTATCTTTGAACAAACTGTTGTCTATTAATTTAATAAATAAAAATTTACAGTAAGTTACTGCCATCCAGCTGCATAATTACAGCAAATCTTTTTACAGTGTAACTTTATTTCTGCGAGTGTACAGAAATAGATGCATTACTGTGAAATGATGTAAATGATGCAACAGTTTGCAAATATAAAATCATTCTGATCCATATTTAACAAAAATATTATTTAATCTGTAGCTAATATCCAATAATATCCAAATATTCCATCAACATGCCAGATTTTCATGTTGTGCTCATTTTGAGCTAAAAGGGATGCTGTTGATATCTTCATGAAAGGATCCCAAAATCCATCTTTGCATTAATGGATCTGAAATGTTGCACTTCAGAAACATCCTTAATGGAAACAGTTACATTGAACTCTTTCCAAAGGAAAGAGTTTCTGCCCTGCATTCTCATATAAACCAAAGCTCCAGAAGTGTTTAAAGTAATATCATACACATATTAACATTGATAATAATAAGTGAAACAAATAACATATGATACAAGTAATTACTCCTAATTTCAATAATTTCATCAATCATACTGCCATAGTTGACCTTTCCTTTGTTCACACATGAATTGTCACCAGTATTAACAGGTTAAAATAGTCCCACTGCTTGTTTAAGCAGCATGATAATGCACATGCAGAGTGTCTGGGATTATTTCGGCTGAAGTCAGCAAAAAACATGAAAAGTGCAATGCAAAATACTTATATATATACTCTCGAGGTGAGCTATACTCACTCATTGTTTGAAGACATTTGTCAAGCTTGACTCTAGTTCCCTGCAAAATTGCTGACTAACTCGCAATTTGCGTTTATTGGAGCTGCTTAAACAAACTGTTGCCCGTAAATAATATAAATTTAAGTCTACAGTAAGTTCCAGTTCCAGCAATACTGTAATTTCTACAGGAATTTTTAACAGTGTACAAAAGCTGTCACTGGGACAGTATCTTTTCAAAAGGTACATTTTGTGCCTATTAGGAAATTGTTTCCTTAACAAGGTTACTTCAACATTAAAAAATCTGTGTATTGGTAAAAACTTTGCATTGTTTTATTAAGATATTTGTTACTTTCTCTGACATTTTCTAGTTGCATAAATGATGTATTGCGATTACATAATACTCTTTTGTTTATCGTGCAGCTGGATTAAAGCATCTTTCAGGCTTCATTCGGTCTCTGGATCATGAAGATCTGTATGTGTAAAATACTGTAAATCCAGAGCTTGCTAGTTAGCTGGAACTGATCGATGGATGCCTGAAACAGAGCTACATTCTCCATATTAGTGTTGCTAAAAATATTAATTAAAAAATGTTATAGAGATCCTATTATTGTTTTTTAAATTATTATATCAAATGAAATGTTTATAAACACTATATATTTATTTTTATTAATTATAAAAAGTATATTATTTGTTTCTATCATCTTAGTTAGTTTATTACAATGAAATCTAAATGAAAATGAAAAAAATAAATCAATATTAAAATCAGTTTTATATTAATAAATGTTTTTTTTGTTTTTTTTTAATAATGAAAAATTGTAATCAAATGTAAATCAACATGTCTACTTAAACCTGTCTCATACGGTCAATATACAAGCATTTAATTATTCAAGGTATTATAGTCAACTTATAGTCATCGAGGTTTGTTTTGTACCTGATGGTGATGATCTGGCCGAAGTCAAGCTCGTAGTTGTTGACCTGGGCGATAAAAATGGCTGCCACAGCCTCGTACAGTGCTGTGCCATCCATGTTGATAGTGGCTCCGACGGGCAGCACAAAGCGAATGATCCTCCGGTCTATGTGATTGTTCTCCAGCAGGCACTTGAAGGTGATAGGCAGCGTGGCAGAACTGCAAATGAATAAAGATCTCTTGTTAAATTTCCCAACACTGTCTCAGTTTCATCTACCACTTATGCAGAATATACATAACAGAAGCCGTAACACAGTTTGCCATATTATTCATCATAATCATAATTTTAAAATGTTAATTTTTATTTCAAATAAATGCTATTCTTTTGAACCCATTCAACAAAATTACTTTAAATTCAGTCTTACAGAGACTTATTTCAGGAGCATGTAAAAAAAAATCAAAAGATGAAGAGTTCATTTGCCGGTAACAGATCACTACATTTTGATAATGTTTTTAAAAAATCTAGTTTTTTCATTGTGCATTCCAATAAACCTCAATCAAACTGCAGTTGGTTTATTATAGAAGTTGGGTATCACACAGTAAAACACAATAATTAACACTTAAACTTTATTTTGATAGACTTTATACACATTCTACAGTAAGTAACTTTGTAACTACATGTCAACTAGCAGTTATTAGAGTTATTAGTAGACACTTCAATATGATGGGTCCATACTGTAAAGTATACTGCTGCCACAAAAAATGGTGTCACCTCTTCGAGGATGATGTCTTTGGTTAGTTAAAGGAACACTCCACTTTTTTTTTGCGTTGAGTTTTACTAGCTTTGACTTCATTCAGCCGATCTCCAAGTACGGTGATAGCTTAGCACAGATCATTGAATCTGATTAGACCAGTAGCATCGCATACAAAAATGACCAAAGAGTTTCAATATTTTCCTATTTAAAATGTGACTCTTCTGTAGGTACATTGTGTACTAAGACTGATGGAAAGTGAAAAGTTGTGGTTTTCTAGGTCGATATGGCTAGTTACTATACTCTCATTCTGGCGTAGTTTGCTGCTGTATCATGGCCGCAGCAGGTTCAGCATGGTATCATTGCACCTGCTGCGGCCATGTTACTCAACCTTTAAATAAGCATATTTTCAAAATATGTGGAGTGTTCCTTTAAATTGATTATTCAAAAGACTAACAGGATAAATATATGACTGTTTAACATGTTGCTGTGGTTTGCGTGTGCTGTACCTGGAGGACGTGGCCAGAGAGATGAGCAGGGCTTGCAGGATTCCTCTGATGTAGACGATGGGGCTCTTCTTAGTGATGAAAAAGTACATGCTGGGCAGGATGAAGAGGCCGTGCAGAATGAGGCCCATCACCACAGTGATGGCGTAAAAGCCCAACTTCTTCCCCATCGCAGACGGGTCGCTCATCTCCAGGATCTTACCAGCCACCAGAAACACGATGCCGAACGGGAAGTACCTGCATGATAAACTAGCTGTGAATATATTCACAAAATATCTTTTTGCCCTTTATTGCTTAACCCTTAAAGTATACTATATAATTACTGATGCAAATTTCTAAGCCTAAATGATCAAAACTTAGCTTAAACACCTGTTGCAGTGCTTGTTAACTTGAATACAAAAAGACCATAACCCATAAGCAGATTAGGCACTACATGCCTTCTGTCTTTTGATTGATAATTCATGCATTTGCAACAAGCAAAAGCCTAGGTCTATTTACACGTGGCTTTTTGCCATAAAATCTTTAGTGATTTTTTTAATAAAGCAAATGTAGGAGTAACTTTAATATTGTGAGTAATATTTCAAGTCAAAAACTTACTGAAGCAGCTTCAATTTACTTATTTATATTTTTTATATTTATTATTTGTAGATTTATTTATTTTAAAATATGTATTTAATTATTTATTTTTGATTTGGATACATATAAGGTTTAATTCAATTTAATTTATTAACTTTCCAAGCTTTATATTGTTAAGTAGATAATCATTTTGATGATTTCTTTCCTTTAATAATACATAATTGAATAAATTAGTAAATTTATTATTAAATTAATATAAAATTTCTTATTTATTAAATTAATTATTTTATTGTTTAATTTAAATGCATTGTTTTTATAATACGATAAATAATTAATTTATTTAACTGATTTAAATATAGTCTTACCAGATTACAATAGCGACAATTTTCAGCACTGCTTCATTGAGACTTTGGCAGAAGTTCACCAGAGCACTGCCGTTAGGGCCCATCCTGCCCAACATTATGCCTGCGCAAATATAAATTATATGAAAACATTATTGCATTTATCATCCAATTTGTTCATTGTCTCTGTGCCAGTGTTTTCTCACCCATGGTGGCAGAGAAAATGACGATGCCCAGGACGTTCATGCCCTCGCTGGTGCCGGGAAGCGTCCGCATCACTACGTCAGGAGGCGGCGTCAGATCCAGCTGGAAGTTCTGGATGTCCGTCCCGTTATCGTCCTGAATCCCGTAGATGAGAGCACGCCGAGTGGTTGTTTCTGTCAGGCTGGTGGCCACTGTGGCTTTAGGGGTCTTCATTATGGGCACACTGTTGGTACGATACTGCAGAGAAGAGGAACAAAATGAGTTTTGAGTGAATGAAAATTTGCTAAAAATCTTTGTTTCTTCATCAGATTCTGAAAAATCACCTGCTCAGTAATGGATGCTCTGCAGTGAATGGGTGCCATCAGAATGAGAGTCAAAACAGCTGATAAAAACATCACAATAATCTCAATGTTTTGAGAAGAAAAACAATCGGTGTTTGTAAGAAAGACAGTTTAATCTTAAACCATTGCTTCCGGCAAAAATACTAAGTATTTAAGTATTTATACTAAGTAAAATAAGTCCTCCATCCATAATAATGCTTTCTCCAGTGAAAAAAGTAATCTTGTCTGAATTGGGCGAAAATTCTGCACAGTTTAAAAATAAGACTATACTTTTGCATTAAAATGTTGTTCCAGGGTCAACAAAATATGCTGACCTAGAAACACCTCGAACACCTCGCAAAATCAGGACATGCTGTACACACTGCACAAAAGATCATTTTCAAAAATCCAAAATAAGGGCACTTTAATGGATTCATTTTTTTTTACAAATACGTTAGAAGGAGTGGTGTGAATTATTGTGAGGTTTTTATCAGCTGTTTGGACTCTCATTCTGATGGCATCCATTCACATCTGTTAGTGAACAAGTGATAAAATGTTACATTTCTCCAAATCTGGTGAAGAAACAAACTCAACTACACGTATTTCTTGAATGACCTGAGTAGGGCGAGTATAATTTAAAAAAAAATGAATTATTGGATGAAGCATTTCTTTTAAAAAGTGCTTATTAACTTAAATACAAAAAGACCATAACCCATAAGCAGATTAGTTGCCATACAACATAGTTGAAGTCATGCTTCAAATCGGTTGGAATATGTTTCAAGTGATTCACTTTGTCTAAATCCATGGAAACTTGTTACAAAAAATTATTTCTGAACCAATTAGGTTGCGTGTTAGCATGATAGCTTGTTTCCAAGCAAGACTTAATCAGCAGTTTGACATATAAACAAAATACAATGATAAATGATTGAGGACTGTTTAACAAAACTTCCCGGGCACATGGATCCATTTGCAAGGCTTTATTTATCCGAATGAACAAGCAAACAGTCAAATCACCGGCAAACAGGAATGTAGTAGTCAATCCAATAGAGTAGTCAAAATCTAGACAATAATCAGATGAAATCGACTGCGATATGTGACCATGGCCTCTGGGAAATGGGAAGAGGCTGTAGCAGGCCAGCGGGTCGTTGGTGGGAGGATTTAGTTACATAGCAAACTGTACAGTTCTTTAGAAAGGTTATGGTGTCTGGGATCAGGGTGGGCCACCAGAAATTGACACCAATTTGATTATGGTTTAAATGCCGGGATTGCCGGAGCTAGGGGCGTTGTGGATGAGCTGGAGGAGACAGACCCGCAAGGTCTCGGGGACATATGAACGTGCTGGAGGACAGTCTGCTGAAGGCGGTTCATCTCTTTGGGCCTCTGTGATCTCTGTAGTTATATCCCAGAGTACTGGTGCAACAATTAAGGTAAGAGGGATGATGGTTGCTGGTTGAGTCTCCTGCTGGGGTAAGTTGAACTGCCTGGACAGGGTGTCTGCGTTTCCGTTCTTGGTTCCGAGGTGGTAACTTATTTGAGTTATTAGCGGGCAAAGAAAAGCGACCATCTTGCTTGACGTGAATTTAAGCACTTGGCTGAGCGCAGGTATTCAAGGTTTCGGTGGTCCGTTAATACCAAGAAAGGGAAGGTTGCTTCCTCCAGCCAGTGCCGCCACTCTTCTAAGGCTGCTTTCATGGCCAGCAACTCCCTATCCCCCATGTCGTAATTCCGTTATGTGGGGCTGAGCTTATGGGAGTAGAAAGCGCATGGATGGAGTTTAGTAGGCTATCCATGTCTTTGAGAAAGAATGGCTCCTATGCCAGAGTTAGATGTGTCCACCTCCATCACGAATTGACGATCAGGATCGGGGTGACAGAGGATAGAGGCTGAGGTAAATCGCTTTTTCAAATCTTGAAAGGCCTGCTCACTTTCTGCAGTCCACTGCAGTTTCGTGGAGCCACCACGAGTTAGTGAGGTAAGGGGTGTTGCCACCTGGCTAAATCCTCTTATGAACTGCCGATAAAAGTTAGCGAATCCCAGGAATCGCTGCAAATCCTTAACGGTCTGGCGTCGGGGCCAGTTGACTACTGCTGTGACCTTGGTGTCATCCATGGTTACCCCCTCCACACTTATTACATATCCCAGGAAAGAGATGGTGGTTACATGAAACTGGCATTTGGTTAGCTTAGCGTAGAGCTTGTGGTCGATGAGGTGTTGTAATACCCTTCTGACGTGCAGAACATGACTTGCGGGGTTGTCGGAGTAGATTAAAATGTCGACTATATGGACTATCACAAACTGATTTAACAGGTCCCGGAAGATGTCGTTTACCAGAGCTTGAAACACGGAGGGACTGTTAGATAACCCAAAGGGCATGACGAGGTACTCATAGGTAGGTTGGGATAGGGGATACACTCGACCTCTAGGGGGCATAGAGCCAGGAAGTAAATCTATGGCACAGGCCATTGTTTTGTGTGGTGGTAATAGTGTGGCCTTTACTTTGCTGAAGACAGGGTGGAGGTCGTGATAGTGTCGTGTTAGTGAGTCGAGGGGTTGGTCGTCCTGGGGATTGGTTGTGTTGTGGTGACTGAGTAGTTGTGGTAAGTGAAGGCAGTTTTGGTAACAGCCGTGTGTGATATTTTGTTCCTTCCAGGAAATGCGTGGGTCGTGGTGGTGAAGCCAGGGGTGTCCGAGAATTAGGGGGTGACTAGGTGAATGAATGATATGGAACTGGATGGTTTCTGAATGGAGGTCGCTGATGTGCAGTGAAAGTTCCTCTGTCAAATTAGTTATGCGGTGCTCCTAACGGCCATCTATCGATGGCTGCCACAGTCACATTGGAGTCACATGTAATGAGAGACAATGTGTGCGTATTAGCAAAGTTTACGTCCATGAAATTTGCCGCGGCCCCCAAATCTACAAGGATGTACTTCAAAGCAAACTTTAAGAAGTAATGAGGGAGACAATGAAGACTGATTTACCTTGGCATTGGCTGGACGTGGAGGTCTGGCGGGACAGTTTGCTCGCAGATGACCCGACTGGCCGCAGTAAAAACAGAGATGGTTCCAAATCCTCCTCTCACGTTCCTCCTCTGACAAATGTGTAAAGTCCAGTTGCATGGGTTCTTCATTGGTGGTAGCTGGAGTGGAGAAGGGGATTGGTGTGGTGCGGAGTAGGTGGTCGATTTTAATTGCAATCTCTATGTAATCTTCTAAGGTCTTGCCCTCGTTGCGGCACACAAGCTCTGTTTGAAGAAGCGGAGCGTGTTAATGGTGGCCAGCGTTGTGTTGGCGGCTGCGAGTGGCTCTGAGCGTTCGGTGGATCGATTGATGGCGATGGTGAGGGTTTGAACAGAGCGAACCAGATCCTCCGTCATGGATGCCAGCACGGACGCTTGTCTTGAAACTTCGGTGACCACGCTAAACAAAGCCGCTGGATCTGCAATTGGCGAAGTTTTCTGTAACAAAACTTCCGGGTCGCTTGGATCCATTTGCAAGGCTTTGTTTATCCGACTGAACAAGCAAACAGTCAAATCACCAGCAAACAGGGATGTAGTAGTCAGTCCAATAGAATAGTCAAAATGCAGGCAATAATCAGATGGGCAGGCAGCGATAATCAACAAATAGTAAAACAGTCCAGGGTCATACACAGAGGAGTCAACACAGAAAGAAACACTCTGAATTACGACCATAAGGGCAAGTAAGACTTCACACTGGATGTCACAAAGTTTGCGCTATAAATAGCCCAGATAATGTGAAACACCTGGAACGGAAGAGCCGAGGTGCATGGGTGAAAAGATCGGGAAGAGCTCTCGGTGACAGACTGTTAATAAAAAAAACAAAACAAAAAAAAAAAACAATATATATATATATATATATATATATATATATATATATATATATATATATAAAGCCTTCCATTTTGCATGTTGATTAGTGTGATTACTTTTCCATTTTTTGTTTATAAGAGTGACTAATTCTTACCTGTTGAAATGTGGCTTGAACGAGGTTGGCTGGAAACATGTTTCTGTTTGGAGACATAAAATATGCAGTATCACAGTTAAACGTGCATACATAGCATTGAACTGCACTGAATGCTTTCAATATGATTTTCCTTGAAAAAACATTATTGTACAGAATTCATAGTAACCTTCATACAGCTGTCCTTGCCAGTTCCTTAGTGTGATTTTCCCTTTTTTAGATTATTATTTCATTTATTTAATTGTATTATACAACTGTATAAAAGAATAGAAAAAAATATTTTGTTTTAATGGTTTGTTTTTTTTCACCTTTATATTAAATACAATAATATCAATAAATAAACATATTTAATCATATTTAATATTATTTATACATAAAATACCTAATATCAAAAACTTATTTACTTGTTTTTTTTTTATTTTTCAGCATTTCTGTCACAAAATAAAAAATAAAAAATCATCTATTTTGAAAGCTTTTCTGAGGATTAATCCTTTTTGATCTATTTCATATCTTCAAGATATGGACCCCAGAAGCAAGTGTTGATATGGCAACATATGCAGTGAGAACAAACAAAATACATTTTAATAATACACCACAAACTTTTCCATAGCCAGAGACTGGGATTTCTGTAGAAGCATAAGTTAAGTTTGTAGTTTTTATTAAAGAAATAGACAAAATGTTCATAACCAACTCTCAGTTTAACACTCTGAGCATCTCAGTATACTGCACATTTAAAAATAGATACTACATGCACGCTGTTAAAAAAATTTAAATAAATAACAATAATAATTGTTTTCAACTTAAATTTATTTGTTACCCTGCTGACTAAAAATTTTAAGTTTAGTGAACTGAAATATTCATTTATTAGTTTGTGCATGCAAGTGCTCAATGAAAAATAGCTTGGCTTATGCATTATGCATCTGCTTGTGTGTTAAGTTCGTTCTGTTCATTATAGTTCCTGAGATTTTTCTTTGAGCATGCAAGATTTACTTACAAATGAAAAGTAGTTGCACATGCATTTTGCGTTTATTTCTTTATTCTGTGCATATTTTATGCATGCAATTTTTTTTTTCATAATGGAAAATATGTGTGCTTGTGCATTTTGCATTGTTCATTCTGTCCATTAAGGAGTTTTTATACCTTTGCATGCAGGTTTTTAGTTCCCAGTCACATTGGTGACTGACGAATAGGAATCTCGCTTCGAGATGACCAATCTACTCTGCGTGTATGAAAACAAAAAAATTTAATGAAATTGGAATGCGCTGATTAACATCCAGCTGCATCTGATTGCAGCGCCAGTAAAAAAAAGGCAGTGGATTAAGTGCCCATTAGCTTTTCGTTTCTGAGCCGAGCTTCATATGAAGTTACCATTCCTGAGAAAACCTGCTTCATCTATGAGGAGTGACGGTGTTTGCGGGCTGGTGTTACGGCGTTTCAGCTTCAGCGGTGGTGGTTTCCAGTTGAGTGGGTTGCCACAGCAGTATTTCACTACTCGCTGTTGTTTGCAATTGGCAATCTCCCCTGTACACTTCAGTCTATCTAAAAGAGCAAGCTCACTGGTGGTTGGTCTTTTTAAACACGCCGTGCGCACTTGGACGGAGGCTGGAGGACAAGACAAGACCCATTTATGGACAAGACCCGGGTTCTTGAATGCTCCCGTGTCCTAGGCCGACACGATGGAGACTTCAGCAGTTCTCTGCCCCCATGAAGCAGACCGAGGCCATCCTTCACATCTTGCCGTGATGCCCGCCCAGCTGCTGCCTCCACACGGGCACAACCTCCGCTCCTCTGCAGCCATCACAGCAGCCTCCACCCCTGCAGCATCGAGGAGCCCGCCGCAGGGCAGCCATTCAGCCTGTCCAGGCCCCCTCCAAAGCTGGTGAAAAGCAGAAGTGCAAGCGACCCTAGGACGGGCGACCCAGGGATGGAAGGAGCTGTTCTTCGGGGGATGCTGAACGTGCCACTTCTTCCCCCGGAGGAGGGCCAGGTGGAGAATCTTTTGTTTTGGTTAAACCCGATGGTGCCACTAGTTCGGTTCTTAGTTGCCTGGATCGGGCTCATCTGGACCATCCGGCTCGGCTATGCGATTCAGTTTACTTTACTTTACCAAAGTAGCGGAGGAGCAAGGGGTTCGCATTCTCAACTACCTCGACGACTGGCTGGTACTAGCACAGTCTTGGACTGTGTTGATGTTACGACACCTCAGCCTGTTGGGACTTCAGGTCAACCGGGTGAAGAGCAAACTCTGTCCGTGCAGAGGATCTCTTTTCTCGGGATGGAGTTGAACTCGGTCACACAAACAGCGCGCCTCACGCAGGAATGCGCTCAGTTGGGGCTGAACTTCTTGAATACATTCAAACACAGGACGGCAGTTCCACTGAAATGTTTTCAGAGGCTCCTGGGGCATATGGCTGCAGCCACAGTAACACCACTGGGTCTCCATATGAGACCGCTTCAGCACTGGCTTCACGATCGAGTCCCGAGGTGGGTGTGGCGACATGGCACCTTCCGGGTTCAGATAACACTGGCCGGCGCCAAACCTTCTCCCCGTGTTCCGACCTCTCATTTCTCCGGGCAGGAGTGTCCCTAGAGCAGGTCTCCAGGCATGCTGTTTTGTTGCCTCCACCACCGGGTGGGGGGCCATGTACAACGGGAATGCAGTGTCAGGGGTTTGGACGGGACCTCATCTGCATTGGCATATCAATTGCCTCAAGCTGCTGGCAGTACGTCTAGCTCTGGTTCGTCTCAAGAAGCACTTACAGGGCACTCACATACTAGTTTGTATGGACAACACAGCGACCGTTGCATAGATCAACCATCAAGGTGTTCTGCACTACCGTCACATGTCGCAGCTCGCCCGCCACCTCCTCCTGTGGAGTCAGAAGCATCTGAGGTCGCTTTGTGCCATTCACATTCCGGGCGACTGCAACCGAGCGGCACTCCCTGGTGAATAGAGACTCCATCCCCAGTCTCCCTCCACAAGTCTATGTGGCTGCCATCGCTGCGAACCACAATCCCATAGATGGCAGGTCTGTGGGTAAGCAGGACCTGGTCACCAGGTTCCTCAGGAGTGCCAGAAGGTTAAACCCTCCACGGTACCCTCTTGGGACCTGTCTCTTGTGCTAAGAGAAACCTTGCTCCTGCTCGCATTGACCTCCATCAAGGATTTGTGCCTAGAGTTCGGGCTAGAGTTCGCCTTGCTGGCAGATAATTGCAGAGCTGCGAATTGGGAGACCCCTAACACATTTATTAGATTCTATAGCCTTCGTGTGGAACCGGTATCCTCCTGTGTTCTCACCTCGAATAGTGGCAAGGAGTAGCCTGGTTTCGGTCGGCTTGGCAACAAAATTCTCCAGAGTGTCCAGTAAGTAGACTCTGTCGACTTCCTCCGTCCCCGGTGGCAGACGGATGTTGAGGAGCATCTGGCACTAGGCCCTCGATGCGATGAATCCACTGAGAACCGCTCGAGGGCTGGGGCCCCATGTAAAAAAAAAAATTTAATCTGGCAGTCTGTCGTCCATGAGGGTTCAGTCACCTCCTATATTCCATATGCATTGAAAGTTCATGATATATGTGTATCCGGCTTAACCTCCTATGGGAAGGCTGAGTTGCACACGTCTTCTCAGACATCCCAGAGGTCCAGTTACTGAAGTAGTGCAGTCCTGGTATCCTGTGGTCAGAGTCCCGGCCTAGAGGCCAAACACTGGGGGCTTGAGAGACTCCCACACGACGCTGGTAGGGGTAGCTTCCATGGCTATTCGAGACGTCACGTTCATTTAGCAGACACTTTTATTATTTCACGTTGTAGACCTGTAATTGATTTACAGTTGAGATGCAAGAAGTAGTCAGAAGTATAAATTATATACCTGACAAACCTGTTTAGGCTACAATTTCACTTCTATGTGTCCACACACTGTATTTTGATGGAGCTAAATTCTCAATAAATCTGTTTTCATTGATACTGTTTCTGTAAAACGGGATGAAAATTAGTGACTTATTGATGAAACTACATAACCAGCTGTCCTTTCCAAGATGATAATCTACACAAAAATTCTGATTTATAATCAAATCATTCTCTGATAAAATCAAATAGGCTACACATAAGATAATGACAATAGCTGTGCTTTAATGTAAAATTAGGCCATTAGTGCATTTTCGTCTTAAAGGATACACGAGAAGCACGTTTAGCTCAGACACACAGATGGTTGTCATGGTAATAAACACCGTAAGTAGCAACCTTGTACAAAAAGGATTTTGTGGGCCTTTTGCTTTTAGGGGCCCAAGGCAGTCGCCTACCTTTGCCTAATGGTTACAGTAATTCTACCCCTGATCACAATACTCAGAATCACAAATAGTTTTGACATTTTAGATGGGTAAAAATTTACAGTAAAAAAAAAGCATCTTTGGTTGCCAAAACTCCACCATAAAAAAATATGGTAACAACATTTTAGGTTTTATGTTAAATTTACAGTTAATTACCATAATTTCATTAGCTGATATAATGTTAATATTACAACCTATTTCAGGTGGTTTTTACCATAGAATTTTCAATTTAGCTTTTTTTTTTACCATTAAAATCACAGTCATTTTTTTACAGTCTTTCCTTTCCTCGTTAAGTGTTTTGTTTGTGAATATTCGGAAACATTATATTCCAAGTAATCTGCAATCAATCTTCTATTGTGTCTCTAACTGAGCTCAACTGAGCTCTGTCGTTCATCTTGAGGAGGTTTGAGTCTTTCTCTGCTTCATCAGTGCAGATTCTAATGTTTTCAGTCACATATTCTCTGAGTATTAAGTGCTCATTTTAAAGCTTTTAGAGAAAGTGAGGGATAATATATGTTATTATCAAGCTGGTCTTCAGTCTAATAAACCTCGGTCTGTATGAGATCATTAAGCATGAAATGCTGCACTTAATTTGGAATCAGTGAACGCAAACATTCATAAAGAGTGATAATAGCAGTGATTGTAATTGCAAACTAAAAGCATCTGCTTAGTAGGAATTTCAGAAAAAGTACTGACTGCAGCATTAAAAAATATTTTTTTAAGTTTTCAATAAACCTAAAAATGAATTAAGCAAAAAAAAAAAAACTAAACAAATATTCTGTCTTTTTGTTTTATTTTTGAAAATCAATTTTATTTGCACATTTACCGTTGTGTGGAATGTGCTATATACATTTATTTTACTTTAAAATCTAATTTAAAATGTGTTTAAAATTCTATTTAATTGGCAAGGTTTTAAAAGAAAATATTATTTCAGTCTTTCTCTTTGAAAAATTCAGGTTTAATTCAATGTGTTATTTGTAATAATTTCTGTATGAATTTTTCAGCATAATTTATATATTACTCTGTTTGATTCTTGTTTTTGATAATTTATTTTAGATATTTATACTTTTGTTGCTATTTTTCATGTACATATTTTGTTTTATTATTTCTGATAATTTAAATAATACTTCATTTTAAAAGCATTATCTGTGCACTATGAAGTGTCCTATACAAATTTATTTTAATTTAAAATGTAATTCTTCAATATACTTCTATATACTTACGTGTAGTTTAATGTGTTTTTTACAGTTTAATTTAATTCATGCTCACATCTATCCTAATACCTCTTCTACAGCCTCATTTTCTTTTCTTTTTTTCTTGATAATTGTAACAAGGCTGCAAAAGCTGACCCTTTGTTAAGCTCTGCCCCATGGTTACAGATCTAACCCAGGTTTTACAGAACAGCACATAGAAATGGTGAATTATGTGATAAGTGGCCTATATGAGTGCAAGCAGTCATTAGGTGGTGAAATCTAACTCTCACCTTTGCAATGAATTTTTATTAGTCATTTTCTTTAAAAATAGATTGAACCAAATAATCATGCCATAAGATACCATGAGGCTTCGAGCATATTGAGGGTTTTCAAATGGCTTTGATCATATTGGCTTGGGTCATTTGAGGTTATGACTGCAATATCTTCAATCTGAACACAATCAGCTCAGCTGGTGATGGTATCCATGACAATGGTTCATTGTGATTTATTACTGAACAGCCCAAAAGTTACTAGTAATTTAGAAATCAGTGGTATTGTAGGTATTGTTTTATGTTTGTGTCATTGAGATACTTTTATAGCATCAAAATATTGATAGACAGTATACATGTATCATTTTTTTTGTTTTTTCTTTTCTCTTATCTGTTTTTGTTTTTTATACCACTTTGAATAACCATTGATATGAAGTATGACATTTTAGGTAAATACAAGGTAATATTATAGTTTTTGTAATTTTTTTTTAATCATCATAAAAATAACATATTGTAATGTCTTATTTTTAATGCTGTTTTTCATGTTTATTTGAATTTGAAATAAACATTTCTTTACATTTATTGTTAATTTCTTTCATATACATCTTTTTTATTATGATTATTTTAATAATCATTTGAACCACCTTGAATTACCATTGAGTATAAAAATCTGTTGACATATAAAGTTTTATTTTAAAATCACAGAGCATTTCAATATATTTAATTAGATTTTATTGATGCATTTTTGTAATTGACTATTTCTTATAACAATTCGACCACTTTGTATAATCCTTGTGTACAAAATCTAATAATGATAAGACTTTTTTTTGTTTTAGTGTTATTGAGAGACTAAAATTTTCCGTAATGTTTTTATTTTGATTTTATTGTTATATTTTCTGTTAAATATATTTTATTAATGTATTCATTTGTTTCTTTTGGGTTTTAGTTTTAGCTCATTATAATGACTCTGTAACACTCGGGTGAGTAAACAGAGTTTGAACTGTGTGTGTTTGTTGTCTGTAGGAGCATCTGACCGTATGAGGTCCAGGAGAGCATCAGCCGAGCTCATGATGGGTTTCCCGCTGTCCTCAGAGTCCTCTTTCTGTGCCATTCCTCCCGGATGGATGATCAACACCATGACAATTCCCACCACCACAGCCAGGAATGTGGTCCACAGGTAGTAAGAGACGGTGAT
This sequence comes from Enteromius unitaeniatus, assembly GCA_032359435.1. Classification (NCBI taxonomy): domain Eukaryota; kingdom Metazoa; phylum Chordata; class Actinopteri; order Cypriniformes; family Cyprinidae; genus Enteromius; species Enteromius unitaeniatus. Next base: position 15,007,328 of record JAUMHI010000069.1, read on the forward strand.
GAGACCCAGCCGACTCGAGCACTTAGCATCCAGCGCAGCCAGACCTGACATCAGACTGACAGAGAGCAGACAGAGATGCATTCATGTGTAAGACAGAGTGTCAAAAACTGCTTTTCAAACAGCAACACAATAGAAAACAATAATTAAGTTACAGTAGCTTTAAGTGCATTTTATTTATTAAGAGTAACAATAGACACTTTTACAGCATCTAATATGCTTTCTACATATATAATCATTATATATTTTTTTGTTTTAGAATAATACAGTTAAACAGTTACAGTGTGAAATGTTATTACAATTTTCAAATATGTCTTTTATATTTGTATATTTTATAAAATTAATTTCCATCAGTCATAACTCCAGTCTTCAGTGTCACATGATCCTTCAGAAATCATTCAAATATGATTATTACTTAGAAAGCATTGTTAAGTTAATGTTAAATTAAAATATAACAAATATATAAAAATTATATTTTGCAACTTTATAAACTTTACTGTCACTTTTGATCATTTTAATGCGTCTCTGCTGAATAAAATAACACTAATCCAGTGAGATTTTTGTCTGAGAAAAGCCAGTGCTCCACACAGAGATCTGGGCTGCGTTCTCTGATAACGTTGTCTCTTAGCGCTACGAAGACTCAAAAGGTACACCTTAACTACAGTAATACCTTTCCTACTTGTGTTCACCAAACTATACCTCAGGATGGTGCTTAAGGTAAACCTTCTGAAGTGCGACCTTAGCAGGTGCTGTTCATTGATATCAATGCCTCGATGATCGATTGTGTGCTCTTTCCTTCACAGCGGTATAGGAAAAGTATTGAGAAAACAATGTTCTTTATGAAGCAGCGTTTTAGAAATAGTACGAATTGCATCCACTTCCATTCACTGGGTGTAGACTTTAACAACTTAAGTAGCCTATTTTTTGTGTAAAAATTCAAAGTAAAGTAAAAATTTACATTTAATACTAAATCAGATTAATTTAAGCTATTGTTAAACTGTGATGTAAAAAAGATTTTTGCGTATTTGTGGTCACGTCAGCAGTGATAAGGTAAAGCTAAGAGCGCTTCGGACCAACCTTGAACGAATGACTTACAGAAGGTATACTTAACTAAGAAGGTTTCAGAAAACAGGCGCTAAAGATAAGGTACATCTTAAGGTACAACTTAAGAACGACGTAGCGTTAAGGTGGTTTCGGAGAACACAGCCCTGATCTGATCATCATCAGTCTGTCTGGAATGACATGAAGTAACAGAACAAACTGAGACAGACTCAATCCAGAAGAACTGTGACGTCTCCAAGACTGTGTATATAATATGATTACTGCTATATATACAGTTGATACGTTTATAATTGGACCTCCCAGGGCTTGTGAATTGTCGTTCACATGTGCTCATCTCTCTGGGAACAGAGTTAAATATCTCACTACAACACGAGCAGTCAGTCATCCACACAAAAGCTGCTAGATTAATGTGAGAGAGAGAGAAGGTGCCCTCTAAACAGCTGCTCCATCAGCCGCAGATTACATATTAACCACTGCAGCAGAAATATTGCTTTTTCTCTTTCAGGTTTGATCATTTTGAGTACTGTATTGTTTTGATATGTTCAGATGTTGAACTGGGAAAATTAATATTCTAGTCTCTCGTTTAATATCTATATTTTATTTTTTTTTCCCCTTGGCCTAAACCAGTAAGAAATAACAACCTCTTGACTTTTGCAAGACCAGAGGACACTTAACTAATTTTTGTTCCCTTTTAGTATTTTAGTTTAGGTTATTTGTCCTGCAATACATACAGTTGCAAAAAAAATAACTACTGTGATTCAGCTATTGTAGATCAGAGATTCATTTTTGTTGTTCTGCTGTTAGGTAATTTGCTCTTTTGTTTGCATGCATGTTTATAACCACAGCTGTACACATATAATGGGTAAACTATGGCATCGTTACCATGGTTTAAAGGGTTAGATCACCCACAAATGAGAATTAGGCATTGTTTTTACATAAGATGTTTTTACATTAGATTTACTTTTACAACTCTCTTTGGAAGAATTTACCTTGGGCAAAATGTATTGAATTAATAAATGCATTATATATATATATATATATATATATGTATACAGTGTTGTCATATTACAGTTACAGTTACAGTTACAAATTACTTCTGCCAAAAAGTAATTGAGTTAGTAACTCAGTTACCACACTGTAAAAGTAAATAGTTACTCAGCAACATAACTGACATTATTTTTTATATTTTACAGCATTATGTTCTAGTATGCCGATATTTCCAGTTTGAGAACGCTACCTTTGATTTTCCCTGGTTAGTCGCCATTGTCGCTGTCCAGCATGCAGTGAGACACCATGGGCTTGCCATGGGCTTATATATATATGTATATATATATATATATATATATAAAGGTTACTATAGTTGAAGGGTTAGTCCTCTAAAAGGGACTAACTAGGTTTTTCCTCTAAAACATAAACTACTCTATGTTTCTATATTTGCCATTCTGACTTTTTATAGCAGAATTGACCATTAACAAAAAAAAAGTTTGAATGAATGGTTTGCATTTGAAATTCATGTTGGATCGCCACTGAGACCCTGACCTTGTCATTCTGATGCTAACACGGCACAGCTGATGTCAGGTCAGTGTAAATGGGCATGTTTGCATGCAGTCCATCCTCTTGTTCAAGGTTGTGACCCTGATGAGCATTGTGGGTAATCCCTATCCAGCCGCAGTGACGTTTCAATCTGGACTTGCGTGCTGATGGATTTATTAAGGAAATATCAAATCTATTTCTTTCTCTCTTTATCCGCTCCTGTTGTCAGTGTGAGGTTAGACCCTCGCTGACCTTTATCAGTGGACAGAAAACAATCATTATCAGAAATATAAAGCATATGTTCAGATTATTCTTAATATCAGAACTAGCATCATAATCTGGAATTCAGTGTCAGTGCATTAGATGATAACATCAATTTATTTTAATGGATCATTGTTCAAGCACTTTTTTTAAGCAAGACACTACAATAAATTATTCTGTCTTTAAATACAAAAACAATTACGGTATTTTACTGAATGCAATGATGATCAAACATTATAAGGTCTCTTAAAAAAATGTGAGGTGGGTCTTGGAGGCAGCAATGTGAGAAATGTCACGCACTTCGTCGTAAAACAATGTCTGAATTAAAGTTTGCATATAGAAGTGTTTGTGCACTTGTAGAAAATAATGTTCCTAAGTTGCCACTTTCAAGGTCTAAAACAATACAGACCTTGAGATCCATGAAAGTGGAGTTTCTTATTACACGTTTGCTAACGCCTTGTGCCTTTGCATGGCCTAATAATGGATAGTTTTGTATATATCATTACTTGTTTCTTATGGATAAAATGATTTAAGAGAAGACACTGACGTGTACTTTTAGGGCAAAAATTATGTATTTTTTGTCTCCTGTAAATGTCAAATAACACACATCTCCACAGAAAGCAACGCACAAGGCCTCTTTTACTGGGAGAAAGCCCAAAACGATGAGCCTTCATCAGCATCATCTCGCAGTCAGCGGTTGATCGCATGCCTCAGTGGGTCGACTTCAAAACAATAAATCCCCTCTGAAGCCCTGAGCCGCCTGACAGCCAGATCAGCGGCATGACATGACCTGAGATTTAGCTTCCACAAATATCTGCATATACACACAAATGAAGCGTGTGCTGGAGACAGAGCCAGGCAAAGAGGACAGCTGCATTGATTTACCTCTCTAGAAATTGTTTTGTAAACTCTGTAAGCTACTTCACTTTTTTAAAACAAAAAATAAACAAAATTCATATGGGGTGTGTGTGGCAGTGTGGACTGGCAGTGTTGTTGAAAGTCACTTTCAAAAGTAATACATTATAATATTGCACTACTCCATTAAAAGTTACTCACTGTGTTCATTATTCACTCTTCATTGAAAGTAATGCATTATGTTACTTTTGCAGTATGTTTTGTCACCAGGGCTGGCTGGGCCTACTAGAGAAATTGTACAAAATCTTACTAGTGAGGTCTAATAATTATCACACAGTTGTGTCTCTCAAATTAGTGCCAAAATAACAAAAGAGATCTTATAACTGCTTGTCTAGACATTGGAGTAAAAAAACGTCAACCAGATATAAGTAATTCAAATTTCTACTTAAACATATGAGAAGGATACAGCATTTTCATTGCTTGTTTAAAAATAACCTTAGCAAAAATAGACTGAAAATTGGGCAAAACCCCCCAAACCACTTTCTTAGCAGTACAGCAGTTCAACTGAGATCTAAGAGTAACTTTCAAATGACCAAACCAGGCCACTATACTATATAGTGTCAGTTGGAAATATCAGTTTCCATTTCCAAACATTATTTTTGTTATTAATTGTAATAATGCAGTGAGATTATTGTCCAACAACAGCCAGTGCTCCACACAGAGATCTGATCTGATCATCATCAGTCTGTCTGGAGCAGTGGCGGCTACTGGTCTGTCAAATAGGGGAAGCTCATTTTCGGCCTACATCATAAAATTGTCTATTTATTTAAAA
>JAUMHI010000069.1:15019238-15039523 GCA_032359435.1 Enteromius unitaeniatus
AAGGAGATGCAATCTTTCGACAGACCCTCCAATCATCACGCAGAAGCTCGGAGTCCAGGCCAGCCCACTCCTCATTCGCTCCTCATTCACCCCCAGAGACGCTGAGCATCCGTGGGCGGGACATAATCACAGCTAGACATCCAATATTTATTTTCCAACTTTTTTTTAAAGATAATTTGCATTGAAAGTTTTCTAACATGGCCATCCATATTTCACTAAAGCCAATGCACAGAAACCAGGGGTTTACTATTTTGCATTTGTTTAGTGTGAATTATTGTTTTTGGGGGCTTGTTTTGGTTAGATCATGTTATGTTCTTTTAGGAAGATGACAGATAATGGCAGTGCAGTGTTTGTGAGCATGATTCATATGATTAAATCAAGAAAAGCTCTGTACGTAGCACAGTTGGCCCAATTTCTTTAATGATGTAAAAATTTGTTGATGGCAGGAGTCTAAGATGAAGCCAGGACTGCTGGGTTTCTTACTATTTATCTTAAAAGCTGCCATTTATGCTATAAATGTCAGGAAATACATCTAAAACAATAAAATGTTTGGAGGTTTCTAGGAGGTTTAAGTCAGTTTAGGTAAAAAAAAGGGACATCTATAATGTTTCAAATGAATGCTGTTCTTTTAAACATTTTAGTCATCAGAGAGCTTAAATACATACTATCACAGTTTCCACTATTTTCAACATTGATTTTTATATATATATATATATATATATATATATAAATCAATCAAGCAATATCAAGGCTTACCTGGACACGACCAGAGGCAAAATCAACATCTTCAGCATCCTCATCAGCAGCTCTCCAGGAAACTGGAAGTATTTCACTTCCTAGAGTAGAACAAAGACACAGATCAACAAAACACTAACCAGTCACAACTTTCAAAGCAAGAAAACATGCGAGATCATTTTTATAGGGATTTGGCCTTTTGAGTTAGCATTAGAGTTATACTATTTTTTGTTCTTTGCAAGAATACAAAACATCCACATAAAACAACATCAACACCTTGTTAAAATACCATTGCTACCAGTTACTACAATTTAATATTTAAAATCATAATAGACACAAGCGAGGTCTTATATTGATTACCTTTCCATAATGGAACTCTATAGCGCTTCCCTGATGGCAATAATTGATATGTTGAAAATAAAGCATGGCTTGAATCACTTACTATTGCTTTAGTGTTCTTGAAAACCAGTGACTCGTTTATATGGATTTATATGGATATATGGAAGTGATGTAGGCCTCTTTACCAGTTTTTTTGGGGGAGATTTTGCAAAAGCCCTCAGGCTTTGCTGTAAAGTTGCCCAACAGTTCAGTTCAGTGATCAAGGTTTGTTTAAGATAGAAATTAAATGGCTGCGGAGGTTGATAATAAGTTTTTTCACACAATTGAGAAATTATGTCCCATGACACCAATAATCTATTTAGGATGACAGATATTTGTTTTATATATACACTCACATAATATTGTAAAACTTTGTAGAAAACAAGACTTCATACTGTTTCTTCACTTTGCTTCTTTATCTTTATTTAAGGTTGTTTAAATACTGGAAAATAAGACAAAATGACAAAAAAAAATTTGGCAAATTTTGAAAATTTGAAACCAACGTGGTATATCCAGTTTCTATACACAACAACATGAACTTAAGATATTCCAGAAACCAGCAGGAATCAGCAGTGACCACAGCCCGAAACAAAAAGAACCGGCCCAGTAATAACGCCCAAATCTCTCTCTCTCTCTTGCTTGGCCTGTGCTCAGGACTGAGAAAGCTTCTTTGCCTTAAGCTCTGCTGGTTTTGTGTCATGCTATGAGAGCAAAGGACTGCCAGAGCCCAGAAATTAATCATCTTTAAACTCAGAGCAGCACTCACAGACTTATACACAATTCTAAACAATTTTCTAGACCATTTTAACAAATTCCGTTTGGATGAGTGCTTGCTGATAAATGTAAATATTTAAAGGTCTAAATGCCAATATAATGGTCATGCATACATTCACACAAAGACACAAACTGGAAAAAGTGGAAAGGGAATGGATTTAATGAATTTAAAAGGGTTCATATAATATCATTCATAATATCAAGTGAGTATTTGTCCTAAAGAACTGACCTGTTAGATACATATATTGTTGCATGCAAGTTCAATTTTATAATCAATGCATGTTTTCAATTCCAGTTTAACCCTCTGGGGTCTGAGGTTATTTTGGGGCCCATGAGATGTTTGGACATGCTCCGATATTTGTGCTTTTTTTCAGCTACTTATAACATATTATTGACCAACCTGTATTTTTCTTACAATCAGCACAAACTGTTCTACAATAATATGTGACCAAAATTAATTTACATGTTTGCATTTTTTAGGGAAAAAATATTGTGCGTGGTTAGTAGGTTTTGTGGAAATAAAAGTAGCTGAAATAAAGCCATTTAACTCATATTTAATAGTCCTGCACAGTATTGAGAGTAACCAGTGTATTGGGCTAGAATATTTACTTCAGAATGATGTGAAAATCATTCCACTTACTTTTTCAGAGAAAACAATATAGTGTTTTAAATTTTATATAGACATGTTTTGAGGCTGAAAGCCAGTATGCGAGGGAGTGATAATGGTCATTAATATTCAGTGATTAACACCTGAAGAGACAAAGACCCCTCCCCTAATGGCCCATTAGTGACACTGTCAGGTAAGGCAGATAACAATAAATGTGAGTAGATGTGAGAAAAAACTGTTTGTTGAAATGAGTTGTATTTGATTTAAAACACAGTATAATTAAAATATACATAATGAAGGTTAAAGATAAATTATTGAGCACACACTGATCTAACTACAGAGATGTTAACAGACTCAATCCTGAAAACAGTTTCTGTTCAACAAGTGAAACCTCTACATAATACCTGATATTTAACTGCAAATATACACTGTCCCTCCACAACACCTCTTTAAATAATTTTTTAGATCTGCATGCCTTAAATACAATGTGGATAAGGGGAAAAACATCTCAAGGAAGAAATGCATAGCTCAGAAGTTGATTGTTGAGATAAAATCCTAGAAGAGACAAATATCTCTATTTGATGCCCATTTAAAATTATTGGCATCTAGGAGAAGCAATACAGATATTGCAGAAATCTAATTTATGATTTATTTTAGGAATTAGAAGAAATAATGTAAGAATAAGATTTTGTCAGAAAGGCCCTAAAATCACAAATGAGAAATACTTGATCAGTATTTTAGAATACATTTCAGTGTCTCAAATGTAAAGATGTATATCTTACATACATATTTACATGCATATCTAATTTTACATTTTTAAGAAATTTGAATGGACCTTTTGAGATATTGAAATGTATTCTAAAATATATATTTACATTCATAAAAAGCTTTGTTGAATACTCAATTCTGATTGGTCGCCACATTCCAAGGTCTGTTCTTCCCAGTTATAAAACAGTTAGTTCTATTCCTGGATTCGGATTGATCAGCAGCTGTGTTTTATTCATGATACAGCATGGCTATGACCGCTTCACCCAACTGTTCTGTGTACTACTAAGCAACACTGTCAACCTACCCCCTTTTGAACAATATAAAACACACACAGACAATTTAAGCGCAGTCACAGGTATTTATTGCAAAAACTGACCACAAGCAGGTAAAAAGTAAAAACCATTACAAACAAGTTGTTGCATTTGAAGTCCTTTTGAAGCCATACAATGTCTTTATGCGAAGAAGAGGGTAGCTAAAATACAAGGTTTAATCTTAACAAGCTCACCTCTCATTCAAAATAAACTCTGGTCCTGTGGAATGACACATTGATCACCAGACAAACAAGAGCCAATAGCATTTCACAACAGCATGACACGATTGGTCACGAGACACACAAGAGCAGCTGCAGCACAGATGAGTCACAGTGGACGGAGAGATACTTTTGCTTCTGAAGAATTGGAATATTAATCCTTTTTAATAAATAATGTTGGTAGTTGTATCTGCCGGTTTATCTTGTTGTTTTTTTAAAGAAGTCATACAAAGCCAATTTTCCACAAGCTAATATGATTCTTTAGGGTCTTAATGGAAAGTTTGTAATATAGTTTGTTTTAAAATTTCTTTAAAAAACATAATTTTAACCTGTCAAAAACGGCTCTATTGAAATCACTCTGTTCTGTGTACTTCCCCTTTAAATATTCAGGAGCTCTGCTGACCCCGCCTCTCTTTTCCGAGGAACTCTTGGAGGACTCTTTTTTTTAGCCATATTCATAGTGAAACTTGCTTATTAGCACATTACTAGGAAAGGCGAAGATTCATTTAAAGACATTATACTCTGCTTTTGTAGGTGAGGCTGGATCATGAACGATTCACAAGGGTGCGTTTCCCTTCAGAACCAAACATAATGTTAATCCTTCAGTCACTCAGATGTCGGGGGTAAATGACTACTACTATGTCTATTAAAACATTCAACAACAAAACACCTCAAACGCTTAGGAGTCTTGCTTGCCTCTGCATCTCGGACTGATGACGCCTCACTGGGCGGGTCTGAGGTAAGACACCAGTTCAGTCTATGTGACACGCTGCTGTCAATCAACTATTGTCGGACTGATGACGCCTCACTCAGGGCGGGTCTGAGGTAAGACACCAGTTCAGTCTATGTGACACGCTGCTGTCAATCAACTATTGTCGGAGCGACCTCTGTCGGTGTGACTCCACACCGACATGCATCTGAGAATGGCTTGATTTCAGAAGGGGAAAATTATTTTTATTAAATTAAAAGAAAACTACTGGGTGGATATTTATCATTGTAGGGTGGTTATGTACACACACTTCCAATACACATTTCAGTCCAAACAGCTTGTGCACCGGTTGACCCCTTTAACGGATGGTAGGTTTAGGGACTGGTGTTGGGTTATGTGCTCATAAATGTATAAATAAATGAATATGAATAAAACTGTTGTGACCCTTTACAGTGAAAAGTTACACCCCGATACATGCAATGCAATAATGGCAATATCATTACCCAATATTTGAATCCAGTTATCCGTGCATGTATCACGGCTGATTCCTGTCACTAGGCTCGTTGGAGATGAGTCTTGCCTTGCCTGAAATGTAGGAAGGAGAGTCAAGCTCTGGAGATGAAGTTCCGGCCAATGCTTCGCCCACTGGTCATTCTGCTGTACCGGATACCAATCCAGAGCTATTGGCTATGGCCGCTGAGGGGGTTTGGACCATGAGGAATCCTCCACCGTGTCCTGAACCCTCGAGGCTGGACGATTGGTACCTGGGGGTACCCCACTCCGGTGCCTTTCTTCCCAGGAAGTGCATGATGAGCTCACTAGGATGTGGATGGCACCTTTTCACTGCAAGAAACCATCCCAGTGGCTCGTCCTTCCTCCCCACCCTTGATGGCGGCGCAGCAAAGGGGTATTCGGTTGTCCCCCCGGTGGAGCAATGCAATTGTGTCCTAACGCCGCCATCACTTGGCAGGGTAATTTAACTCTTCGACTCTGATCGGCAGTGCCTATTCGGCCTGTGGAGCGACTGTGTCTGTGGTACACGCTATGACATTGTTGCAGATCCATCAGGTCAAGACACCGAGAGACCTGCATGACGGTGGCCATTACCTGGAAGTTCTCAGTGAACTCCGTACCGCCACAGACCTCGCGCTCTGAGCGACGAAGATTACTGTGGGGTCTCTGTGTCATGAGATGTCCACTATGGTGGTCCAGGAGGGCCATCTGTGTCTTGCAGACATGTGCGAGGTAGACAAGACACAGTTCTTGAATGCCCCCCCGTCCCAGACCAGCCTCTTTGGTGACGTGGAGGAGAATGTCACCCAACAGTTCTCCACCACCCAGAAGCATGCCACGGCATGCAACTGCTTCCTCCACCCAACCGTGTCGATGGCACAACTTCAGCCTGCTCATCACAGAGGGCGGAGGTTCCGCTGGTGCCACAAGGTCAGTATCTGGAAGCTTGGATGGAGCTCCCCAGGCCACCATTCGACATGGCTACGTGATTCAGTTTACCCGGCATCCCCCCAAGTTCAGCATCATTCGCTTTGCATCAGTAAACATTGCATAAACATGGCTCGCTCTTGGCCATCTCAAAATTAACCTACATGGCAGGCACATGCTAGTTCGGACAGACAATACGGCAACCATTGCATACATCAACAGCCAAGGTGGTTAGCGCTCCCGTCGCATGTCAAAACTCACCCGCCATCTCCTCTTCTGGAGTCGAAAGCATCTGAGGTCGCTTCGCGCCATTTACTTTCCAGGCTTGTGCAACCAGGCATCCGACGAGCTGTCACGAGCTGCACTCCCCGAAGAATGGAGACTCCATCCCCAGGCGGTTCAGCTAATCTGGGAGCACTTCAGGGCCCCTCAGGTAGACCTGTTTGCCTCTGCGGGGACTTCCCACTGCCAGTTGTTTTACTCCCTGATGAAGGGAACTCTCGGCACAGATACCCTGGCAAACAGCTAGCTGCGGGGCTTGCGCTACTATGCTTTCCCCCCAGTAAGCCTTCTAGCACAGCTTCTGTGCAAGGTCAGGGAGGATAAGGAGCAGGTCCTGTTGATGGCCCCCTATTGACCCACCCAGACCTGGTTCCCAGAACTCCTCATGACAACTCCTCCTTGGCCGATTCTTTTAAGGTGGGACCTTCTGACTCAGAGACGGGACACCCTTTGGCACGAGCATCCAGACCTCTGAGGTTCTAGGTGACCTACCCCAAGGGGTAGTAGACAGAATTTCTTCAGTAAGAGCGCATTCTGCAAGAACACTTTGAAATGGAAACCCGGAGATTCCTGATCAGAGTCGTGCTTTCGTTTCTGCAGCAAGGGTTGGAGCGAAGGCTGTCTCCCTCCACCCTTAAAGTCTACGTGGCTGCCATTGCTGCAAACCACGAACCCATAGATGGCAGGTCTGACAAATCATGCCTTGAGCTCGGCCCGGTGGATTCCCTAGTAACACTGTGGCCACGGCCCGGCTACATGCCCAAGGTTCCCAACACTCCGTTTAGAGATCAGGTGGTGAACCTTCAAGCGCTGCCCACGGAGGGGGCAGACCCAGCCCTAACTTAGCTTTGTCCCATCCGACCACTAAGATGCTACATTGACCAGACACAAAGTTTCAGGACCATAGACCAGCTCTTTGTCTGTTGCGGAGGCCGGCAGAAGGGGAATGCTGTCTTCAAGCAGAGGCTGGCCCACTGAATAGTGGATGCCATCACCCTAGCCTACCAAGACCAGGGTGTGCCCTGCCCCCTCAGGTTACGAGCCCACTCAACATCATTGGACAGCGGGCCATTGTTGATGTCCCTGATCAACGAGGTGGCAATGTCACCATCTGTGCTGCTATTAGAAACCATGGTGTTCTACATCACCATGTTACACTCCGGCCATATAACACTCAGCACCTTCTAAGATTTATTGCCAATCTAAGAGATATCACGGCTGGAGGGGTTGCAGATTTATTCACAATATAGCAAAGCCTCTCATACCTTTTTGCTTACATATCAAGATATGATCACGTTGTGACCACATTACAACCTTGTGTGTGCATTAGTTTTCTAATAGATTAAAGGCACAGAGTCAATTATTCTACTTATACTACATTTGCCAAACTTCAAGAAATCGATCGGATGTTATTTTTTAAAATGTATTTGTCAGTTTTTTATGAGTATGATTATTTCTACCGCATCTCATCCAACGCCTTCATTGTTACAGTTTTATACGATTGCTTACACACTAAAATTGAACTTTTCCTTACACTAAGTAGCAAAACACAAGGCTAGATTTGTACAACTGTAAGCACATTGTCAGCTTTACACTATTTGCAAAACATTACAAACAGTGATTTGCAAAACACTAAACACACTTGTATACATCAGACACAGAAGTATATCATGATGCCACTCCCTTGCATTTCCAAAGCACTGACTGTCAAATTACCACACATACAGTATGAGCCAATCTGTTACAGTTTTTATGATTGCTTAAGCACAATTTGGAAAAACAGGGCCCGGTTTGTCAAAACACTACACACAATTAACACAACCTTACATCAAAGTAGTACAACACTTCAGATCATTTGCAAAATGGAACACTTTTGTCAAAACTATACACAACTTTATAAAAACTATATTTACCGTAAATGTTACCGTATGAAACACACACATTTCATATGACTTCATAGTTTTTCCCAATTGTTTACACACATTTTCTGAAAGCATGCCTCACATTGTCAGAACTCTACACACAAAACAAAAAACACGCACACAATGGGCAAAACCCTTCAATTCTCCTGCTAAATGAAACTTCACTTTCCAAACAATGTATGGTATTTTGTGAAGAATGCCAATGTATGGCATTCTTCTCAAAATGTTTTTTTGCTTTCAAATGGCACACACAATCCATCACATGAATAAACATTTATAAGAATCAGTTGATCACTGATGTGCTTACAGTTTTTCCCATTGCTAACACACTAAAATGACATGTACAGCACAATTACATACGTAAACTGACACACAGAGAGCTCCAAAAGTCTAAACACATTTTCTGCTATTCATACATTTTGCATTTCAAAATGACACTTTTTAAATTCACTGAAAACAGTTCTCTGCATAAGACATAACAATATGACATAAAGTCACCTGTTTGCCATTTCAAAACACTGCCATTCAAAATGACACTACATGAGCTAAATGGCCAATGTGTCACCTGGCCAAACACCTCAATGGTTAATTGTTAACGCTTCAATCAGGACGTAAACTTTATGAAAATACCTCAGATGAGAACCTTTTTTTACAACAACAATTGAAGACATTGCAGAGAGAGGAAGAGGGAGGTTGAGAATAATAGGGGGAGGAAGAGTGAGAGGTAGGGGTAGAGCAGGTAGAGGACTTCATGGCCAAAGAAGACAAACACTTTAAAATGAAATCAGAGCAACCTTAGTAGATCATGTCATCAACCATGGGCTGACAATGCGTGAGGCTGGACAGAGAGTGCAGCCAAACTTGAGCCGTTTTACTGTCACCCCTATCATCCAGACCTTTAGACTGGAGAACAGTTATTTAAAGATTTCATGTAGTACACATGTAGTATACTCCCTGTCATAGTGTATCAGTTGGGTGACACCTGTTTACTTAGTGTATGACATCAGCCGTTTGTGAACTATACAAGTTTCCTGTACAATGTACACTACTGTGGGGGAAAATATTTAGCCTGCATTGTCCAAGCCCTATATATATATATATATATATATTTATTTTTTGTTTTTTTCTAAAGGACTGAGAGACGACACAATGGTGGAGGAAGGGGTACAGGAAGCTGCTATTGTAAACTTGGTTTTGGAAAATAATTAAATCAGATTACGAGAAATTCAAAGCCACATCATTCAAGACAACACCTTATTCGACAACATTCAACGAGTCCACATTGGCTCGCATTCTCAAGCGAAACCAAATCAGAATGAAACAACTTTATAAGGTGCTGTTTGAGAGAAACTCAAGAGTTCAGACGAGCATATTTGGATGTAATTACTATATTGACTGCAGTACATTACACGCAACTTTGTTTTCCAGTGTACTGGATAACACTATATATAGACTGAGTTTTGTTCTTTGTTTTCAGGGAGTACTGGAAATGGATGCTCATGCAATCCCACATGAGTTCATCTTTATAGATGAGGCTGGGTTCAACCAAGCAAAGACCAGAAGAAGGGGGAGAAATTTTCATTGGCATACGCTGATTAGGATCAGCTGAACCCAATCGTGGCGCGAGTATAAGTAGGTCAGCAGATCTAGCGTTCATTAGGTCTTCGCTGAGGAGCCGAGACGGTGTTACGGCCCCTAGTAGCGGTACAGGCTCTATGGCGACGGGACGTGACATCTCCGTTCCCTTGTTTAGGGAAGGAGGGTTACAATACGTAACCGAGACGTTCCCTTTCAGTCAGTCACTCTGGCGTCACGTCGGTGACCGACGAATAGGGATCCCTACCAAAGCGCCATAGAGACTGTCCCTTCCAGTCCCATGTGAGAGTCACCAACTCCCTGAGTTTGGTCTGTTGGAAGGTAGACTCTGCACATGGACCAGTACCGCACTACAAGTAACTGGACACTGGGACGTCCAATGAAGGACGTGCAGAAGTCAATCTCTTTCAGAGTAAGATGGAACTACACAATGACAAAAAATGCGTATGGAATATGGGAGGAGATTGAACCCTCAACTGGGGAAGATAATCTTACCTCTACCACCTGAGATCCTCATGGTAACACTCAGGGGCTCCCAGCCCTCTAGCGGTTCTCAAGGATACATCGCCTCGAGGGACTAATGTCAGACTGCCGAGGGGATCAGAGGACTCACAGTGTCAACTGACAAGGATTGCTGGAGAAGCTGAAGCCAACAAGGAAGATGGTCGCTTGGTAAACAATGCAGATAGTGCAATACAATTGTTACTGTCACTCGACTGGAACCACCATCGCTGCAACGCCGTAACACCAGCCTTTCTCCATCCTTTTGCAGAGTAGAATGGCTGCTGGAACGTTCGCATGAACTGCTCGGCTCCGAAGCGAAAAGCTAATGAAGCTAGATCTGCTGACCTACTTATACTCGCACCGCGATTGGGTTCAGCTGATCCTAATCAGCGTATGCCAATGAAAATCATTGGCGTGTTTGCATACACAGTTGTTTTGGCATCTCGAAGCGAGATTCCCATTCGTCGGTCACCGACGTGACGTCAGAGTGGCCGACTGAAAGGTGAACTGTATTCTTTTGGAACCAGTTACACACTGCTGTTGCTAACATAATCACTGTCTAACTCTCAGTGATTAGAGTACTGTAAATGAAGTGCAACTACACAATAGTTCACCAAACACTACACAAGAAAAATATCATTGATTTCTCTCCACTTACCCAAATCAGTCAACACTGAGAATCACAACAAAACATGTCCCAGGTGTCATGCTGCTACAGTAGTGTGCATAACACTGTTATCTCAGCAAACAACAGACAAACGTAAAATACTGTATCCAGTACAGGATAACAACAAAAAACATAAAAAAATAATGTTAAAAAACGTTATATATTGTATATATAAATGTATAAATATTGTATTGAATAGTGCTTAAATCTGATTGACGTGTCTACAGTTTAGCAATGATGTGTTTGTGCATCTGATGGCTGTGTTTAACAGATTGGCCTATAGGTGTGGTAATTTGACAGTGTGTTTAGTGTTTTGAAAATCACTGTGTGTAATGTTTTGCAAATAGTGTGAAGCTGACAATGTGCTTACAGTTGTGCAAATCTAGCCTTGTGTTTTGCTCTTTGATTGTAAGGTTTGGCTAATTGTGGTAAAAGTTTAATTTTAGTGTGTAAGCAATCGTAAAAAAAACTGTAAACAGCCATCAGGTGCACAAACACGATTGCTGAGAATTAGACTTGCTAAAAGTGTAACAGCAGTGTGTAACTGGTTCCAAAAGATTAAAGTCAGATAAAATGTGTGGGTTTCATACGGTAACAAAATATAGTTTTTAAAAAGTTGTGTATAGTTTTGACAAAATTTTGCATTTCCATTTTGCAAATGATCTGAAGTGTTGTGATACTTTGGTGTAAGGTTGTGTTAATTGTGTGTGGTGTTTTGACAAACCGGGCCCTGTTTTCCAAATTGTGCTTAAGCAATCGTAAAAAACTGTAATTCCAAACCGTCATTTTAGAACTAGTATTGGAGGCTTGAGCTGTTGATAGAAGACTAATGCAGTTAATAGCTACGTTATGAGCAGGGTCGGATTCAGTGTCGGTTGATGTTTTCCTGTAGACGTTTGTGGATGTTAGCTGTTACGCACTTGTCTCTGTGTTTTCATCAGCTTCCATGTATTTTGTGTTGCTCGACTTGGATTAAACGTGTTTCTTAAAAGTTCTGCCTCATCATCTCCATGCCCGCTGAGAAGCGAGCTGTGCACATCTCAATCGTTACATATAAATCGTTACATATATAAAATTTGAGTGATAAAAAAAGAAACAGACAAAATCTTCCAAATCCGAAGTCTTAATATTTTTGAAGTCTTCAAAACAATTGTCTTAAATGCAAAGTTTAGCGTAGCAATTCTAATATGCTGACTGTCTCAGGCTATAAAAGGCTAGAAATTATTTGTATTAATATTCACCTTTTGTGCCGCTAGGCAGTTTGTATCATATAAGCAGTATTTCAGCATCTTATGTGATGCATTTGTATTGTTGTATTCTGTCCAGCCCTATCATTAAAAATGCACACAATGCTTGTTACTTTTTGAGTACCATTGCCATCCAGCCTCTGCTGCCGCACACAGATGAACCACTTTGGCCCAAATCAGTGGATAATTTTTTATAAACAACTACTTTGTAATTCTTCTCAGAATGAAGGAACAAAGGCATATAATCACAATTCTACAAAAACTAAGCATTCAGAAACAAATGTTCTTAAAGGAATAATGGCAATCACTGTTGTATTGTAAATTATGGGTCTGTACATCTTGCAACATGAGAAACAAAACAACATCTAAACCTGCAGTCTTTCGTAAGTTCTAACATTAGACCTGCAGTGACATGAAGTCAACATCAAGGTTTTCTAATCCATTCAAGCAAAAAAAGAACTTTGTTTTTAATACTGTAATGTTATCAGTAAGATAATTTGCCATGTTCCTTCCCAGAAGTTCCTCTTCAGAAATGATTGCCATCTGTAAGGAGAAATTACATTAAAAGGCTTCAAAGTAATCACAGTCTTTTGTACCGGAGCTAGGTTTTTTTAATATTTCTGTCACGGTGCATATTGACTCAGAAGATGGCAACGAGAGCAGGTTGAACATAGACTTTAGGGGCAGTCGTGGCCTAATGGATAGAGGGATGGACTTAACCCAAAGGTTGTGGGTTTGAGTCACATGTACAGCAGGGTTTGTGTGTGGAGGGAGTGAATAACCAGCGTTCTCTCCACCTTCAATACCACGACTGAGGTGAGACCCTTGAGCAATGGCTGCCCACTGCTTCAGGTGTGTGTCCATGGTGTGTGCGTGGTTGGCCTGCTGGTCCATCTTCTGAACATAAATTAAGATATTTTTGATGACATCAGAGAGCCATCTCTCCCTCCAAAGACAGCAACGCAATTGAAATGATCCCAGATCCAGAAACATAGTAAAACACAGATAAAACAGTCCGTGTGACATTAGTGGATCAACTTCAGTTTTGCGACGCTACAAGAATACTTTTTTTTTTTGCATCTAGTTTTTAATTTTTGGGTGAACTAACCCTTTAAACCTGCTCAGGAGCAGACATATTTCATGAAAACAGCATTTGTAAGCAAAACTTTCACTTCACATCTGTCCCATTCACTGCTATATTATTAGGGTAGTCTGAAAATAGGGATATAAATAATATAAAAAAAAAAAGATAATTGAAAATAATGTTTTGTTTAGTTTATAATAATATAGGCAGCCAGGTTTACATATTGAACTATTTATTTGTGATAAAATAATTACTTTATAATGGAGTTATTCACACGTGCTATAACAAATGTATATGCTGTAACAAAAACTTTTACTTTAGAATCAATTAATCATGATTAATCATTTGACAGCACTATTACTGATGCATACTGCTGTAAAACTACACAAATAACAGGGGTGTCAAAATGAATCGCTTCTACGATGAACTTCGGTATCAGTTCAGTAATAGACCATAACCGGTTATAACGTACTGAAGCTTTTGATGTCATTTGCCACATACATGCTTTGTCACAATATAATACAATGGCTCAAGCCGGTTTCACACTGCATGGTAAGCAGGGGCCCGTGTTGACAGATGACAGCTTTCACACAGCACGCAGGGGAGACGCGGCAGCGTGTAGCAGGAGAAGAGCAGTCTCTTCAGCATCTGTGTCGCGATAGTTTTGGCACAGAGTCTATTTTTTTTCTGGCCCGCTTATACACTGAATTAAAGCGACAGTGCATTGTTCTTGAGCTAAACTAATTTTCTAAAAGATGTAGTGCTTGTGACAGGTGATCAAACATGATCGCTGCAGCTCAATTGGGAACATTCCCTCAGGTAAAATGCTTCGCGTTTTTTTTCATGTTTATACATTTGTTCAAGAAGTGTCTTTTCACTGAGAAGGTAAAATTAAAGTTTTAGTTCATATATTGGACTGTTTGTTTTTATTAAAAAAACTAAGGGAAAAATTCCAATCAAACTGAATTAAAATTAATTTTGTGTCACTAAGCAACACAATGTGGTGTTTTTTGTACAGAATTAACTCTTTTGCTTTAGACCATCTACAAATGTCTACAAACTATAAGGTCAAATCATAGCCTGGGCCCGCCCATACTTCCTTTGATGCTACATTTATTTTGTGAGCAAAGTTAATCTGGCCAAGCTGCCGTTTTAGAGCATTTCTGTTCCCAAAAAAAGTGGGAACCAATAAGAAACAAGCTCTCTCCTGCACGACTGAGGCGGGTGTAACGCGATGACACAGCAGTTCTCTGACCATATCGGCTTTTAAACATGGTGTGTACCGAGCAGCAACAATCGTTCGACTCTGCTGTTGCAGCTATTTTGAGAAATTTTCATGACAGGTTTTATTTGAAAACGGAGCAGAAGTAATTAAAGTAAGTAAAGACATTTTACTGATTTAATGAAGCTAGCTACAATTGGTCATTGGAATGAGTGGTCTGACTGGTTGTAGATTCGTCCAGTAGTATACAGAGACATCTGATGGACGCAGGTTAAGCCCACCTCCCTGTAACATGTTTTGTTTAATTAAGTATTCCTTTCAGGTGTGTCTACCTCGTTATTTGTGATTGTCTGCCCTTTGTAAGTTGGTTCCTGTCTTTCAGTTCTTGTCCATGATCGTCAATTTATAGCTGTGTGTTAACCAATTCTCAGTGTTTCTTTATTATTAAAAATATGTTTAATTGTTACAAGGACTCTCTCTGTGCATTTCCTGAACACAAGCGTGACAGAATCATGGACCGAAACAGTTGGAGGAGGACGATAACACCGGAGGAAGTGATCCACTGCCTCCTGAATGGGCTGCCTCCTCTACCCACGCCAGGGGAACTCTATCAGCGGTCCGCGATAGCAATGCCCGGCTCCCGTGTCAGCCCAGCGCCAGCGAACACGGAGATGTCGCACGAGCCCACACCAGACAGAGAGCCAGAGCCTGCAACGACTGCAAAACATAGCACCACACAGCCCGAGCTCGGAGAGTCTGACCAAGTGTGTGAGCCGGCAACATCATCCATCCCTGAAGGAGTGTTGGTGGAGATCGGGAGCTTGGAGGAAAGCCTCGCCCACATTCCTACCACTGAGGGTGAGCCAAAACAAAAAACTGACTGGTGCAAAGAACTGTCTGAAATCTTTGCAGTTGATTTGATTGACTGGTTTGGAGAGGCATTACCTGTCCCTGTATCTCCTCCGCCTCCGCTGGTTCCAGCCAGCTCTTGTGACTCTGTGTTCCCTCCTACCCTCCCTCTTCCGCCACCTCTCGTGTCTTTTGCTCCTGCCAGCACCTCAGCTAACCCTCAGCCAGCTTTTGTAGAAAGCATTGATCATCCTCTGGAAATCCAGCTGCAAGCCCAAACTGTCGAGGGGTGCCTCGGAGAGGAAGAATTACAGCTGGCAGTGGGAGGACCTCGGGAGACCAAAATGTCTATCTCGGCCTCGCTGAAGTAGCTTCAATTTAGCTGGACTACCTGAGGGTGGAGTCACCATTCTCCATAGTGGATGGTTTGTCACGAGAGCTGGTCATCTGCACGGTTGAGTTCCCCTTTAAGGTGAACAGCGCGCAGCGATTTCAGCATAAGTTGACTCCACAGGAGCAGATTACGAGCAAGTTGTGACGGATGCGTAGACCACCTTGTTGGTTGATGTACCCTATATAGACCAGCACATGCTTGGCAAAGCCAGAAACAAGGCCAACAACTCGAGGCAGTTGATGTGCCAAAGCAGTTGGAAACCTGTCCAGGTACCCAAAGCTGCTTGCCCATTGCACACAGCACCCCAACCCATGGAGGAGGCATCCGTGTTGACCACGACATGCCTGGATACCTGCCCAAAGGGGGCCAGCCCGTAGGAAGGCAGGGCTGAATAGGCTGTGACACTCCAGGGACTCGATCGTGTAACCAGCACTGAAGTGATCTTATTTGAAGCAAGCCCAGCGGCGTTACTGTGGCTGTGGATGTCATATGCCCCAGGAACCTCTGAAAGTTTTAAGAGGGACCGCTGTCTTGTGCCTGAAGCACCAGGTCCCTGCCAACAGATCCTATGAGTGAGCTACAATGAGCCAGTCGTCGAGAAAGTTGCGAATGGGACAGGCCAACTGGGAGTACTGACATGCTCGACCCTAGATGTAAACTGCTGGAGGGGTCTGAGGTGAGGTAAAATCCTAGGATGTGCTTTGGGGTGAGCATCCTGATTGGCAGCCTGAGAAGGGGCCAAATCAGAGCTTGAAAATCCAGTATGGGTTCTAACCCACCACTGTTTTTAGGCACGATGAAGTAAGGACTGTAGGACCCTGACCTCATCTCGGCAAAAGGCACAATTGTGTCCTTTGCCAGTAGGACAGCAACCCCCGCACACAGGACAGGGGCATCCGTGTCTGAATGGACAGTTGTGAAAAAGGATGCGTCTGTACCTGGGCGGACACCTGGCGAAATTAATCGCCCACCCTGGCCGCTGGGGGGATCAGAGGAAGGTTGACCGCCGAATAGGCCTACCTGGGAGATGGGAGCATTGAGAAAGCGTGCTTTGTCACTAGCTGCCATCTGAGTGAGGTTCAGCCATAGGTGCCCAGACCACAACTGTGGACATCACCTGGTCAAGGGATCGTGCCGCGACTTCCATCGCCCCTTTTTTTTGAGGGTGAGTATGGTCTGAGTGACTGAAGATGCAAATTGCCTTTGTATGACCCCTTTAAGCCCTTGATCAGAACCACCCTTGTGCAGCTTGTGGCGGTGGCGGCCCGCAAAGAAAAATTCAAAATCAGAATCGGCCAAGGAAATTGCATTTCTAAATAACGTTCTCTATATAAAGCAGTTGAACAAGTGAAAATACATGCATTTCATTGCATTGGATCAAAATGTCAAACTATTACTGTAAAGAACAAATTTAGTGTAGAATTTAATTTTGCAAGTTTCAAAAAGATTTAATTAAACTTGCAATTAAAAAAATAAGACTAATAACAATAAGTCAAATAGTATTTTCTTGTAAAGCATACCACAACAATTTTGTTTTATTGAAACAATGTAAAAACATTTTTCAAATGCATACTTGTCAAGCAAAATATTTTTCACCTATTAGTTTTAAATTCGCCGTTCCTAAATTCTTAAGCTCTATTGATATTTGTTGTCTAATTACATGCAGATGTGAAGTGTGTCTAAATGTTTCCTGGGTAAAAGCCTCAGGACTGTGGCATGAGCTCTGTGGATAGTATTGTCTGTGTGAACAGTGTCTCAATTGATCACTGGATTGCAAATGTTAACAGCTTAATCAAAGTGCATTGGACTGATACACACACAGAAACACATGCAGAGACACACACAGCTGTTTCATCTTGTGCATATTCTCTTTCTGACTGTTTCCGAAGGATCTGTGGAGCTATTTGAATTTGGAGAGGCGGGGAAGTGAAAATGATGGAAAATTGGTGGGAAAAGTGGTAATAGATGTGAAGATACACTATATAGAGTGCCTATTTCTATTTTTTTGCCTATTTTTTCTGATTCTTTATTCCTTCTATCTTTCTTTGTCTTAAAAATATGAATAATTGTAATTTTTGGTTTCTCCATGAATTCTGGGATGTTTACAAAGCAAAAAAAGAAAATGTCCTTCTAGCGGTCTGCTGTACTTTAAAAGCCACTCAAGGCATGTTTTAGAGCACAGTGCTTCTTTATCAGACTCTAAAAAGCAATTCAAGCATGAGTGCTTCAGTGTCCTTGCTAAGCACAAAATATTAATAGATGTTCAGGACCAAAATCTCATGGAGCCTGAATATTGAACATCTGAAGCCTCACTGCCTTACCTCATTCAGAGTAATAAAGAACCTCTGCCGGTCAAACTAATGAATTTCACTCTTTTCACGTTTATTACCAGTACTTCTGGTACCTTTAAAATGTCATAAGAGTCTATGACTGTTTTCTGACTTTATTTGGTATTTGTTTAGTTTCTTAAAAATAATGGTGCTTAAAAGGTTCTTCACAGCGATGCCAAGGAACAGCAATGCCATTTGTGGTTCCACAAAGAACCTCTTTGGGTATAATTTTAACTTTTTAGAATCTGAAGAACCTTATTTCACCCCAAATAATTTTTTGTGTAACAAAAAAGTTAATCATATGGTAAAGCTTCTTAGTGCAGTGGTTTTCAAACTTGTTCCTGGGGACCCACAGCTTTTCACATTTTGTATGTCTCCAGGCAGTTTTGGTCACCATTGACTTCCATTGTAGGAAAAAAATATAAACTATGCAAGTCAATGGTAACCAAAACAACCTGGTTACAAACTTGTAGTGTGTGATGGGCCACGATGTTGAAATCTTGTAGTGTGTGCATGTTTAAGATTTGAGGGATGATAATCTGAAAAGATTCTCCTTGCGTGTGTGCTGCAACCAGATTGCATAATCCCGCAGTGTGAGCCTGGTTTAAGGAGACAAAAAACACTAGGACAAAAAATTTATACATTTAACTATTTTGCTCATATAGTGTCTTGTGTGCCGCAATGTGACCAAGACAGCATCCGAATGTGAACATGGAAAATCTTGCAAAAACTCTCAGGACTTTAACATAAATGTTGTACAGGACACGTTGTATAAACACTCTTGCTGTTGCCACAAAATGACAAGCTGATCTTCAGTCTCTGCTGTCTATAAATACTTTTGTGCTGCACCGTGCATTCATTATGCTGTGTCTTCTGACAGATTGCTTTCTGATTGGATATTGTTTTGTGGGGGGGGTGGGGGAAATCTGATAAGATAAAGAACCACGAATGCCTGGCTCACACTGTGCTGATTTTAGGTCACGATTTGGCCGTCTGAGACAAATTTTGAAAATCCTAAAAGATTCCTAATCCTAATCCTAGGCTAAAATCTAGTTTTTGATCGTTAGTTTGACATGTTTATCAACAGCCAATTAATGACTGTTGCCAAATTTGGCCTCCAACGAAATTCTGGCAAATTCTGGCGAAATTCGAAACAGACCCCTTCTTTGGTTTGCGTTCGAGGGTCGAGCATATCAGTACAGGGTCTTACCCTTTGGCATGTCCCTCTCTCCCCACGTGTCTGGCGAGGGATCTGTTGTGCATACACAGGGACCAGGTGCAGAGGATCTCTTTTCTTGGTATAGAGCTGGACTCGAAAGGACTGCCCGCCTCACCAATGCGCACACGCAGGCCATGCTGAGATGCCTAGACACATTCAGGCACAACACAGCGGTTCCTCTCAAAACTTTTCAGAGGCTCCTGGGGCATATGGCAGCTGCAGCCGCGGTCACACCGCTGGGCTTGCTTCATATGAGACCGCTTCAGCGTTGGTTACACGTTTTTCTCGAGATGGGCATGGCACCATTCAGCCCGTGGTCCGAAACTGCCTTCTTACGGGTGGGAGTGCCCCTAGGACAGGTGTCCAGGCATGTCGTGGTAAACACGGATGCCTCTTCCACGGTCTGGGGTGCTGTATGCAATGGGCAGTTAGCTTTGGGTCCCTGGACAGGTGTCCGGCTGCTTTGGCATATCAACTTCCTCGAGTTGGTAGCTGTGTTTCTGGCCTTGCATCGCTTTCGACCAATCCTGCGCCACAAGCACGTGCTGGTCCGGACGGAGAACACTTCAGTTGTAGCGTACATTAACAGACAAGGTAGTCTACACTCCCGCCATCTGCTCCTGTGGCCATACAATATTATACATTTATTGTGAGAAAGTCAGAATTGTAAAATGAAATGTTAGTTGAACTATTTGAACTACACTAAATGAAAAATGTTGCCTATCAGAGAAAAGTGTTTTACTTTATTTTCTTATCTTTATTTTTGTTTTTTTCACATTTATGAAGCTCAAGTGCAGTTTGAAGGTTCTGGTGTGTATATTCAACATGTTCCCCATTAAAAAAATGCCTTTAACAGTGCATTTTATATGATTTTGAATATTGTATTATAGTATATACAGTACACCTGGTAAATGGACTGCTTTCATGATTCTTTTCAAAGTGTTTTTAGTTATTTTATATATATATATATACACTATATTACCAAAAGTTTTCGCTCACCTGCCTTTACTCATTCTATGAACTGAAGTG